>CM046341.1:14620446-15220446 GCA_025403435.1 Artocarpus heterophyllus
ATGCTCTTTGCCTAGATTTAATAAGAAACAACTCACGACTCTAACCGCATGGGCGATATCTGGCCTCATACAAACCATCGTATACATCAGACATCCGACAGCTAAAGAGTAAGGGGCAACCAACATCTTCTTCTTTTCTTCTTTTAAAGAAGGACACGTCTTCTTAGTAAGTTTGAACTATCCATAAAGAGGCAAAGATACTAGCTTTGCTTCTTTCATATTAAACCTTTCAAGTATTCATTCAACATGGTTCTCAAGTGTCAGCCACAACCTTCGAGACCTCCTATATCGAATAATCTCCATTTCCAAAATCTGTTTGGAAGAACCCAAGTCTTTCATCTCAAAGACTCTAGGTAATTGTTTCTTAGCTAATTGATCATCTCAATACCCTGGCCAATTATTAGCATGTCATCAACATATAATAATAGAATGACGAGTTTTTCATTAGGAAATTGCTTATGTATACACAAGAATCTATAGTAGTTCTCTTGTACTTTCGATCCATCATGAACGAATTGAATTTCCTGTACTATTGGCGTGGGCTTACTTTTAACTGTATAAGCTCTTCTTTAACTTGTAGACCAGATGCTATTTCCCTTTGACTTCAAAACCTTCAGGCTATTGCATGTATATTTCTTCTTCTAAGTCGCTATGAAGAAATGCAATCTTTACATCCATCTACTGAAGCTCAAGATCTAGATTTGCTGCTATCCCAAGATTATTTTGATTGATGACATTTGAACCACCAGAGAGAAAATTTCATTAAAGTCAATTCCTGTCTTCTGTTTAAAGCATTTGACGACAAACCAAGCTTTGTACTTCATCAGATTACCATGCCTATCATCTTTTAATCTAAATACCTATTTGTTCCTTGGGGCTTTTCTTCCTTCAAAAAGTTTCACTAACTCATATGTGTTGTTCTTCAAGAGAGAATTCATCTCCTCTTATATGGATTTTATCCACCTATCTTTGTCTTTATAGGCCAATACTTCTTGGAAACTTTCTGGCTCCCTTCGTTCTATAAGAAGAACATAATTAGATGGTGGATATCTTGCGGACGACATTTGATCTATGGTTGACCTTCTGAGAGGTTGTTCTTCATTCTCTTGTTCTTAATGTTGCTCCCCTTGATTGTTATCTACTTGCACTGATGCTTCATCTTCAGCATCATTATCTTCAGGAGGTAACTCTAAATCATCAACTGCTTCTTATTTTTCTTCTCCATATGCAAACTATTGTGGAGAAGGACTTAGCTCTACCTCAGCTTTTTCAGGTTGACTTTTTTCTTCATCTAAGTCTTAATGGAAGACCACATCTCTGCTTCTCACAATCTTCCTCTTTGCTAGATCCCAAAACTTATATCTAAATTCTTCATATCTGTAGTCGATGAAGATATGGGGCTGCCTTGTCATCAAGCTTTGATCTTTGTTCTTTGTTCTTTTGGTACATGCACAAATGCCTTACAACCAAAAACCTTCAAATAAGAGTATGAAACATCCTTGCTAATCCATACTCCTTTTTGAATGTCAAACTTCAAAAGAACTGATAGAGATCTCTTGATCAAGTAGCATATTGTCTAGACAGTTGCACCCCATAAGGGTTTTGACAACTTTGACGATCTCAACTTGTATCTAACTCTCTCTAAGATAGTGCGATTCATATGTTCTGCTACATCATTATGCTAAAGAGTCCCAAGTATAGTCTTCTTATGCTAAATACCATGTATAGAGCAATAATCTCCAAACTTGTAGGAAGTGTATTCACCTCCAGTGTCTGATCAGAGACACTTTAGTGGCTTCCCTTTTTCTTTTTCAACCATAGCATGAAACTGTTTAAAAGCTGTAAGATCCAGGTCTTTTATTGTCAATAATGTGACACCCGTTATTCTCCTAACGGGTATTGAGGTAATTAAATTAATTTTTAATGTATAAAAAAAAAATTGCTTCATTTAAATTTATTTTATAATATTTATTTTTATCTATTTTTAAGTTTTCTAAAATTCTCCTATATTTATTTAGTATGATTACTAAAAAGCCTTAGAACTTCTAATAAATCTCAAAAATGTCATATTGGCATTATGTGTGTTAAAGTCTTTAGATGAGACATAAGGATATATTTTCCAACTACTCTTGACCCTCATTTTCTTTATTTCCTCCGTGACATGCTTCAACATGTCTCCTCTATAATTGTTTCTATCACTTCTCTTCAAAGACTTCATCTTTTCTTCCTTTCTCTTCCACGGTTCCCACACTCTTCTTCTTATTTCTTTGCTGAAGCAAAATACTTAGAGAACTTCTTCAAGGCAGCCATAAAAATCAGCCACCATCACCTCCATTTGAGCAAGAATTTCAGTCATACCGAAGTAAAGGAACCTGTTTTGAAGCCATTTCAAGCTTCCAACTAACCATAATCCGAGGTTAGAATCTTATGAACAAATTTAGTCTTTCATTTATAAATTTTCTTTTATACTAAAGGATTATTCAAATTTGCGTTCTTAAACCTAAGTATATGTTTGTTGCTATTTTGGAGCATATGTATGAAGTCTAAGTGTATATGCCCTAGACAGAAAATTTATATTGTTAAACTTTGTAATACCCCTATGGGCAGTGGTTATTTCTTGAAATTCTAAGATTAAATTAAAATGAATTTTATGAATTGGTTTGCATATTTGAAAAGTAGCATCCTAGGCTTTCTAACGAGCTATCATAAACCTAAATCGGAGTTGTATTTTATTTTCTAAGAATTATTCAATTTTTGTATTGGAAACTAGTAAATCTGCCAGTTTGTTATGGTATACCAGCTGCTAACCTGAACCAAGAACCCATCTTTGCTCACCACCTAATTCTTTAATGTCTTGCAACCTTTCCAATATTATCCTAAGTGATTGATGAATCTTATTAGGGACTAAAACATATAGATTACTTGTTCACATTTTATATTGTGTTAAGACAAAAATTGTTTACTGTGGTATTCAAAAGAGATTTATATAAAAGCTTTAATGGCATACTAGTAAGATAGGTTTACACATGATTTATTTATGAATGTAGTTGTATGTTGTGCTTTAGTTTTAATTGTCCTTATGCACGCCTTAGGATCAAGGGAGTATGGAGCTAACGTTAATTGATTCCAGGATTAAGAGACTGTTGATAAGCTTAAAAGGTAGGGATTCTATTACTCATCTTTTGTAAGGTTTTTATAGAATTAAAATTGATTGTTTTGCCGCAATATATATATCTATGTTGAACTGATATTATATGATTATCACATATGAAACTATGACATGGACTCGTCTTGTATTGTACGGCGAGGAACATAATGAATTGACACATGTTATAAATTGAGAAGCATGGTTAGGAAAATTAACTCTATTAATAATGATTTAATATAGAGAAATTGTGAGACATGAAAAGGGCGACGGTTACGTCCTTGGGCATGAATACCCTAAAAGGTAAAGTAGGGGGAAGGCGATGACGCTTCCTTGGGTTGAAAGTCCCAGAACACACTGTACAGGAATCGACTTGGTGAGGACTCGGGGCTTGATGTCCCCTCACCGGAACACCCTTGGAATGTTTATAGGGTGATCAAGTGCGCCCATTTGGGTTTCGATGAGTTGAGTGATACTCAATTTAACATGGATACCTAGGAACAATGATGATTGTTAATATTTGTATAAATGTGTAATTATGACACTTGGTAATGATTAACTACGGTATCCATAAGATGTGATCATAATAAACCTCATAATCTGGAATATGATGTAACTTACTAACCATGCAGATTTTAATGTGGTAATGATAAAGGTGAGTAATGGTTTTCTCTACTGAGCATAGTGTTGCTCATACCCTTATGTTTATATCTTTTCAGGACTCACTAAATGTGAGGTGGCTACGAGAAATATAGTTGAGGAAGTGATGTAACTATATTACATTGGGACTGTTTCAATCGTTGAGAATGTTCTTCATGATAATGTAAGCATCAATTGTTACTTTCTGTGACTGTATTATAATGTGTTGAGGGTTAAAATGATGATGACAACAGTTTATATTATTAAATTTAAGGTGCTACATTAAAACTGTGGTTTATTTATCGTTTATATTTTTATTTTTGAGTTGAGAGTTTTCATTTAAGTCCCGGGTAAATTTTATTTTTAAGGTTTTACTTTTATTATTTATTTTTATTTTATCTCATTAAAAACTGTTAACCCCCACATAGGGGCGTTACAGAATTTTTGGTATCAGAGCCTAGGTTCGGTTAACCTAGGGAGTGTAGCACCACTTTAAAAAAATATATTTTTGAGATGGTTTTGAAGCTGAATTTTCATTGTCATCATCAAAATGAACCTTCACATTGATTTATACAGTCTAGAAGGATGTAACATGGAAAGGCCATAGAATGAAAATATCAATAGTTATATGAGTACAATAATTATATAGAAGGAAAGTATTAATAGTTATAAGGGAATGATAATTATATGGAATGAGTTTATAAGTAGAATGCTTATGAGAGATTCGTATAATATTTGGATCTATAAGCATATCTAATTCGTATAAACGATGAGAAATTCGTATAGATACGAGGATTTAAAAGCCTTTTGTCTCGTGAAAAACAATAAGAAATATAAGGCTTGATTTATTGATTTTAAAGTTTGACATAGATATGCCAAATTTTTCGTAATTGATTCAAACCTAAGTAATGATTATGTGTGGATTCGATGGAGCACATAAGTGTCAATAACTTTTCTTAAAAGTTCTATTTATTTAAGGAATATGATATAAGTTGGGAATCATGGTATTGAATCTTGAGAGAGATAAATGTTAGACTTTTGGTCTGTTGAGACTGTGTAAAGTCTAGAATGCATGAATATCAAAATTGGAATATTTCGTTACGTACATTGTATTTAAGTGTATCAGTGAATCTTTTGGTTACCTAAGGTTTTGTTATATGAGGAAATTATATATTGTATGAGTAGAATTGTGGGGATTGTAGATGTTCTTAAGTAGTAACATCTAGTGTCTTTGTTCGTTGATATGGTCTACGTTGAAAGACGTAAATCGTATTGATTTCAAGGTTAGTCACATTCTAAACCCTTGGTAGCAATGATGACGAATCCATTGATAGATGTTGAGTATTAAGAATAACATATGGGTGTATGCATTGTTCAATAAGGTTTTGATTAAAACAAAATTATTTGAGTTGCTGGATCATTCAGGAAGATCCTTGTTGTCGTTAAATTAGATTTGTTGTTCATAATTAACTTTATCTATAGTGGGCTTTAAATTGGGTTTAAGATTTATACAAATTGGTTTTCAATTTTATGTTTGTTATTTAACTCGTTCCAAATGTGTTAAGGCCCGAAACAACCTGACCATTTTCAACTTAGAACATTTGGGCCTAGTTCAAATCCTAAATCAGTTTGATTCACACTGTCTCTCCCACGTGGTCTCTATACGTGTCATATACAGTGGTTTAATTATTGTTTACATATACGTTTACTGTGCGTAAGACCTTATTTCTCCGAGTTCACTTTTTCTCTCTTAATTTGTTATTTTCTCTCTAAATCGCAAATCCTCTTCTTTTTCATTAAAAATTCTTCTTTTTCTCTAAAAGAAGAAGGAATTCTAGGATTCTGCAATTTACTATCTTAATTTTTCCTTTCTATTTACTCTTCTTTCATCTCATCATGGACCCAAAGTACCAACACCTGAGAAAGTATTTCCCATCACTCTCCCAAAAGATTCTTAGAAAGAAATACAAGGCTAGAATTACTCGGTTGTGGATTCTTATGCGTTTTGGCATCCCTTGTGATGTGAGAATGTTAATAGAGGGGAAAATCCGTCCGAGTGACTTTAGTCAAGATGTCGGTTTACCAGGAACAGGTACCAGTCGTAGTGCAATGAAAAGAAGAGCTCGTGCCATCGTGATCACTTGTAACAAATGTGGAAGACAAAATTGTAACGGTAAATGTACTTCACCTGGTTATATGTCTACGAATAGAGAGGATAAAATAAGGTTTTGTAGGGATGGACTTTCAAAGGAGAACTTGGATAGCATCCATCCTCCTCTTCACGGTCACCCTAGTGGATATGTTCAAGGAGCTATTTTTAAACTCTGGCCTAAATTTTATACAGAAAGACAACGCCTCAGGAATATGGTATTTTTAGATCCTGTTTGTCAAGCCATAAGAAAACTGGATGGGGAATAAGTCATCGCTCTATAAAGGTTATTTAGTCTTTACTTATTTGAAGCAGTTTTAGCTGATGTTCAACAGTATGTGTTTTTCTTTTACTCAGAATATTTGCTTTTGTGTTTGAAATAATTGTGATTATTAGATTGATACAGTAAGTGTTAATATCTTATTTAATTTATGATTTTCTTAAATATATATATAATAAAATATATATCTTATCAGACACGTTACATACGGTACAGTAATATGTTTGAATTTTGAAAAGCTTATCCAGATATTTCAAGATTTGTGTCTCAAATTTCAAAAGTTCTACAGTATTTGTCGTTTATATTAAATTTCTAGACTTGGTGTATATTTGTCAAAAAGTCTACGGTTGTGTCAAGAGGGTCTTTTGTCGAATTGTTCTCAATTGTCAAAAGTTATACAATTAGAGTCTAATCTTTTTCAAAAAGTGAATCAGATTTTCTGTAAACTATCAATCACCTTATCTTACTTTCTTATCCGCACAAGATTTTGTTTAAATCTTTGGATTACCTTTTCATTACCTACTCGTCTATCTCTTTAGCCCTTTTTGTATATTTCTCATCTTTAAAAACTCATGTAGAACCCGAAGTCTAAGTGGAGCAGACATTAAGCAACCACTTCTATAAACCAAATATGTCTACCTCCCAGTCCACGAAGAAAATAAAGAATGTCTGTGTCTTTTGTGGTTCCAGCCTCGGAAAAGATAAAGCTTATTTAGAAGCTGCAAATCACTTAGGGCAAGTCCTAGCACACAAGAAGATTAACATAATCTATGGGGGTGGTAGTATAAAAATGATGGTAAATATGGCACTAGCAGCTAGGTCTAGTGACGCTACTGATGTAAGAATTTGGCCTCATATTCCAGTTGAAGGAAACCTTTGTAAGGAAGCCATAGGTAAGGGAGAAGGAGTCAGGAGTATCCCTAAAAATTTTAAAGACATAATCTATAATTCTGATGCTTTTATAGCATTACCTGGTGGTCTAGGTACTCTTGAGGAAATATTTATAGTTGCTTGTGGGCAATTGTTGGGCTTTTATTCCAAACCTTTGGGACTGCTGAACGTAAAGGGTTTTTATGACGGTCTTTTGAAATTTCTAGATTACGCTGTGGAAGAAAACATCACTACAGAATCGGAGAGACAAATCTTTGTTACTGCTTCAACAGCTGAGGAATTGATAGATAAAATGCAAATCATACATCCAGAATCCGACACTGCAACATCCAAGCTTGAATGGGAAAGGGAAAGCCGGGAGCGGCCAATTGATTTGAATCTCCATCTGTAATCTTTTTGTTTTATCTTTGGCATGTAGGCATGTGTGTCCGTATTTCGTGTGTTACGAATAACCGTTTGCCTTGTATTCTGCGTTTCTTGTGGTACGTCGTTGTTCAATCTTTTAGATTCATTGAGCCTAATGCCGGGATGGCTGGATACGGAGTACTTGATGCTCTCGAAACGCATCCTTCTTAAGGTCCGATCTTTTGTTTATCGATGTTTTTGTATCCTATAAGCATGCATGATATGGATAGCTGGTATACGGAGTGCCTTGTACTCTCGAAACGTATCCGTATTATGTTTGTAATGTGTAATATTCTGTTAATATTATGTGGAAGTACCAGAGTCAGTTATGGGGATATTCCATATGAAATATGAGTATAGTATTTGGGTTGAATGTTTGTGTCATGAGGATAGCTGTTTAATGAAAAATATGCCGGGTATGTTTGCAACTCTGAGATTCCGTTTAATATCTCTATGAGTAAGTTTAATGTATAGTTTTGAATAAAAGCGTTTGTGATATATGTTTTATGATTATGTTCTAGTTTATTAGTTGAGGTATGAAATCAAATATATTTGACTTTTCTTTACTCAAAAAGGAAAAGGAACCTAAAGATGAAGTATATAAAATTTCTCTAGCAATCTCCTTAAATGTGATTGTAAATCACAGTCCATGGACAATGAAGGACTGGAATCATGGTATGGTCAATATGTATGCCTGATCAGATTCTTAGACTATTATATGGTGTTATAAGTTGAAACTCGTCAGAAATACTCTCATTGAGGGATTTAGGAGTAAGATTTATTATGCAAGTAAATGAGTGGAGATACGATAACTTAAATTTGGAGGACAAACAACATTAACGGTTTAGACTCGGAATTGGAATCATAATGGAATTAAAATTTTTACTAGTATTGCTAGAATTGAAATTTCGAGGACGAAATTTCTTTAAGGGGGTAGAGCTGTGACACCCGTTATTCTCCTAACGGGTATTGAGGTAATTAAATTAATTTTTAATGTATAAAAAAAAAATTGCTTCATTTAAATTTATTTTATAATATTTATTTTTATCTATTTTTAAGTTTTCTAAAATTCTCCTATATTTATTTAGTATGATTACTAAAAAGCCTTAGAACTTCTAATAAATCTCAAAAATGTCATATTGGCATTATGTGTGTTAAAGTCTTTAGATGAGACATAAGGATATATTTTCCAACTACTCTTGACCCTCATTTTCTTTATTTCCTCCGTGACATGCTTCAACATGTCTCCTCTATAATTGTTTCTATCACTTCTCTTCAAAGACTTCATCTTTTCTTCCTTTCTCTTCCACGGTTCCCACACTCTTCTTCTTATTTCTTTGCTGAAGCAAAATACTTAGAGAACTTCTTCAAGGCAGCCATAAAAATCAGCCACCATCACCTCCATTTGAGCAAGAATTTCAGTCATACCGAAGTAAAGGAACCTGTTTTGAAGCCATTTCAAGCTTCCAACTAACCATAATCCGAGGTTAGAATCTTATGAACAAATTTAGTCTTTCATTTATAAATTTTCTTTTATACTAAAGGATTATTCAAATTTGCGTTCTTAAACCTAAGTATATGTTTGTTGCTATTTTGGAGCATATGTATGAAGTCTAAGTGTATATGCCCTAGACAGAAAATTTATATTGTTAAACTTTGTAATACCCCTATGGGCAGTGGTTATTTCTTGAAATTCTAAGATTAAATTAAAATGAATTTTATGAATTGGTTTGCATATTTGAAAAGTAACATCCTAGGCTTTCTAACGAGCTATCATAAACCTAAATCGGAGTTGTATTTTATTTTCTAAGAATTATTCAATTTTTGTATTGGAAACTAGTAAATCTGCCAGTTTGTTATGGTATACCAGCTGCTAACCTGAACCAAGAACCCATCTTTGCTCACCACCTAATTCTTTAATGTCTTGCAACCTTTCCAATATTATCCTAAGTGATTGATGAATCTTATTAGGGACTAAAACATATAGATTACTTGTTCACATTTTATATTGTGTTAAGACAAAAATTGTTTACTGTGGTATTCAAAAGAGATTTATATAAAAGCTTTAATGGCATACTAGTAAGATAGGTTTACACATGATTTATTTATGAATGTAGTTGTATGTTGTGCTTTAGTTTTAATTGTCCTTATGCACGCCTTAGGATCAAGGGAGTATGGAGCTAACGTTAATTGATTCCAGGATTAAGAGACTGTTGATAAGCTTAAAAGGTAGGGATTCTATTACTCATCTTTTGTAAGGTTTTTATAGAATTAAAATTGATTGTTTTGCCGCAATATATATATCTATGTTGAACTGATATTATATGATTATCACATATGAAACTATGACATGGACTCGTCTTGTATTGTACGGCGAGGAACATAATGAATTGACACATGTTATAAATTGAGAAGCATGGTTAGGAAAATTAACTCTATTAATAATGATTTAATATAGAGAAATTGTGAGACATGAAAAGGGCGACGGTTACGTCCTTGGGCATGAATACCCTAAAAGGTAAAGTAGGGGGAAGGCGATGACGCTTCCTTGGGTTGAAAGTCCCAGAACACACTGTACAGGAATCGACTTGGTGAGGACTCGGGGCTTGATGTCCCCTCACCGGAACACCCTTGGAATGTTTATAGGGTGATCAAGTGCGCCCATTTGGGTTTCGATGAGTTGAGTGATACTCAATTTAACATGGATACCTAGGAACAATGATGATTGTTAATATTTGTATAAATGTGTAATTATGACACTTGGTAATGATTAACTACGGTATCCATAAGATGTGATCATAATAAACCTCATAATCTGGAATATGATGTAACTTACTAACCATGCAGATTTTAATGTGGTAATGATAAAGGTGAGTAATGGTTTTCTCTACTGAGCATAGTGTTGCTCATACCCTTATGTTTATATCTTTTCAGGACTCACTAAATGTGAGGTGGCTACGAGAAATATAGTTGAGGAAGTGATGTAACTATATTACATTGGGACTGTTTCAATCGTTGAGAATGTTCTTCATGATAATGTAAGCATCAATTGTTACTTTCTGTGACTGTATTATAATGTGTTGAGGGTTAAAATGATGATGACAACAGTTTATATTATTAAATTTAAGGTGCTACATTAAAACTGTGGTTTATTTATCGTTTATATTTTTATTTTTGAGTTGAGAGTTTTCATTTAAGTCCCGGGTAAATTTTATTTTTAAGGTTTTACTTTTATTATTTATTTTTATTTTATCTCATTAAAAACTGTTAACCCCCACATAGGGGCGTTACAAATAAATACATCCAAGCCTTTCTAGAGGCATCATCTATAAAGGTTGCAAAATATCTAGCTTCTTTGAGGGATTTTACTTGGGACCATAAACGTCAAAGTATACGTGTTCTAATACCTTCTTTCTCCTAACAGATAAACTTCTAAACGAAACTTTATGTTGCTTTCGAAACAAGCAATAATCATAAGAAGAGTACTTTTCTCCAAAGGAATGAGCTTATTCTTTGAGAGGAGTTGTAGTCTTTTTTCATTCATATGGCCAACCTACTTATGTCATAGATTTGGGGAAGATTTTTATGAAAGGGACAAAAAAAATTTAGAATTGGGTAGATGGCCTCTTTTTTTTTGGAATAAAAAAAACACACTTTTCTGCGACTACTACATTTATTCTTTTTATGCAAGCCTTCCCTTGTGTTTTGTATAGCGTGCAACATAGCTTTCTTCTTGCGACTTTCATCGATCCTTTTGTAGAGTTTTCATCTTTCGTTGCTAAAATGACTCTCGTATCTTTGCTCATCTAAGGCATTCATCGAGTAAATTGAGGCAAAACTTAGAAACGTGCCTTACATCTTTCAAAGTAAGTTGGAAACCAATGTTTGTTTGAATACAAACATCTCCAATTCAGACTTTTTTGGAGCAAGTGAAATTTCCCATCTTCATAGTACCAAAGTCATCAATTTTGTATGTGATAAACATTTCCTTGTTGGGAGTGATGTAGAAAAAAGCTCCAAAATCTACCACCCAATTAACCATGTTGTCACTGACATGCAAGCACTCATCTACAAGCGACACAATTACTTCTCCTTCTGTGGCTGTTGCTATTGCCTTTCTTTTGAGCATTTTCTTGCTCTTTTCTCTTCAAAATCCGACAGTTCCTCTTTATATGACCTAGCATGCCACAATGATGGTAGGTAGAACTTTTGCTTTGGAATTTCAACCTCTTTCTGGGCTTGTTGTTTTGATTTCTCCCTCCTCGATTTTTGCTTCTCCCCTGTCCTCTATAACAAGGGTTTATGACACACCACCTTGTGCCATTGTTCTGCTTTTCAAAGATATGAAGGCTTCCGCCATAACTTCAAACTCTAACTTATCTTTTCTATAATTAAGAGTGATGATGAGGTAGTCATACGATGAAGGGAGCGTTGCCATCATGAGTATTGCTTTGTCTTCATCACTGAATCTTACATCGAACTTTCATTGTTGGGAGACCATGCTATTGAAATTGCTCAAATGCAGTGACATGTCGGTATTCTTCGGTATCCGCATCTGATACAATTCCTTCCATTAGTAAAACTTATAAGAAAAATTCTTCAACATGTACAATTTTTCTAACATCTCCCAGGTTTCCTTGGCGGTCTTACACTCCTTGGACTCAATATTTTACAAGACACTATCTAAGAGATTTAAACGAACCATACTGGCTGCAATTTCATCCTACTCTTCCCAATCTTTATCCTTGACCTTTTCAGGATTTTTTTCTTTGCCTAATATGTTCTTATGGACTTTTTGTTGTATGAGAAGATCCTCTATTCACCTTTGCCAAAGAGAAAAATTGTTGTTGCCGGCGAACTTCTCGATCTCAAGCTTCTGGTCTGTCATTTTTTGCTATAGTAATTGTATATTACTCTAGTGTTACCCTTGACAAAAGTGCATGTCCCTGCTACATGGTAGCTTTCTGTTACGCCCTCTAACAGTACTGTCCTTTAACAGTGCTATCCTCTATTATAGTAGACGCTCTTTTGTAACAATCCTTACCTGACAAAACAATGCCTGCTATTAATACTATTCACATGAACAGTACCCCCGGTCAAGAAATGAAGTCTTTGGTACTAGTTATTTGGTTTTTCGACTCCACAACGAAATAAATTCAACTAGTGAGATTAATAAAGTTAGTAGACATATGGATACCAAGATTTTATCTTGTGGAAAGCCCTTCAATCTGAAGGGAAATACCATAGCACACTCAGAGGAAAAACTTTCATTATTAGAAAATAATAGATACACAATAAACTTTCAAGTTTACAACAATTACTTGAGGTACACTCATAAAATAACTCTCACACTTACAAGGTGTTATAATCTCACTATTTTTCTCTCACACTTACTAACTGTGATAATATCTCAAAAACTCTCTGTAAGATATTATCTCTCTCTCGCAGACACTTCCTTTTTTTTTTCTCTTTCTATAGCTTCTATTTCTTGTTACTTCTCTCAATTTGGGATGCTTTCATCTAAGGAGGAGGCGGTATTTATAGTTGAGCTTCCCCTTCCTTAGCCTTCGCAAAACGCGTTATAAGAGACACCAAATTTGACGCCTCCTCTTTTTCTTCTTTCTTCTTTTTCATTTTACTTCACCTGCCTCTTTGGCTTCTTATTCCTTTTTATTTTTCTTCCTTGTTTTATTTGCACCATTCAGTGCTCTTACCACAAAAATCCAAAAAAGTGGGTTGAAAAATCATATCACATCCCTCCAACTCTCTCCATATTTTCTACTCCCCGTTCCTCCTACCAAACAAAGTGGTACACCGGTTGTTTTTCAGCTGGTAAGTCACCTAATTCTCATGTATCGTCCTTCTTGAGGGCACTCATCTCTTTATCGTCCGCATTCCTCCATTATGGTCTCTTTGGAGCCCCCAAAACATTGCTTAGGAAATCCTCACATGAAATATTAGTAATCAAGGCAGATAATGCGCGGACAACTTTGCATATGAGACAAAGCTTGAGATAGGATGTTTAGTACATGACCGAACACTCTTTCTAATCGTAATTGTTGTTGGAATTAAAATATGAAACGCAGCGGAAGGAACGGATTGTTGACAAACAAAAATTTTTTGAAAAACTTTGTTTATCTGAAATAGATAAATAATTTTAATTATAGAAAGCTTTAGGTAATTTTACAAACCTTCTTGAAGACTATCAGGGTATCCTAGCTTTCCTTTTTGACACCACAATCTTTCAATCCAGGCCCTCCACACCAATGGAAAGACGAATGGGCGTCAAACTGCAAGAATGAATTTTTCTCACACTTTTCTGAAACTGCTATGTACTCAACACATAAGATAACAGACATTTTATCCCTAAGTAAATAGCACTTATATGTTAAATTTATAGTTACATAAATAATCATGGAATTTTCTTGATGTTTATAAATGTATTCATAATACATATAATCAACCAAAATAATAATAAATGTCACTTTATTTATTTATTAACAATATGTACAATGTCATAGCTTTTAGGGCACCAAACCCCACAATTGCAATATCAAGTTCATTACATTTTCAACACAAGGTTCATAAATCATGAGCTGTATTACCTGGAGGAACCTCCTGTGATTAACATATTAGTAATTAAGGCAATTATGGCCTAGCCTAAAGGCACAGCTTAGATACAATCACACGATCCATGTCATGGACCATATGATTGATTTATACCATGCTGTATTTACTGTCTCTTTAACATTGAAAAACTAATGAAAGTTGTAAACGTGCTTCCTATACAAAGAAAAAAAAAGTCTATCCTTGGAAATATCTTCTTTTCTCTTTTTCTATTTGTCTGAAGCTTGGAAATTATATGTTTTAATTAATTTTTTAATTGTCGATCATTAGGTTAGGCTACGACATCGTACTGATTCAAACTTAATGACTTACTCAGCAAGTTCTTATAAAGTCCAAGAAACCTCTCAAACCTAAACCATGCACGTTTTATCTTTTTTTTTTCTTTTTTTTTTTTTGCCCAACATAGAAGTAAGCTTATAATAATTGGCAAATATTAGAGTAAAAAGGATTTAAATTCTAGCGTACACTCATTCCCTATCTTGATTCTTTACCACCAGTCTATTTGTATTTTCCTATGCATATATACTTTTCCCCATTATAAATGTATCAATTGGAGTTTCGGAGAAATTTTCTCTACACACAAATAATTTTTATATCCCTAATAATTTTTATTATTTATATTGTAAAGATATTAAAAAAAAAAAAGAAGAGAAACTACCTACCTAGATAATGACACACTGTTTTGGTATAGAGGCGTCTATTTCTTGAATATAATTAATTGGACAATTCTTTTTTCTTTTCTTGAGAACAAAGTATCTGAACAACCGTGAAGTGGGAAGCTTTTCTAGACACCAAAAATAAAATAAAATAAAATACTTGTGCCTTTTTGGCAAGGGAATTTTGAAAAAATCAAGTCAATGGTTGCCACACGTATTAGAATACAAGTTCTTTCGTATTGGAATACAAGTTGCTTGTCCTAGTTTAATTCTCAATCTATATAAGTTCATACTAATACGTATTGCATCCTTTGAAGTTGCTTAGCCACCAACGGCAAGCCAAAAGGACCTCAAAAAACAAAAAAACCATGTCTGTCAAGAAAACCATCTCTCTAAACCACAGCGAAACCGTTAAGGGCGATGTCGGAGCAAAGCGTGCAAAGTTTAACCGTTTCTTCTCGTTGAGGCAGATATCCATGGAACCAGGAAAAACTCTCAAAGAAATGGACTCATTCAAGTTGAAAGCTGAGATCAAGAGATGGGCTAAGGCTGTTGTTGCATATGCCCGGCAAGTCAGTGCTCGCTTTGGAAGCTCCCGTGGCTAATAACAAGCCACTTCACACAATGTAAATCTGGCTTTACAAGGCTAACAACATGTAAATATCAGACCCAAAAATGATGAAAATTTTTTCATTCTTTGAATTGCTTGGTCGTGAGTGAGATTTGTACAGTGCTGAAGAAGAGATTGATTGTGGCTGATTCTGAAGATGAAGATTGATTCTATAGCTTGGCTTGAAAGAAATAAAGGGCTCTGGTTTGCTCATTGTATATAAACTGATTTCCTTCTTTTTTTTTTCATGTGCACTTTTGTTTTGTGGCTTTTTCCAAGGCTAGGTTCAATTACTAGCTATAAATGTATTGAACAATTTGCTTGTATCATAATAACCATTGACGCGGTTTATTGAATAAGATTCATATGTTCAAATGACTTGGTCCATTATTAGCACTACTTTGTTGGATTTTACAATATTGTTTTCTTCATTTGCTATTGTCCAAGGCACTTAATTACCACCCCAATCTGTAGTTTGTGTAAACTCTTTAGCTTTTCACAAAATTTCCATTGAAACAAAACAACCAATATAACAAGAATCTATACACTGATACAACAGGCCTCAGCAAGTGAAATAGACTTGTATATCAACAAGAACTACAGCACCTGATTCTTGATAATATGATGACACAGTTCTAATTCTCTGCCTCCAACTTGTTCGCCTCGGCAAATGTCCTTTCTCCTCCGAAATGGTCCGCAAAAGCTGTTTAGACCACATGTCATGAGCCTGTGTCGCGTTCTTCACTCGATTGGCTCTCACCCAAGCAGGGTGCTGCAGGTAAATCAAAGTTACATGCTATTAATGTGGCAAAAAGTGACAACTTGCACTTCTGTTTTTCATCGTTTTATGTTTTACTAATGAGAATACATGTGGGTTTGGATTAAATTAAATAATAACAGAAAAAGAGCATGTCAAGAAGAGAAGAGAGAAATCAACTCGGGAACAAGGATCACTGCAAGTCCGGACTCTATTTCCCATTTACCCTCTCGATCGTATAACCAGACTAGAAGTGCACAGTGGTGCATATAGACATCACTATAAGAAACTGAAATTTGGACAACATCCTCGCATTAGTGAGACAGAAAGAACAAACATGTATAACATTGTGACAAAGCGTATTTAGGCCCTTCATCCAAACCATAACTTGCACCGTGCAGCATCTTTTAGTGTCACAATTAGACAGTGGACGTGTGAGTTAATACATGACTCGTCTTGTTAGTACCTGAAAAATGTTCAGCCAAACTCCAATCGTTGCGGCGGCACGACGATCAGGCCTTTTAAACATGGTAAGCAGCTTTACTGCATCTGTCCTGATTTCAGAGATGTTATTCTGCAGAAAGTGGAATTTCCGAATATATCACTTGATTAAGAACCAGGTGTACTATGTACCAATGACAAAAGAACCATCAAGATCACCATACCAGAAAAGCAATGGCAAATGTGAGGGGAAACGCGCAGGCAAACGTCATGATAAGTCCAAACTGCAATGCTAACTCCAAAAAATCTGCAGGTGAATTTGAAGTTCTGTATTAAGTCGGAAAAGTAGATATGGTGAAGGACCTTGATTGCTCCTTAACAATTCCTCACCCAAAATATTTTTATAAAAAAGAGTCAGGGGCAAACAAAAAAAAATTCATTAACTATCTTGGTATGAAATGACAAGATATTTGTGTTGAGGAGTTTGTTCGCTCCAAGTTGCCAACCCGAGGACTTTTTTTTTTTCCCTGAGCTCACTCTCTCTTTCCATCTTTTTTTTCACTAGTTATCTCTTTCCTTTTTTTAAGTGCTACACATAGGAAGTATGTTCTTGGAACTATAAGAAGGAAGATAAAATGTGTTGCAGATGTGGAGCCAAATCAAGTTGACAACCCAGCAAAAGGAAGAAAAAGGGAGAAAATTGCGTCCTCAAAAGCAGAGAGCAAGCGCCGCGGCTCTGGCAGAAGAGCGCCGCGGCGCTGGGATGAGGGCACCTAGGCGCCATAAGGAGAGCGCCTAGGCGCCAGGTGAATTGCGCCTAGGCGCAATGTGGCAAGCGCCTAGGCGCCAAGATGTTTATGCCGAGGCGTCGAGTTGATGGCGCCTAGGCGCCAGGTGAAGAGCGCCTAGGCGCCGCAGGGGAGCGCCGCAGCGCTCGTTTCGAGCGCCGCGGCGCTGACGCGCTGTGCTGCGCGATGTGTTTTGAATCAAAGTCGAATTCAAAGGTCCCAAAAACGGGAAACCACTAGGGTTTCCCATTTGTTGCTATTTTCTCCTCCTTTGGTTATAAATAGACACAAGGTGGCTAGGGTTGTGTGTGTGAAAATTGTGAGTGGCATAATTTTGTGAGAGGCAAAATTCTTGAGAGCTCCATCCTTGAGAGAGAGAGAAAAATTCCCATTGGGTGTTAGATAGAAGAGAGTTTTGGTAAGCACAATTTGTGAGTGTGTGAGAAACTGCTCTTGTAATCTGTAATCTCCTTCATCATAGTGGAATCTGCAAGCGGCAGAAACAGGACGTAGTCTCAATTTTGGACGAACCTGTATAAAAATTTGGTGTCTCTTTTTCTTCTTTTCTCCTATTTATTTTCTGCAATCGTTCGTTCTTGCGATCCTTGGAATTAGGAGTCGCCTAATTCCCCAACAACTGGTATCAGAGCGGAGGTTTTGATCAAGAACGATGACTGGAGAAGAAGGTATGGCAGCCGGCATCACCAAATTTGATGGTTCAGATTTTTCCTATTGGAGGATGCAAGTAGAGGACTACTTATACAGCAGGAAACTGCACTTGCCCTTGGGTAATAAGCCCGAAGGCATGAAGGATGAGGAGTGGAGTCTCCTTGATAGACAGGTACTCGGTGTGATCCGTTTGACTTTGTCAAAGAACGTTGCCCACAACGTTGCGAAGGAGACCACTACAGCAGGGATGATGAAGGCTCTGTCAGAGATGTATGAGAAGCCATCAGCCAATAACAAGGTACATCTCATGAAGAAGCTCTTTAATTTAAAGATGTCTGAAGGTGCCTCGGTGGTAGAGCACCTGAACAGTTTCAACACCGTCCTAAACCAATTGGTCTCGGTAGAGATTAAATTCGATGATGAGATCAATGCCCTAATCCTCTTGGCCTCGTTACCGAATAGCTGGGAACCCATGAGGGTGGCCATTACAAATTCTCTAGGGAGTGCAAAATTGAAGTTTGTCGATGTCAGAAACTCTATTCTGGCGGAAGAAGTTCGCAGGAAGGACTCAGGTGAAGCCTCTTCGTCGAACTCGGCCCTTAATGTTGATAATAGGGGCAGGAAACTTGACAGGCAATCCAACAGGGATAATGGCAGGAGAGGCAAGTCGAGGAATGGGAGAAGCAAGTCAAGGAACGGTAGGACCATGGAGTGTTGGAACTGTGGGAAGACGGGCCACTTGAAAAAGAACTGCAGGGCTCCAAGGAAGAATGAAGACAAGACTAATGATGAAGCTAACGCCGCCACTGAAGAGCAACAAGATGCCTTAATCTTGTCTGTCGACAGTTCTTTTGATTCGTGGGTGATGGATTCAGGAGCATCATTCCACACCACAGCACACCGTCATGTCCTGGAGAACTACGTTGCTGGAAATCATGGTAAGGTTTATCTCGCTGATGGAGAACCTTTGGATATAGTTGGCATTGGAGATGTCAGTTTAAAAATGCCTAATGGGTCGGTATGGAAGATTCATAAGGTGAGACATGTTCCTAAACTAATGCGCAACTTGATTTCGGTGGGGCAACTGGATGATGAAGGACATAAAGTAACCTTCAATTGTGGAGGTTGGAAAGTCACGAAAGGAGCGATGGTTATTGCTCGGGGACGCAAGGCTGGAACTCTCTACATGAACTCTAGTTGCAGAGATACCCTAGCAGTTGCTGATTCTGCTGCCAATACTGAGCTATGGCATTATAGGCTCGGTCACATGAGTGAGAAGGGTATGAAGGTACTTCACTGCAAAGGAAAACTACCAGGTTTGAAAACTGTTGATCACAGTTTGTGTGAAGCCTGCATCTTTGGTAAACAGAAGAGAGTGAGTTTCTCAAAGATGGGTAGAGAGCCTAAGTCCAGGAGATTGGAGCTAGTTCACACAGATGTGTGGGGGCCTGCGCCGGTGACTTCCCTTGGTGGCGCTAACTACTATGTGACGTTCATTGATGACTCAAGCAGGAAGGTATGGGTTTACTTTCTGAAAAACAAATCTGATGTGTTCGATGCTTTCAAGAGATGGAAAGCCATGGTGGAGAACAAGACAGATTTGAAGGTGAAGTGCTTGCAGTCTGACAATGGGGGAGAGTACCTAGGTGAAGATTTCAGGCGGTACTGTGCTGAGAATGGGATAAAGATGAGGAAGACCATTCCAGGGAAACCACAACAGAATGGGGTAGCTGAGAGGATGAACAGGACTTTAAACGAGCGTGCTAGGAGCATGAGGTTGCATGCAGGGCTGCCAAAGATGTTTTGGGCTGAGGCGATTAACACAGCCGCTCATCTGATCAACAGAAGTCCATCCACACCGCTGAAGTTCAAGCTACCGGAAGAAGTCTGGAGCCATAAACAAGTTGATCTCTCTTACTTGAGAGTGTTTGGTTGTGTTTCCTATGCACACATTGATTCTGCTGCTAGAAGTAAACTGGATGCCAAGTCAAAGAAGTGTTTTCTGGTTGGCTATGGCGGACTTGAGTTTGGTTATCGTCTCTGGGATGACCAAAGTCGGAAGATTATCAGGAGCAAGGATGTGATCTTCAACGAAGGTGTTCTGTACAAGGACAGAGACAGCACGGACTCCAGGGGTTCAGGTTCTGAAGATAAGAAGCCTGAGGTGATTCCATTGAAGGATCTGCCTGAAGTGGAGGTGCAAAATCCAGAGGTTGAAGACCAGGAAAACATAGCTCCAGAAGAAAACCAGAGGACTCATGCCACACCAATCAGGAGGTCTAGCAGGACAATCAGACCACCGCAGAGATACTCCCCTACTCTGCATTACATCTTGTTGACCGACAGAGGTGAGCCAGAGAGCTTTGATGAAGCCGTGGAGGCTGGAGATTCGGTCAAGTGGGAGTTAGCCATGAGGGACGAGTTGGATCGGACATGGCAACTGGCAAAGTTACCACAGGGTAAAAAGTCCTTGCACAACAAGAGGGTATACTGGGCAAAAGATAAAAGTGCTGGCAGCAAGCGGTATAAGGCAAGGTGGGTGGTAAAAGGATCAAGAGATATGCTCACCAAGATGGATCCGATTGAGAAACTGAAGTTGTGCGCAACTTCAGTTGGACTTCTCCATGAGGCGTGAGAAGTCGTTGCCGCTGCAGTGGGAGACATGGTGAATTGATTAGTCTCCAAGTGGGAGATTGTTGCAGATGTGGAGCCAAATCAAGTTGACAACCCAGCAAAAGGAAGAAAAAGGGAGAAAATTGCGTCCTCAAAAGCAGAGAGCAAGCGTCGCGGCTCTGGCAGAAGAGCGCTGCGGCGCTGGGATGAGGGCGCCTAGGCGCCATAAGGAGAGCGCCTAGGCGCAATGTGGCAAGCGCCTAGGCGCCAAGATGTTTATGCCGAGGCGTCGAGTTGATGGCGCCTAGGCGCCAGGTGAAGAGCGCCTAGGCGCCGCAGGGGAGCGCCGCAGCTGCTCGTTTCGAGCGCCGCGGCGCTGACGCGCTGTGCTGCGCGATGTGTTTTGAATCAAAGTCGAATTCAAAGGTCCCAAAAACGGGAAACCACTAGGGTTTCCCATTTGTTGCTATTTTCTCCTCCTTTGGTTATAAATAGACACAAGGTGGCTAGGGTTGTGTGTGTGAAAATTGTGAGTGGCATAATTTTGTGAGAGGCAAAATTCTTGAGAGCTCCATCCTTGAGAGAGAGAGAAAAATTCCCATTGGGTGTTAGATAAAAGAGAGTTTTGGTAAGCACAATTTGTGAATGTGTGAGAAACTGCTCTTGTAATCTGTAATCTCCTTCATCATAGTGGAATCTGCAAGCGGCAGAAACAGGACGTAGTCTCAATTTTGGACGAACCTGTATAAAAATTTGGTGTCTCTTTTTCTTCTTTTCTCCTATTTATTTTCTGCAATCGTTCGTTCTTGCGATCCTTGGAATTAGGAGTCGCCTAATTCCCCAACAAAATATTCCAAGATACTATTCTAATCCACAATATATATTATTTTCTACTTGCATATATTTTACACATTACCATCTAAGAGTCCATCTTCAAGCTCATCGCCTATGCTTGCAGAATAGGAACGTTTCAAGTACTCTTTCTCTACATCTGCATCAGCCCATGTTCAGGTAAACCTACGAGAGTAACCTCACAATGCTAGAGGTCCATAGTCAAATAGAAGCTCACCGGATTCTATATCCCTTATAACTATATTTAAGATAAGGTAAAGAATTCTCCAACAGGTTTTCCAACACCTGGCAAAAGTTGCAGGGTTAAAGCACATTAACCAGAATGAAAACTTAAAGAAACAAGATTCTAAGCTCGGCGAATAATGGCTCTTTGAGCACAGTGGTTTCCATTTCTTCATATAGGCAAAAGAATTACAACGAGCCATTGTCGAGCTCTATGTCACGTGATGTCTTTTTTTCGATTTGCACACCCGTTATTTATCTTTTTATGTTTAATTATCTTCTCTACTCATCTCATCATATATAGAACCAGCACGAATGAAGGATAGTCTTTGTCTCAATGGACGACTTAAGCGAGTTATAAAGTTTCTTTATTTAAACAAGGAATTACATTTGTACAATCAGATAGTGGAGCCGCACTAGGCAGCGTAGGCCATAATGGTGGCCTTTCGTCAAAGACAGAAAATGTAAACAAACATTACAATCAAGTAGTGGAGACGACAAATATTTTAACCAGGTAGTAAATTGTGGCTTTCAATCAAAAGCGGGGAAGTAAGGACAAAGCAAATATAATAATCCCAACGGATATCATCCACAGCTCAGCTATTGTCCTGTAAGCTATAATCCCATATTGCTGTGTCTGCAGCCGTAGTAAAGAATAGTAACCTGAAATTAATAGTACTACTAAAGGAAAGCAGCCAAACACTGCTTACCCTGAGGCAATTACGTTGTACATAGTGGACTGTTTTACTTTTTGTCTCCAGTGTTTTGCCATTTTTGCCCTTGGTTTACTCTTCCTTTATCTCTTTTTTGTTCTGGGTTATTAGGCATTTTAGGAAATAAGAAACCCATACTGACTTATACCACAGCCATAGCCGCCCCTTTCCATCACAGGTTTCTCTCTCATGTCTCTCCTGAATCATACTCAGTCAACGACCCCTTTTTCTTATCTTTTCAAATTTGCTGTCCCCTCTCCTCCTCTTCTTCTTCTTCCGTCTCCTTCTTCCTTCTTCTTCTTCTTCTTCTACAACAACCTTACTGCTTCTTCGGCAGCCGTCGACTTCTTCTCAAGTTCACATTTATCCGGGCATTTTGTCTCTCTGTATAATCTCAACTAGGTATTTTTTTTTTTAATTTTTTAACCAAATTTGCTACTTACTTTTGAAATCTCACCAATTCTCCAGCTAACTTAAGCAGATTCCGAAGCTAAAACCAGTCTCTCTCTCTCTTTAGAATTTGTAATCTTTGCAAACTTTAGGAAAGAAAAAAGAAGAGAGGCAAATTGTCTTTTTTTCTTCTTTTTTTTCCCGTTGGTTTTACTGGAAATAACAGGAACAAAAAAATTTGTCTGCACAAATAAAACACAAGGATATGAAAAGCAACTGCTGATTTGTATTGGCTTGGTTTAAGATCAAATTTAAGTGAATTCTTCGGAGTTTGAGATGATATTGATTAGATATGGAAATTGAATGCAAGAATAAGAGTCAACGTTCAAATAGTTTATGTCATCATGAGATTAATTAAGAATTAAGGAACAAAAAAGACAGAGATAAAACTTTATTAGCCATTTCTTTGCTAGCTGCTAATGCGCCTACGGCAATAAAATAATAAAAATAGGAATGGGAGCTGGTAAGTTTGATTATTCAGAGTCATGTACAAGTTACTTTGCAGAAAACTTTACACAACTGATTCTAATTCCCATTATTATTATTTAAAAAAAAATGAAGCAACAGAAGAATTCATTCATGTAAATCATTTTAGCATAAAGATGAGTCGGCAAGATCAATCAATTAATCACCTTCCCAAATTTCAAAAATTCTATTAAGGGCATCAAAATAATAAAAGAGATGACCAAAATCAAATTCCTTTTCTTTTTCTCTTTTTTTTCTAATTTTTATTTATTTTTTTAACTCTCTTTCTTTTGATTAGTCTCTTTTTTAACCGCACTTAGATTTTCATAAACTTGTTTTAGTGTCAAAGGAACTAGAGTGATTTTCCTTTGATTATGCTCAAAAGAATACTTGTTGGTGAATCCATCATGCTTAACTCGCTGATCAAATTGCCATGCCTACTTAATAACAAATGTTCGGCTTGCATTGGGACTACATCAATTATATAACATATTTGTAGCCCTTTACAACAAAGACATATGCCTAAAATTTCATGCTTATATAAATATTGAAGTTTGTTCTCAATCTATGCTTATAAAATATTTATTCAAATATTTAACAAAAAGATCAAATAGAATTAGAGTAATAATAGAAGATAATATATGTACATAACTATGAAATTAAAAACTCCATTAATTGCCGGTAAATAACACCATATAAAGCTATGTGGAAACTATACGAATATTCAATACATTACAAAAATCCTGTTTCTTTTTCTACATAAAAATTTTTATTTCTATGTTTGTAATTGACAAATCCATTTTCTTCAATGGTTGTTTCGTTTTTGAATTGTTTCGGGAATTTTTTTGAGCCTTTTGAGTTTTTCATACATGGAGCATTTATTTTGGCAATGCCACATGGTCCATGCATCATAAATTCAGCTACGACATTATACTCTAATGGATTTTTTTCAAGATCAGGTATTTCTGCCAAAAAATGACAATGTGGTAAAACTCTTTTTTGAAACTCAATCACATATAGATCTACAAAATAAAACAAAAAAAAATTGTATTAGTTATTATTTATATTGCAAATAAACTAATTTTTTTAATTAATAACATAAAATTAGTATCCAAAAAGTAAACTAACCTATGATGATTGTTCCAAATTTTTTTTCAGTATTGACAATGGATAAAATATGATCTAATTTCATTTTGAAAATTCTTGTAATAATATTTGGTCTACCTTTTGGTTTTTGACCTGGAATTTTAGTTAGAGCTCTAGTAATTTCAGGCCATTTAGGATTACATGTGAATGTTATGAATAAATCTAGATTTCCGTAGTATCTATAAATTGCCATTGCATCTTAATAATTTTGAATCATATACCTAGGACTTTTTGTATGGCTAAAAGGAAAGATAATTCTTTTGTCTATTGCTTGTGCATTTGACGACATCTTGAATAACTTGATAAATTTTAGATCTTAATTTTTTTTTTTAATTCTTTCTAATGTAATCTAATCGATCTTCTTCTAAGAAGCGTATGTGTCTGTTGAAAAAATAGTGCACAGTGGAATTTTAAAAATTTTACATCAGAGTAATTTTCAAAACACAAGCTTGACATGCTATATGCATAAATTAACAAGATCTTACTAGCCTTTGTGTGCCGAATAACTCTTGCAAAAAGTGAAGAAAAGTAACGTTCCAAAGAGCCTCAACCAATTGGTCTTCTTTGTTATTCTCTATCCACGACCGAAGTGAGTGTAGGCTCACACGTACAGCTCTTCCACCAATGACTCTCCTTCCAACCAATCGAGAGAACCTAAAGCAAGTGTTCGTGATTTGTGAACAAGAGCTCTCAGGGAGTTTTTAGATTCTCACTAGCAGAGTATCTCTCTTAATCTCTCAATTAATCTGAGTAACTTGTGAGAATCATTTCCTATTTATAGAGGTTGGTCTTAGGGTCAGTCCTCATCAAATTAGGTCTCAAAATTCGGATCAGAATCAAATTTGGATCAATATCTGATAAGATCTGTGTGAAAATGCGTGATCTTATCCTTCACTGATTAGCAGGGCAAACCACTTGATCGACAAGCCGAACAGGTCCCATCGGCCGGCCGAACACGTCCATCAGCAGGCCAAACTGCCAAATAAAAAATCTCGCGAATCTTTTATTTTCCACCCGAGATTCTATAAGATAAAGTCTCAGTTTTAATTCAAATAACCCAATAGAGAATTTATCTGATCAAAACAACTTTATCTAGATAATCTCTAAGAAAATAAATCAATTTTCAATAATTTTACAAGTTTATCTTGATCTAATTTATCCAAAATTAAATCAATCGATAAACAGACAATAATTATTAGATTCCAATAATTCAACCAGTTTATCTTGAATTAATTTATTACAAAATTAATTCAACCAATAAACAGACATGAATTATTTAATTCTTCCAAATTTTAACCAATCTGATAAATCCGACATAAGTCATCAATTATTGAAAAAACATGTCGTGTCATTACAGGATGTTGTGAGCTAGCAAAGGGGACCAAATGGACCTATATAGTTCAAGCTCCCAATAATTATGAAACCCAATATCCTAGATATACATTTTATAATTATCAACTCCAACGCTACTCTACTAAAAGCTCGGAGTTGTACTCTCGAACTACATAAAATTACGAAGCTCGTATAGCTAAGTCTCCATGACATATCATAGTGTATCGTATCCCCATATGATAATCCATAATCGGCTTAAGGACAAGTTCTATCTTACCTTCCCGATTATTTTTATCTTACGTTCCATTATCTCACCATTAGAAAACTTACCATCCAAAGATAGTACACCATTCGGTTATACCTATGTATCCAAATGGTTGAGCGCTTCAGTTTTTTAATTACAGGATAACGCATATAAGAGGATATCATTACTCCTAAAGAGGAGCTATGGATTTCATATCTATGAATAACAGGTCTACGCTATCAAGAGTCATGCCTCCAACATACCGGCATGCATACCACTATTAAGATATGGGTGTCACCCTTTGGTACATCAAAAGGCACAAGTCAAGAAAACGGGCCCACTATTCATCTCAAGATTAAGGTACAACACAAATGATTGTCTAAAGTGAATCGATTTGCCGAGACAGAATTATTAATCCAAATCAATTCACTTTATGTCCTGATCCAACACATCGTCACTTATGACGACGTGCCAATGTTTCTATTCACGGAGTCCACCTCTGATGGTCAAGACAAACCTTCTCCCAAAAGGGATATAGACAACATAACAATCTTTGCATGAATAAAGCACCCAACTTTATTCTCTCGATTGCGAATCATATGATTTAGACCATCACCTTAAGAATTGTATCTTCCACATAATTCGTCCATCATATGCCTAATTTTTAAGGTTTAGACTAACAGTCTTATACTATTGTTTGCTTAACATACATTCAACAAATATGAACGTAAAGAGGACAAGAGTTAGTATATAAATAATGAATAAATTCTTTATTAATAAAAATGTCTCTAAAAACTTATTACATTTTTACTCCTAAGGCATACATGTCTAACAGTGTCAACTACATATTGAAATAATATTCCACTTCTAAACAGAGTATTACCATGGTTTTGACGTTATTGTAATTGATAGCAATAAAATGCTGTCATAGAAATTCTTTTTCATATCATTGTTCACACAACTTGAAGATCTCAAGCATCTAAATCCCTATCCTCATTAACCAGTAAGTTTCTAAACTTTAAATTTCTATTTCAAGTTTTCTGAGTTTTTCTCCTTCCTCTTTCTTTTTTATTTGGCTTTCTTTCAAATTTTTATGTTTGCTCCTATAAAACATAGGTTAGATTTAGGGCAAAACAATAGGAAAGGATGAAACGTGCCAGTTTAGGCTATTTTGAGAGGCTTTGCTGTCATTTTTTGGGATTCTCATATGACCATGCTTGATTCTGGGTTTTTAGCAATAAGTTGATTGTCAAACTCATAGGCGTTTTATATCGATTGTTTGGTTCATAGTCAATTGTGATCCAAGCAGGTATATTTTAGTTGCTAGGTCGACCTCTCGATGTGGGGTATTCTTTTTATATTTTTTTCCTTTTTTATCAAATCATGTCATCATTTAGCGATCGTCGAAAGGTCGGGTCTTCTTCCCGAGTTCACCTAGACGTCACCGAGACTATCGAGACATCCTTGCTACATGATGAGGTTATCCTTGAGAATGACCCATTTTTAGGGATATTGATGATTCTGTCACTGTTCATTCTATGGATAGTGTCGACAACTTGGTGGACAGTGTCCCCATTCCTATCTCCACTGCAATTTCGGACCCCAGATATCCTCACTCAATGATCATGGACCACAAAGTTCAAAGCTCGTTATCCTATGGAATGGCTGCATCACACGATGAGCCATTGGCAACCTGCGGTGATGAGATTATCTCACAGAAGGCAAGGGAGACCACATCCCACCACAGAACCCCCGATGTCTACAAGGCGTTTGCCAAGGGTAAGGTTGATGGGAGATATTTCGAGTTTGTGATACCTAACAAATAACACCGCGCCGATGCTGCTCCACCTGGACACCTCACAATCTATAACAAATGCATTACCACCGATTAGACCTTCCTCATCCATCCCTTCGTCAAGAGGCTTTATTGCGATTTTGAGATCTTGTTGCCGCAGCTATCGCCTAACTTAGATCCTCTGGCATCTTCACTTTGGCTCTCCCCTTCGCCTGGATGAGTTCTTATAAAGCTATTGCATCAGTCAGTCTTTGTCCAAAGGCTATTATTACGCGGAGGACTAGAGTCGAGCCAAGGATAAAATTCCCCCAATTGTTTTGAATCTCCCTACTTCTAACCATGACTAGAAGAAAATATTTTTTATGCTGAAGGGGGACTTCAACGCCCATCCCCTCGATAGGCAATGAGGGTATGGCCCTAGGAAGTATGAAGTTAACACTACTTGGAGAATCGCTAGTAAGCCTGAAAACCTTATAATGTCGAGATTTAGGCTTCCATTGTCTTCCCTTAACTTTGAGATTTAGGCTTTTATTAACTTAGCCTTTTTTTTTTATAGAGCTCGTCGTTCGCCCTTCCCGGTAGATACGAAAAAAAGTTAGACAAATTGCAACCTTTCTAAGGGGGAGAGGCAAATTGCAAACCTCCTTATAGACGAGAATAAAAGGAGGTCGAGATTGATATTAACTCTCCTTAATCCTTCCTGTGTCGTCCCCAATCAACCCTCTTCTGGTAGGGGCCTTTGGCTTCATACTTACGTAATATGCGACTAACTTTTGCATTTGATAATATGTGATTGACTTAACTTCACATTGATATTTTCTTATGCAGAGATATTGAACTTCAAGCTCCCTTTTGAGATCAAAAAGTCTCAGGCCCCTATGGGGGGTCCACATCAGGAGGTGTTGCCCCACCAAAGAAGCCTGGTAATTTGAAGAAGGATTCGAGTCGTCGATTTTCTGATGCCCTTCAATCCAAAAGGCAACGAGTTAATGATAGCACATCATCGCCCAAACATCAAAAAGAGAAGGTGACAGTCAAGACCCAGCTTGATCTTCCCTCTCCTCCTCCTAAGAATGACATTCTTCTTCTACCTAGTGGTTGAGTAAGGGATAGGAATTTCATCATGCCCGACTTGTCCAATGCCCAGGTGAGGAACATGCTAGACCTTCCCCCAAGATTTAGTCTCACCTTCCAGGCCATTTATGAATTTATTTTTAACAAGGAGTAGGAGGCAACCTAAACGTCTCCTCTCCTAGAGTGGCACAGGGAGAAAATCAATAGCTAGATTAATGTAAGTATCTTCCTTTATCTCTTGTCTACTCCTTTCTAATATTGCCGTTTGTGTACAGGCATTAATGATGGCCCTTATCTCCTATAGGGAGATCGATAAGCTGGTGAACGACTCGATTAGCCCTTGTAAGGAGATGGAAGCGCTGAGGGCTCTCCTTGACGAGGAGAAATAGGTGGTTGAGGATGCCAAAAATAAGGAAACTAAGGCCCAGCTTTTCCTCTTTAAGGAGAGGGAGGACTCAAAGAAGCTTGTCGAGACAATCGTCGCGCTCTCTACAGAGATCAAGAGCATGAAGGAGTAGGCGTGTCAGGCTAAGAAGGACCAGGAGGCCGACAAGAAGAAGATCCAAGAGCTAGAGGGGTTGATGCTTGATATGGTGAAGGAGGCAATCGAGAAATTCTGGGTGTCAAAGGAATACCAGGAAATCCAAAAGGCCATTCTTTATTCGGTGGGCAAGCAGATAATTGAACAGATCCACGTTGTTTATCTCGGCTTGGACTTGTCCTTCCTTTATGCTTTTGATGCCTCGTTTTCAGCTTATAACTCAACCGCTACAGAGAAAGCATCCACTGCGGAGAAAGGAGCCTCAAAGGGCAAGGAGTGAACTTCTTGTATTTTTTAACTTTTGTAATGACTTTTTACTTTCACCAATACGATCAATATTTTGTTATCTTCTTTCATACTTCATCTTTATTTTAATAACGTTAAATGTAGAGATAACAGACCAATTGATTTAAAACGTTAACAACTTGGTAACTCAAGAAATATACTGGCTTTTTACCTTGTGTAAAGGTCCATTGAGGCTTTGATTTGTGTAAAGGCCTCCGTTAAAACCAAAGGCTCTGCCATTTCCAACTTTCCACTCCGATTGTTGAAGGGATCTAATCGTAGAAGTAGACCTTATGGCGTAGTGCTTGGCCATTTAAGGCAGCAAAGATTTGCTAAGGCTTTTGCCTTGTGCAACCCTATTGGACATATGGATTTTAAGGCTTTTTGCCTTGGAGTACGAGGCTTTGAAGCCACTTGACTCTCTTACCCCCATATCAAATATAGAGCAACTGTAACGTTTGACATTCTTTGAATAATTTAGATACAACGATTTCAGTAATTAGGAAACAACTCCTGTGGAGTTTTCTTTTAGATTAACAAAGATGGTATTTACATTACTGGTAATAGGGTCGTAGATGCTTGACGTTCCATGGATGCTCGACACGTCGACCCATCATTGATTCCAACATATAGGTGGCAGGTCTTATGATGTCTCAGATTTTATAAGGCCCTTCCTAAAGTTCCAACATTCCTTGGTTTCGTGTTAGGAGTTACCCTTCTTAAAACCAAATCTCCAATGCCATATCTTCTTTCATTGACCTCCTGACTTTCCTGTTGTAATATCTTGTGGTCCTTTGCTAATAAGCGACAAGGTGCATTTGCGAGTCGATCCTTCATTCTTATAATAGGTCAAGCTCGGCGTCCATGATTCTAGGTTTTCTTGTTCATTGGACCCTATTACTTAACTAGTTAGGGCAATCATCTCTACCGGCAGGATTGCTTCAGTGCCATAAGTGAGGGAAAAGGGAGTCTCGCTTGTAGTAGTTTTGTTCGTAGTTCCATAAGCCCATAATACCTTAGGCAACTCTTCTGCCCATCACCCCTTAAGGTTGTCCATGTGTTTTTTGATTTTGTTAACTGCCTTAACCTGTTCATTTATCTTTGGATAAACAACGACCAAGAAATTCTTACTAATGTCGAGGTCTTCACAGAATTTCCTTGTCTTAGCCTTGTTGAATTGCTTGCCATTTCAAAGACGAATGAAAGGGGAATACTAAAACGGTAGACAATATAAGACCGTATGAAACTTGGGCAATTCGAATGTGATTGTGGTGAATGCTTTGGCCTCCGCCTATTTCGTGTAATAGTCAACGGTGACTATTGCAAACTTAAGTCCCTGGGTGCAGTAACAAACGGATCGATTATATCGATTCCTTATTTTGCAAATGGCCACGAGCTTAAAATTGATGTCAGGTTTTCAGGGTGAGATCCTGGCACATTGCATAATGCTGACGCTTATCACATTTTCTAGCATACTCGTGGGCATCGTTTTCAGGTTAGGCCAGTAATATCCCTATCTTAGTGTTTTGTGGGCTAACAATTGTCTTCTTGAATGATTCATACACAAGCCTTCATGTATCTTTGCAAGAACTTTCAACCCATCATCCTTAGTTGGGCAGCGGAGAAGAGGGATAGAATTACCTCAACAATAGAGCATGTTGTCATGCAGCAAGTAACGTGCCGACTTGTAAGGGGCCCTTTTGGCCTCTAAAGGATCAAGGGGTAGCTTTCCATTTAGGAGGTACGAGATTATAAAAGTCATCCAATTCTCCTTTTTTTTTACCACCATTGCACCCTTGGCCTCTTCCTACTAAATGGTGGGAAGTTCTAGAATTTTCACAAGGATGACTCTTAATAGCTCAGAACCTTTAGACATGGCTAGGCAAGCTAATGTATCTGCATTGCTATTTTCAATTTGTGGTATCTGCTTAACTTTCCCAGATTGAAATTTGGAAAGTTCTTCTTTGACTTTCTGCAAGTATTTGAGCATCGTCCCATGTTTTGCCTTATACTCATCTGAGATCTAGTTCACAACGAGCTGAGAATGGTTGTAAATCCTCTAGAGATCAACCTTTAGATGGCAGGTGAGCCTTAATCCCACAAGCAATACTTCGTACTCAGCCTCATTATTTGAGGCTTTAAATTTGAACCTTACTACTGCTGTGATCTTGCAGTTTTTAGGGCTTACCAACATAACCCTTGCACCTGCGCCGTGCTTATTTAAGGAGCTATCGATGTATAACTCTCGTTTCAGCTTGCTTTCCTCTACTTCTTTTTCAACATCTCTCAGCCGAGTTATGAACTCAGCTATAAAGTTGGCCAGGGCTTGCCCTTTGATTGTCATTCTACGCTTATATTCGATGTCATATTGACTTAGATCCACCAACCATTTCAACAGTCACCCAGAGGTTTTTGGTTTTTGCAGTGCTTGTCTCAAAGGATAGTTTGTTAACACTACTATCTTGTGTTCTAGGAAATACCTCTTCAATTTCCTTGTCAATATAATTAGCTCCGGGGCGAGCTTTTCCATTTCAAAATACCTCATTCTATGTCGAACAACCTCTTGCTTGCATAATAGACTGGCAATTAAGTCTTTCCTTCCTGTCTAATCAAAATAGATCTTAAAGTATGAGGTGAGACGACCAAATAAATCTGCAAAGTTTCTCCTAGTAGAGCTTCAGAAAGCAAAAGGGGCTCTCCCATATAGCCTTTTATGCATCTAAATGAGTCATTGCATTCCTCTATCTACTTAAAGGGTTTTCTTCCTCTTAGGATGTTGAAGAATGGCATGTACTTATCGGTTACTCTAAAGATAAAGCGGCTAAGTGCTGCCACACATCCCGTAACCTTTTGTACTTCTTTGGGCTTTTGGGGGGCCTCCATATCCAATAAGGCTAAGATTTTTTCTAGGTTAGCCTCTATTCCTCGCCTGCTAACCATGAATCCTAGAACTTTCCCCGATGCTACACCGAATGCGTATTTCAGAGGGTTAAGCTTCATCTTGTACTTTCTGAAGATGTTGAACGTTTCATTTAGATGTGAAATGTGAAGGCTTGCCTTTATAGATTTGACTAACATGTCATCTATGTACACCTCCATCGTCTTTTCGATCTGTTTGGTGAATATTTTATTTACCAAACACTAATATATTGCCCCAACATTTTTAATCCAAAGAGCATGATGAGATAACAATACAACCCCTATCAGTGATGAAGGAAGTATGTTCTCTAACTCGTGGATGCATGAGAATTTGGTTGTAGCCCGAATAAGCCTCCGTGAAGCTTAACAACTCATGGCCCATAGTCGTGTCGACCAGCTAATCTATTCGCGATAGAGGGAAGCTATCCTTAGGACAATCTTGTTCAAGTCACTGAAGTCTATACATGTTCTCCACCTCCCGTTGGGCTTTCAAAGGAGGATGACATTCGAGATCCAGTCAAGGTAGTACGATTCCCTAATACACCTATTTTTCTCCAGCTTATCGACCTCTTCTCTAAGCACCTCGTACCTCTTTGGTTTTATGAGTTGCCTCTTTTGCCTCTTTAGAGGGTAACTAGGGTCGATATTCAGGTGATGTCATGCGACCTCTGGGTCTATTCCATCCATCCTCATAGGTCCATGCGAATGCATTGAGATTATTGCTGATGAATCTCTTTAATTTATCTGTTGCCTTATTGCTCAGTCCCGACCCAATTCGAAGAATCTTGGAGGGGTCCCCTTCATCTAAAGTCACCTCTACCAGATCCTCAACAGGTTTTGTGCTAGTTACTTCCTCTCCCAATCTTGGGTCTATGTCTTCCGTCGGGGATACTCCATGCACCATTCTTATCTCTATTCTTTAGGGGTTGGCATAATTATAGATAACGTCAGAGTAGGTTAGCCTAGACTCATACTGGTTTCCTTTCATCTCGCTCACCCCTTGGGGAGTGGGAAACTTCGCTTTTTGGTGATAAATGGAGGTTATGGCTTTCAAGGCACTCAATATCGACTTCCTTATTACTGCATTATACTAGTCTCTACCTTTTGTTACTAAGAAGTTTGACATGATTATTGCCATTATTGGCTTCTTCCCCACTATGAATGGTAGCGTAATTGTCCCTACAGGTATTACTCCCCAGTGAACTCGCACAATGGCCGACAATTCGACGTTGTTTGGTCTAAAGAAATTCTCATCTTGCTCAGGCAATCCGTGTAGATAAAGTCGATGAAACTACCATTGTTCGTCAAGATCCGGCACATAGAATAGTTCCAAATCATGGTCTCAACCACCAAGGCGTCATTCTAAGGAAAATGGACCTCGTGGGCATCCACCTTTGAAAGAGTTATTTTTTGTTTCTTCATACCTTGGTGCCTTAACAGGCCTGCTCATCGACACGTTCCAACACCTGTTCTTTGAGCTTTCTCTCGCTTCTCGAGCGTAGTTCTTCTCAGACCTTCGGGAATCACCACCAGGGTATGGCCTCCAAAAGATGGTATGAATCACCCCCTATGGGTGTGTAATCCTCATTTGGTCGTTAGTCTCCTTTACATCGTGGTCCATCATTCCTTCGGTTGTTTGCGTGATCATTTCCCCTATCATTTCTTTTGCTCCTATCTGCCTTGTATTCTTGCCGTTGTCCTTCCTTTATCGGCCTCTTTATCTCCTCCTTCAGGCTAATACACCCACTGGTGTAGTGCCCTATATCACTATGAAACCTGCAATACTTAGCCTAATTATGCTTGTTTATGCTCGACCTCATTGGGGGAGGATGCTGGAGATAGGGCTGGTCACTAATTTGGTAGTAGATATAATCTATTGAGGTAGTGAGGGCGTGGTAGTTGTCATACCTTTGTTGAAACCAACCTATGCTGCCTTCTTATTTCTGTCGCTTGGCCTTATCCATGATAACTCGATTAAAAGGGATTAGCAGAGGGTCATAGACTAGTAACCTCGAGCCATCGTGCCCCTAAGGGTTGTCCATTTTCTTACCTCTATTGCTTGGTGTTTGAGTGCTACTGCTGCTGCTTCCCATTGTCTTTTTGAAGGTTAGACCTTTGACATCCTCCTAGTTGATGTAGCCTATGGCCCTTTCTAGGAATTCTTGGTACGTTTTGGGTTCCTTGTGGTTGAGATCATCCCTGAAGGGGATGATTGTCCACATACTACTCAAGGTCCCATAAGGGCAACATCTTTCGAGATTCCTCCTATTGCAACCACTTCCTTAGTGAATCTCGTGAGCCAATCCTTTAAGGATTCATTCAGCCCCTGACTAAGGAAGCTCAGCTTCTCTTTAGCTGGCGGTAGGGATCTTAACCCCATAAACTGGTTAAAGAATGCCACCTTCAAGTCTTGGAAGCTGTTAGACATGTATGCTCTAAGGAGTAAAAATGTAATACGTTTTTGGAGACATTTTTTATCAATAAAGAATTTATTCATTTATATATATACCAAATATTGTCCTCTTTACGTTCATATTTGTTGAATGTATGATAAGCAAACAGTAGTCTGAGACTATCAGTCTAAACCTTAAGAGTTGGGCATATGATGGGATGACTATGCGGTAGACACGACTCTTAAGGTGATGGTCTAAAATATATGATCCGCAATCGAGGGAATAAAGTTGGGCGCTTTATTCATGTAAAGATTGTTATGTTGTCTATATCCCTTTTGGGAGATGGTTTGTCTTGGCCATCGGAGTTGGACTCCGTGAATAGAAACATTGGCGCATTGTCATAGGTGACGATGTGTTGGATCGGGACATAAAGTGAATTGATTTGGATTAATAATTCTGTCTTGTCAAATCGATTCACTTTAGACAATCATTTGTATTGTATCTTAATCCTGAGATGAATAATGGGCCCGTTGTCTCGACTTGTGTCTTTTGATGTACCAATGGGTGACTCCCACATCTCTATAGTGGCATGCATGCCGGTACGTTGGAGGCATGACTCTTGGTAGCGTAGACTTGTTATTCATAGATATGGAATCCATAGCTCCTCTTTAGGAGTAATGATATCCTCTTATATGCGTTGTCCTGTAATTGGAAAACTGGAGCGCTCAACCATTTGGATACATAGGTGTAACCGAATGGTATACTATCTTTGGATGGTAAGTTTTCTAATGGTGAGACAATGGAACGTAAGATAAAAATAATCGGGAAGGTAAGACAGAACTTGTCCTTAAGCCGATTATGGATGATCATATGGGGATGCGATACACTATGATATGTCATGGAGACTTAGCTACACGAGCTTCGTAATTCTATAAAGTTCGAGAGTGCAGCTCCAAGCTTTTAGTGGAGTAGCGTTGGAGTTGATGATTGTGAAATGTATATCTGGGATATTGGGTTTCATAATTATCATGAGCTTGAACTTTATAGGTCCATTTTGGTCCCCTTTGCTAGCTCACAAAATCCTGTAACGACACGGCGTGCTTTTCCAATAATTGGTGACTTATGTCGGATTTATCAGATTGGTTTAAAATTTATAAGAATCAAATAATTCATGTCTGTTTATCGGTTGAATTAATTGTGTAAGAAATTAGTTCAAGATGAACTTGTTGAATTATGGCGTTCGGATAATTCTTGTCTGTTTATCGGTTGTTTTAATTTTGGACAATTAGAACAAGATAAACTTGTTGAATTATTGTGAATTGATTTATTTTCTTAGAGATTATCTTGATAAAGTTTGTTTTGATCAGATATCTTTTCTATTGGGCTATTTGAATCAAAACTGAGACTTTATCCTTTAGAATCTCGGGTGGAAAATAAAAGATTCGCGGAGATTTTTTCTCGGCAGTTCGGCATGCCGGATGACGTGTTCGGCCTGCCGAACTGGCCAGTTCGGCCTGCCTATCTCACAGTTCGGCATGCCGACCGCGACAGCTAAGATTACGCGTTTTTCACGCGTATCTTATCAGATATTGATCCGAACTTGATTCTATTTCGATTTTTGAGACCTAATCTGATATGGACTGACCCCAAGGACCAATAGGTATAAAAAGGGAGTGAGTCTAATGATTTACTCAGATCAATTTGAGAGATTAAGAGTGATACTCTTCTAGTGAGCATCTGAAACTCCCTGAGAGCTTTTGTTCACAAATCACGAACAATAGCTTTGGGTTCTCTCTATTGGTTGGAAGGAGAGTCATCGGTGGAAGAGCTGTACGTGTGAGCCCACACTCACTCCGGTTGTGGATAGAGAATAGCAAAGAAGACCAGTTGATTGAGGCTCTTCTGGAACGTTACTTCTCTACACAGGTCGCGGAGGTTCTTCGGCATACTGAGGTTAGTAAGATCTGTTTAATTTATACATATAACATGTCAAACTTGTGTTTTGGAAAATACTCTGATGAAAAATTTTTAAAATTCCGCTGCGCACTTTGTTTCCAACAATTGGTATCAGAGCCGAGGTTTTTACAAAAATTTGCAAGTTTGTGATCATGTTATATGCATAAATTTTGTGATCTTAATCTCTCCAATGCTTGAATTAAATTTTATAGAGAGATGGCACTCAAGGTTTCTATATAATATATATGTTGTCATGGATTATATGGTGAATGTTTATTAATTAATTATGGTTGATTAAATTGTTGTTTAATTATTTATTAATTAATTAATACCGGTTATGGTTCCTTAGAGGTTAGAATGTGTATCTAGGTTTTTCATGTAATTAGATGGCGGACTATCATCTCCGTCTAGGAATTATTATTTAATTTGTAAGAATTTTGTAATTAAATAATTATTCGGAGAAGACGGAACGAGAAGTCGGATCTTGAAGATAGATGATGGCGCCTCCAGGTATTTCCTAAGTCTCTAATTTTATGTTTTTGAATTGTTGAAAATAAAATTGATGAATTGCATTAAAATTGTATTTTCTGGATTGAGGGTTTTCTGCTCGGTCGGCATGCCGGACCTCACAGTTCGGCAGGCCGAAGGTCACAAATCGGCAGGCCGGACGTACGGTCCGGCAGGCCGACAGTGGGGCAGAAATTTTGGTGCTCTGCCGGCAGGCCGAACCTTCATGTTCGGCAGGCCGAACCACCATGATCGGCAGACCGATGACCCAGATCGGCCTGCCGACCGAGAGCTGCCAGGCGTCCAGAAAAGGTGCGATTTTTCAGTGCAGTTTTAATTTTATTTTTGGGACGATTCTGAGAAACATTAAATTTGGATATGACCGGAAATATGAAGTGTTCGATTCATACGGGATTGAGGACTTGAAGATGGATATTACATGAAGAAGGATACAGCTTAAGGATTCAAGGATGAAGAATCGATAAATGTCTCGATTATTCTCTTGTAATCTTATTTTTTCTATTCTCTAGGGTGGAACCATAATATTACGGTTATTATTATTATGCTTGTAGCTTTGCTTGATTGCTTTGCTTGTCTGCATTATAATATGATTTACCATGTATATTGATAACATGTCATATAGAATAGGGAGTGCCGCTCATATTAAAATTGTTCATGCATAATTTTAAAATAAAACCTTGACTTCAAAAGATTGAGTGGGAGAAGGTTTTCGAAGAGAGAACCTAAGGCCTCCATCGTTGGTCCATAGGAAGAACATAATGGTCCCAACCCCAAGGAAGGGATTTCTATCATGTACCAGATTGGATCTCTGAAAGGATAGGGTATTTTAGTATGATTTATGGTTGCACACCCCTAGGTGGTGATTATAAATCATGGATATGTTAGACATGTATGCTCTAAGGAGTAAAAATGTAATACGTTTTTGGAGACATTTTTATCAATAAAGAATTTATTCATTTATAAATATACCAAATATTGTCCTCTTTACGTTCATATTTGTTGAATGTATGATAAGCAAACAGTAGTCTGAGACTGTCAGTCTAAACCTTAAGAGTTGGGCATATGATGGGATGATTATGCGGTAGACACGACTCTTAAGGTGATGGTCTAAAATATATGATCCGCAATCGAGGGAATAAAGTTGGGCGCTTTATTCATGTAAAGATTGTTATGTTGTCTATATCCCTTTTGGGAGATGGTTTGTCTTAGCCATCGGAGTTGGACTCCGTGAATAGAAACATTGGCGCGTTGTCATAGGTGACGATGTGTTGGATCGGGACATAAAGTGAATTGATTTGGATTAATAATTCTGTCTTGTCAAATCGATTCACTTTAGACAATCATTTGTATTGTATCTTAATCCTGAGATGAATAATGGGCCCGTTGTCTCGACTTGTGTCTTTTGATGTACCAATGGGTGACTCCCACATCTCTATAGTGGCAAGCATGCCGGTACGTTGGAGGCATGACTCTTGGTAGCGTAGACTTGTTATTCATAGATATGGAATCCATAGCTCCTCTTTAGGAGTAATGATATCCTCTTATATGCGTTGTCCTGTAATTGGAAAACTGGAGCGCTCAACCATTTGGATACATAGGTGTAACCGAATGGTATACTATCTTTAGATGGTAAGTTTTCTAATGGTGAGACAATGGAACGTAAGATAAAAATAATCGGGAAGGTAAGACAGAACTTGTCCTTAAGCCGATTATGGATGATCATATGGGGATGCGATACACTATGATATGTCATGGAGACTTAGCTACACGAGCTTCGTAATTCTATAAAGTTCGAGAGTGCAGCTCCAACCTTTTAGTGGAGTAGCGTTGGAGTTGATAATTGTGAAATGTATATCTGGGATATTGGGTTTCATAGTTATCATGAGCTTGAACTTTATAGGTCCATTTTGGTCCCCTTTGCTAGCTCACAAAATCCTGTAACGACACGGCGTGCTTTTCCAATAATTGGTGACTTATGTCGGATTTATCAGATTGGTTTAAAATTTATAAGAATCAAATAATTCATGTCTGTTTATCGGTTGAATTAATTATGTAAGAAATTAGTTCAAGATGAACTTGTTGAATTATGGCGTTCGGATAATTCTTGTCTGTTTATCGGTTGTTTTAATTTTGGACAATTAGAACAAGATAAACTTGTAGAATTATTGTGAATTGATTTATTTTCTTAGAGATTATCTTGATAAAGTTTGTTTTGATCAGATATCTTTTCTATTGGGCTATTTGAATCAAAACTGAGACTTTATCCTTTAGAATCTCGGGTGGAAAATAAAAGATTCGCGGAGATTTTTTCTCGGCAGTTCGGCATGCCGGATGACGTGTTCGGCCTGCCGAACTGGCCAGTTCGGCCTGCCTATCTCACAGTTCGGCATGCCGACCGCGACAGCTAAGATTACGCGTTTTTCACGCGTATCTTATCAGATATTGATCCGAACTTGATTCTATTTCGATTTTTGAGACCTAATCTGATATGGACTGACCCCAAGGACCAATAGGTATAAAAAGGGAGTGAGTCTAATGATTTACTCAGATCAATTTGAGAGATTAAGAGTGATACTCTTCTAGTGAGCATCTAAAAACTCCCTGAGAGCTTTTGTTCACAAATCACGAACACTAGCTTTGGGTTCTCTCTATTGGTTGAAAGGAGAGTCACCGGTGGAAGAGCTGTACGTGTGAGCCCACACTCACTCCGGTTGTGGATAGAGAATAGCAAAGAAGACCAGTTGGTTGAGGCTCTTCTGGAACGTTACTTCTCTACACAGGTCCCGGAGGTTCTTCAGCATACTGAGGTTAGTAAGATCTGTTTAATTTATACATATAACATGTCAAACTTGTGTTTTGGAAAATACTCTGATGAAAAATTTTTAAAATTCCGCTGCGCACTATTGTTTCCAACAGGATAAAATATTAAAACGGTGGTTATACACTCACGTTAATTTTATTATTAACCTCCCCTAGGAGCTCTGTTAATAAAATTAATGGCCAAAGAAACGATTATTAGTATATGCTGGATCATACGGGTCCTGGATGGCATATATTAATCAGGAGGGGATCCGTGTTCCTGATTGAATTTGGCATGACTCCCCTAGGAGCTTGTTGAATTCTGAGTTGGGAATTATCGTTGTAAGGTTGTGATATTTTCAAGGTTTTGACACATAAACACATTTGTATGATTTTACATGATTGTGTTATCTTACTAAATTATTATATATGTTTGCTTATGTTTGGTATATGATTCTTTATTGTAGATTGAAAATGTCTAAAAACGCTTTATCATCGATACTTGACAAAAACCAATTGACCGGTGAGAACTATAATGATTGGAAACGGAACCTAGACATCGTCCTTTCCTTTGAGAAACTGAAATATGTTCTGACAACTCCTTGTCCTCCCGAGCCTACGGGAGACTCAAGTAATGAGCAATTCCAAGCGTACGAACGCTGGAAAGATGCTAATGATCAGGCCCGCTGCTATGTTATGGCTAGCATGAATAACGTGCTGCAGGCTCAACATCAGGATTATGAGACTGCGAAGCAGATCTTGGATAATCTTGAGGACATGTTTGGAGGCCAGGCCATAACAAAGCGGCAAGGGGCGCTTCGGAAACTCTTAAACTGTAGACAGAGACCGGGGACATCTGTAAAGGAGCACATGATGTTGGTCATGGGTTACCTCGCTGAGGCTCAAACCAATGGAGCCGACATCGATGCTGAAACTCAGATGACTATGGTCTTTGAGACTCTGTCTAAGGAATTTATTCCGTTTAGAGCTACTTTTAATCTAAGCAATAGACGGGATATGACCTTGACAGAACTGATGAAACAGTTACAAGAGTTTGAACTGCTGATCAGGGAGTCTCCTGCTGGTGGAGAGGCCAATTTGGTAGCTGCTTCTGGTTCCAATCCTAACTCTGGGAATGGAAAGAAACAACGGGCCAAGAGTGGGAAGTCTTCTATTCCTATTGCTACCAAGAGCAAGAAGAAGAAAAAGAAGAACCCAAAGAAGCTTAAGTGCTTCTTTTGTGGTAAGGTCGGGCATATAAAGAAGCATTGCAAGGACTTCCTTTCCAAGGGAGGTAGGTGTGATCTTCTATATCTAGAAACTTGTTTGGTTGAGGAATCCAGTGACATTTGGGTCATAGATTCTGGTGCAACTAATCATGTTTGTGTTTCTCTGCAGGGATTCAAAGAAACGAGAAGCCTACTTCGTGAAGACTTAACGCTTCGGATGGGCGATGGATCCTTGGTCTCAGCGGAAGCAGTGGGAGATGTCCATCTTTATTTTGATAATTATAGGAGTTTAATTTTGCGAGATTGTTTTTATGTTCCTAAATTTAAAAGGAATTTAATTTCTGTATCTTCTTTATTTAAAGACTCCTACGTGGTATCTTTTAATGAAAAAGTGGTGATTCGTAAAAACAAATCTTTTATCTGTTCTGGATGGATGCAAAATAATCTATATTTTATCAAACCTAAGATGGACCTATTGCTTAATGCTGAGATAAATGATAATGACTCAAAAAGACTTAAAACTTCTCACTCTAATAAGACTTATCTTTGGCATTTGCGCCTTGGCCATATTAACCTAAATAGGATTCAAAGGTTGGTAAGGGATGGACCTTTAAGTCACTTAAAGGTGGAATCTATACCTCAATGTGAATCTTGTTTGGAGGGTAAAATGACCAAAAGACCATACGGGTCTAAGGGCAATAGGGCCGAAGGGGTTCTAGAACTTGTGCATAGTGATGTTTGCGGACCGATGAACATCCGGGCACGAGGAGGGTATGAGTACTTCGTTACTTTTATTGACGATTACTCTAGATATGGGTATGTGTACCTAATGCACCACAAAAGCGAAACTTATGATAAATTCAGGGAGTTTCGGGCTGAAGTGGAAAAGCAATTGGGTAGACCCATAAAGGCACTTCGATCAGATCGAGGTGGAGAATACCTTTCTGATGAGTTCTTGGGACACTTGTTAGAGAATGGGATTTTATCCCATTTGACTGCGCCGGGTACTCCGCAGCAGAATGGCGTAGCAGAGAGAAGGAATAGGACTTTGTTGGACATGATTCGGTCCATGATGAGTTATTCATCATTGCCTTTATCCTTTTGGGGATATGCACTACAAACCGCATGTTATCTTTTGAACAATGTGCCTTCAAAATCGGTCCCTAAAACTCCTCACGAGTTGTGGACAAGACGGAAAACATCCTTAAACCATATTCGCATATGGGGATGTCCAGCTCATGTCCTGTTTAAGGATCCGAATAAGTTGGAAGCACGTTCAGAAGTTTGCGTGTTTGTAGGATATCCAAAAGGGACTAAAGGGGGTTATTTTTATAACCCAAAGGAAAATAAAGTCGTGGTTTCAACTAATGCAACTTTCCTTGAGGAGAGTTACATGAACGACTTTAAACCTCAAAGCAAAGTGGTGCTTGAGGAGTTGAGGGGTAATCCGTTTACTCCAGAGGTTCCGAACGAAACCATTCCGATCGGTGTAGAAAAACCAAACAAACCTGAACAACAACCTCAGGGGCTTCGGCGTAGTGGGAGGATCGGGCGTCAACCTGAAAGGTATATGTTCAATGGGGAGGTCTTTTTGGCTGAACCGGATGAACATGACAGGGATCCTTATACTTACGCAGAAGCTATGGAGGATGTTGATTCAAGACTCTGGACAGAGGCCATGAACATTGAGATGAAGTCTATGGAGACTAATCGGGTCTGGGAGCTTGTGGATCTTCCCGAAGGGGTAAAACCCATAGGGTGTAAGTGGATCTACAAGAGGAAAAGAGGAGTGGATGGAAAGGTCGAAACCTTTAAGGCTAGACTGGTAGCTAAGGGTTATACGCAAAAGGAAGGAATCGATTATGAGGAAACCTTTTCGCCTGTAGCCATGCTTAAGTCCATCCGGATTCTCTTGTCCATAGCTGCCGCTCTCGACTACGAGATTTGGCAGATGGATGTCAAGACGGCTTTTCTGAATGGCTATCTTGATGAGTCCATTTATATGGAACAACCAGACGGGTTCAAGGTCACGGGTCAAGAGGGTAAGGTTTGTAAGTTACTAAAGTCTATTTATGGACTTAAGCAGGCTTCTCGTTCTTGGAACATAAGATTTGATCAAGTGATCAAGACTTATGGGTTCTCACAAAATGTGGATGAACCATGTGTTTACAAACACATTAAAAATGGGAAGGTGGTTTTTCTACTACTCTATGTAGATGACATTCTGCTAATTGGCAATGACGTTGGGGCGTTGTCATCGGTCAAATTATGGTTGACCAAGCAGTTTGACATGAAGGACTTGGGTGAGGCTAATTTTGTTCTCGGTATCCAGATCTTTCGGGATAGGAAGAACAAAATGATAGCTTTGTCACAGGCCAGCTACATAGATAAAATTCTCAGGAGGTTTGCAATGCAGGATTCCAAGAAAGGTGGGCAACCATCTAGGTCTGGAATTACTCTTTCTAAGAAAGACTCTCCAAAGTCTAATGAAGAAAGAGAATACATGAAGAAGGTACCTTATGCTTCGGCAGTGGGTAGTCTCATGTATGCCATGCTTTGCACTCGACCGGATATTAGCTATGCGGTCGGGATTGTGAGTCGATTTCAGGCGGATCCAGGACCAAACCATTGGGTTGCGGTAAAGCATATTTTCAAGTACCTGAGAAGGACTCGAGGGTATATGCTTGTGTATTCGGGTGAGGATTTAACTCCTCTAGGATACACTGATTCGGATTTTCAATCCTGCCTGGATTCTAGGAAATCGACTTCAGGGTTTGTGTTTACTCTAGGTGGCGGTGCCATCAGTTGGAGAAGTGCGAAGCAAGATTGCACTTCGGATTCAACGATGGAGGCCGAGTATGTGGCGGCTAGTGATGCTTCGAAAGAAGCAGTGTGGCTCCGCAAGTTCCTTGGGGATCTTGAGGTAGTTCCTGGTGTGGATAAAGCGGTATCACTGTACTGTGATAACAGTGCGGCGGTAGCTAATGCTAAGGAACCAAGATTTCACAAGAAGAGTAAGCATATTGATCGGAAGTATCATGTGATAAAGGACTTCGTTGAGAGCGGGCATGTCACGGTGTGCAAGATCGCGTCAGAGGACAATTTAGCTGATCCATTTACGAAGACACTTTCTGGGAGAGTCTTCGAAAGGCATGTGGAAGCTATGGGGATGCGAAATTTGCAGTATTTACTCACTTAGTGCAAGTGGGAGATTGTTAGACATGTATGCTCTAAGGAGTAAAAATGTAATACGTTTTTGGAGACATTTTTTATCAATAAAGAATTTATTCATTTATATATATACCAAATATTGTCCTCTTTACGTTCATATTTGTTGAATGTATGATAAGCAAACAGTAGTCTGAGACTATCAGTCTAAACCTTAAGAGTTGGGCATATGATGGGATGACTATGCGGTAGACACGACTCTTAAGGTGATGGTCTAAAATATATGATCCGCAATCGAGGGAATAAAGTTGGGCGCTTTATTCATGTAAAGATTGTTATGTTGTCTATATCCCTTTTGGGAGATGGTTTGTCTTGGCCATCGGAGTTGGACTCCGTGAATAGAAACATTGGCGCATTGTCATAGGTGACGATGTGTTGGATCGGGACATAAAGTGAATTGATTTGGATTAATAATTCTGTCTTGTCAAATCGATTCACTTTAGACAATCATTTGTATTGTATCTTAATCCTGAGATGAATAATGGGCCCGTTGTCTCGACTTGTGTCTTTTGATGTACCAATGGGTGACTCCCACATCTCTATAGTGGCATGCATGCCGGTACGTTGGAGGCATGACTCTTGGTAGCGTAGACTTGTTATTCATAGATATGGAATCCATAGCTCCTCTTTAGGAGTAATGATATCCTCTTATATGCGTTGTCCTGTAATTGGAAAACTGGAGCGCTCAACCATTTGGATACATAGGTGTAACCGAATGGTATACTATCTTTGGATGGTAAGTTTTCTAATGGTGAGACAATGGAACGTAAGATAAAAATAATCGGGAAGGTAAGACAGAACTTGTCCTTAAGCCGATTATGGATGATCATATGGGGATGCGATACACTATGATATGTCATGGAGACTTAGCTACACGAGCTTCGTAATTCTATAAAGTTCGAGAGTGCAGCTCCAAGCTTTTAGTGGAGTAGCGTTGGAGTTGATGATTGTGAAATGTATATCTGGGATATTGGGTTTCATAATTATCATGAGCTTGAACTTTATAGGTCCATTTTGGTCCCCTTTGCTAGCTCACAAAATCCTGTAACGACACGGCGTGCTTTTCCAATAATTGGTGACTTATGTCGGATTTATCAGATTGGTTTAAAATTTATAAGAATCAAATAATTCATGTCTGTTTATCGGTTGAATTAATTGTGTAAGAAATTAGTTCAAGATGAACTTGTTGAATTATGGCGTTCGGATAATTCTTGTCTGTTTATCGGTTGTTTTAATTTTGGACAATTAGAACAAGATAAACTTGTTGAATTATTGTGAATTGATTTATTTTCTTAGAGATTATCTTGATAAAGTTTGTTTTGATCAGATATCTTTTCTATTGGGCTATTTGAATCAAAACTGAGACTTTATCCTTTAGAATCTCGGGTGGAAAATAAAAGATTCGCGGAGATTTTTTCTCGGCAGTTCGGCATGCCGGATGACGTGTTCGGCCTGCCGAACTGGCCAGTTCGGCCTGCCTATCTCACAGTTCGGCATGCCGACCGCGACAGCTAAGATTACGCGTTTTTCACGCGTATCTTATCAGATATTGATCCGAACTTGATTCTATTTCGATTTTTGAGACCTAATCTGATATGGACTGACCCCAAGGACCAATAGGTATAAAAAGGGAGTGAGTCTAATGATTTACTCAGATCAATTTGAGAGATTAAGAGTGATACTCTTCTAGTGAGCATCTGAAACTCCCTGAGAGCTTTTGTTCACAAATCACGAACAATAGCTTTGGGTTCTCTCTATTGGTTGGAAGGAGAGTCACCGGTGGAAGAGCTGTACGTGTGAGCCCACACTCACTCCGGTTGTGGATAGAGAATAGCAAAGAAGACCAGTTGGTTGAGGCTCTTCTGGAACGTTACTTCTCTACACAGGTCGCGGAGGTTCTTCGGCATACTGAGGTTAGTAAGATCTGTTTAATTTATACATATAATATGTCAAACTTGTGTTTTGGAAAATACTCTGATGAAAAATTTTTAAAATTCCGCTGCGCACTTTGTTTCCAACAAAAGCTAGTTATACTTCCTACTTCAATGTCCTAAACCATCTTCTTGCGGGTCCCGAGAGGGTCTAGTTGAAGGCCCTACACATAATTTCTTGTGGGACTCTATAGAGCTCCATTCATAAATTTGAATATGGTCGTTAGATTCTATGAGTTCTTTGTAAGGCGTCATCTATGGAGGTTTAAACTTCTTCGAAAGAGGTGGTTCCATAATGGAAGGAGTAAACGAAGTTGTGTATGTTATTTCTTTCCCATGGTGATGTCGAGCTTCTCTTCCAGACTTCCAACACGGCTCGCAAATCGTTTAATCTCGCTCACGGGGAGTCCCAGCACTGCTTGGATTTGTTGTTTTACTTATTGAGCTGTCATGTTGGGATTGACCTATAGGCTGTTTGATGGTTGGTCAACAGCTGGCTGGTCAACCATATTGGGGTCATTTCCCATTAAGGCGGTGCTCTTTATACGTAGGAGGTCCTTCAAATCTCTTTTCCCGAACTAGTCCCTTAAGTAGCCCACGGTCCGTGCCGAGGCCACATCTGGTCTGAGGTCATGTCTAGGGAGAAGTGGATGTAGACCTGTATTTTGCCTTTGCTAATGTGGCTAACCTCCTTCCTGAAAGCGAGCATGCTCTATTCTCCTTCTTCGTTCTCGGCTACCCATAGAGTTAGCCTTTCCTCGTCGGCCACCTTCAGTCTCGCCAGTTCCCTTAGGGTTACCTTGTTGGCCGCCAACTTGGTTCCCTTGGTCTTTCGAGTCCCTTGATCTTGAAGGCCATTTAGGACTGCTGAAATATTTTTAATAGTCCACTCATTCTTTCCACCTTTTGTTCTAGCAAGGCGGTTCGTAAAGGCTATCTACCTCTTTTGGTCCTCCAACGCCACCCTCAACTGATTTATCACCTCCTTGGGTGATAAAGTTGTTTGTGTTGGCCTCAGTATGGTTGGTGCCAGTGGTCATAATGATGATGATGGTTGTTTGTCTTCAAAAGATAAAGGCCCTCCTTTTAGTGCCAATTGTTGATGTTGGAAAATGATCAACACACTCACAAATCACTCATGATTCCCATAGATTAATGCGATAAAAATGAAAAAGGATGAGAGTAAGGAGTAGACACACAGATTTATAGTGGTGCACTCTTTAATAAGCGACGTCCACTATATTTTTCTTATTAAGAGTTCCTATACTATATACCCAGATTTCTAGAAATGAAAGAATGGAGATAGTGTTTTTTGATCCGGGGAGAGGAGAGTTCCCTCTTTTTCTTTTTCTTTTTTTTCTCTTCTCCATGTCTCCATTTTTATAAGGTGCTGCATTATTATTAAAAATGATTAAAATATTGCCAATGGGACAAGAATCTCCATGTTCTATGCTAGCCTTTGGGCGTGGTGTCCCTACACGTGCAGAGAGTGTATCGAGTCCCATGCTAGTGATATTAATTTCAGATGCACTGTTTCGACTGCTGGTCCTACCTATTCTTGTTTGTTTTTCTTGGAATAATGGGTGCAATAATGGGCGAAGGATACGAAGCTCATTTAACCTCGACCTCATCCTAGAACAGCAAGGTCAATCGATCATCTCGACTTCCACTCTATTTGAGATTAATGAGCCGAGTTGGGATTTTCATTGATTTCGCCTTCGGGTCTTGGGCCATCGAGATCTCCTGCAACAATAACAATAACAATAACAATAACATCATTTCTAAATCTCATAGAGTCGTCCAATCCACTCATTCCGTTGGAATATCTCTGTCGCAAACGTTCGCCAACTTCCCACCAAACCTCTTTACCATCATGTTTCAGAATTACAGCTAGCTTGCCCTTGTTCTCCTGTAATGTATCCACATATCACTTGTCTATAGATGCAAACGTCATAGCAAATTGTGTTCTTGGAGAATATTAGAGCTCAGCGTTACTTTTATGGGGCTTTAGTCATCTCCGCAATAAAGTGTGCGTACAGATGCATAATTGGAAAGTGATAATGGTTAGTCGTTTCTTAATCCAACGACAGATATGGATAAAACGTCATAGAATAGTGAAAGAGTAACGAAACCAAAACTCACAAAGACTATCCAAGTCCAACCATCAAATCCAAAATAGTTGGGTCTTTCAAATCCAAAAAAGGTTAAAGTAACTGTTTACATTTCCTTCACAGATTATTTACACTCACAATCCCATAAATTAAGTGCTGATAACACTAAAAACTCGCACTCCAGCTGAACATTGATTTCAAAAACGTGAAAGAAATACCTGGACACATGGTTTCAAAGACATTTTCTTTGGCAATTTCTCTGGGAACTAAAAAATACCAACCGGTAGGTATCGTTATTTTAATGGTCAGATTTACAAATAAAAAAAAATTATTTTGAACGGGTCTTATAATTTCAAAACGTACACTACCAATGAAAACTCCCATCAAAAAAGCCCCCTTTTCTTTTTAAAAAGGTTAGTTAAATTCAATTTCTATGGTCAATTTTTAAATATTTGGTGATTCCTGAATGTTCTAATTCAGACAATTTTGTGTATTCATACTCGTATTAAATAAGATACTGAGAATGTACATAGTATTTAATTGAAAGACAACAAATGACAAATTAGAGTCACCTGCTAGTTGTTACTTGTAACGCACTAGACGACGAGGTAAGCAAAGATAAAAATGGAAAGAACAACATTTTTGGTGGCTACGCCCTCCCTATGCGTCCTCGGTGTATGAAATGTAAAACAGCAAAACGGCAATGTTTGTCCGCTCGTGAGCATCTGCTGGTTGGAAGTGTTCACAGATTGGTTTCGGAATGAGATTTTCTAATTCGAAATCTACGAATTGGATTATGGATTGACCTTTAATCCATGTAATCCAATCCGCTAACACCCCCATTGTTAGCTTTGACTTCTTCCTACTGCTCTCGCTCTCTCTCTGCAATAGCAATTTGAATGCAATGGATGTGGATGTGGATGTGGATGTCCGCAGTAATTATTCTGCAGCAGAGAGCAGAGTTGATGATGGGTAGAAAGAACATAAAGATAGTTGGAACAAGCAAGTGGGCGTCACTCTGAATTACCAGGCTTCACGAACATCGTTATAGTTCTTATATATTTCGTCATTCTCTGCAAGCGAGTTCATATTATTGTCACAAAAGTAATTGTTTAGATAACAATTCATGGCGAGAGGGTGACTACAGCGCAATTCCGATTTCTCCTTGTTGGTTTCGACGGGTAAGATGGCACGAAATAGACAGTTAATATTAGTTTGAGGCTATTTTAGATGAAAATTAGTTTAACATTTTATTAGGAAATCAGTAACATCTTTAAAACCAGATATGGTCAATGAGAAGAAAGCAAACTGCACTTGTGAAGCAATGGGGAATCAGCAAGGTCTTATTTTGTAATCTTCTTTTAGTTATTTGCAAATTGCAATATAATCAAACAAGTTCCTTCCCCTATATCTTTTCTACAGGTACTCTAGGCTCAATAAGCTTACCAAAATCCTCAACGTTACTCTTTTCTTTTGATTTAGCCCTCTCCTTTATACCAGTTCCATTAAAAGAAAAGCGTTCAGCTATTTTCCAGATTCCGACAAATAATGTAGGCAAATTATGTAACTACTGTCTTGTTAGTAACAAGTAGTCCAGCCAACCAATAAAACCATATATTTTTTCTATTAAGTAAAATCCCGATATCAAGACCAACTAATTCTCAGGTAAATAATTGAAAAACCAATTTCAACATAAAACTTAGCACATAAGTAAAACGGAAAACATTTTTAAAAGCATAATAGCACCAGCATAGAGAGGGCGAGCTAAAAAAAAAAACACGAATTCTTAATAATTGCCCCGTTTACTGTTATGTATACCTCTCTCTCTAGTTCAACCTTGAGATACAAAAGCGAAATACTCGTTCTTCTAACCAAGATTAACATTTTATCGATATCTTACATGCACGTTAAGGATTCATTCAAGAAACTGCAGAAAACATAAGGCACAGACCACAAATATTAACAGCCCGAAGCCAGGGCTGAAAACTAGATTTTTATGTAGCATAAAGCCAGAACCCTGCACATCCACTTGTAATCAAAAGAGAAACAGATTATGTGACAATTACATTGCCTTCCCCGGTACCCCCTCCTCGTATCTGATGAAACCTCTAGACCTCCCAAGGCAAAGCCTTCTAAAATTAAGATAACAAGAACGTTTGAAGCTCTTCCTTGCAAATAGCCCTTTCCAAAACTCCTTAATTTCTTTCATCTACTCCCATTTTCACTTCAATTCTACGAGTTTCATTTTATTCTATCTTCTCTTTTAAATGGCAAGCACTCAGATCTTCCTCATAGTACTAAGATAGAACAGGTGAAAAGAATACAAGCCAACTAACAATCCAGATATCAAAACTAACTTGCTACAACCCCGGATACAGTTTTAAACATCAATAGTTTCTACTTTCCGCTATTAGAAGAGGAAGACAATGGCAGGAGAACTAATAAAGAACATCAGAAGAGCTCTATCATATGTTATGAAGAGCAGCACTAACGAAATGACCAAGTATGTTGCAAACGTGCAATTAAACCAAATTCAGGCCTGGTCTACGAATCTATTCTAACTATCAGCGAATCCCAAAAATTTTAGGCGGGATGGGAATTGCAATTCTATCTACTTCTCGGGGTATAATGACAGACAGAGAAGCTCGACTAGAAGGAATCGGTGGAGAAATTTTGTGCTATATATGGTAATCTTTTCGGATATCCGAATTATATATGGAACTTTCGTATTTGTGAAAAAAGAGAAAGGCTGGGTTTCTAGAATATGAGTAAAGCAAAGCAAAAACGTCCATAGGCAACGGCATTGATGCCCATAATGCACATTCCCTACACAATTTCACAAACCATGAGACATGTATAATCATAATACCTAAAAAAAACACAAACTTTAAGCCAAATACACAACAGGTGTGTTAAAGGCATCAACATTAATACACAACAAAGTTAACGCCATTGTTATTTAAAAAAAAAAAGATGGTTAAACTCAAATCGAATTTACATGCATAATAAGTTCGAATTTTCAAACAACAGTGATCATTACGAATCATTCACCAATATAATAACGACATAATACATATCAAATACGAAACCCTCCTAGAAGGCCATGATGATCATAGATCAATTTCCTGTTAAAAATATGTATAAATTTTTAACCTCTAGCCTTGAGCTCGGCAAGGCGTCTAGAGAGATCGTCCTCGTCGACCTTCTCGGTCTCCTTGGTAGGAACCGCGTGCGCCGCCGGCTGCGGTAAGGCCGACCGAGACCTCGAGGCCGTAGTCGTCGGCGACCTGCTGCATGAGGCTGTTGACCTCGCCCTCCGGAGTCGACAATGAGGTGGAGCCCGCCATGGCGGTTTCCATGAACTCCGCCTGGACCTCCATGTTGACGAACTGCTTCTCGAACTGATCCATCGTCTCCGACATCTTCTGAAGGTTGCCGGTGGCAAGGGAAGACTCCAGAGACTTGACGATGTTAGCCATGGACTTGTTGATGGTGGTCATCTTGGCCTGCGTGTCGAGGCGAGCCACCACGGCGTCGAGGCGCGAGGCCAGGCGGAGGTAGTTCATCTGCTCGGTTCGTTTACGGATGGCGTTCTCGGCGTAGATTCGAGCGCCGTCCATGTTTCCTTTCTCCATGGCCTTCTTGATCTTGAGCTTCTCGGACTTCTCTTCCTTCTCGCACTTTCGAGCCTGGCGTTGAAGCGATTTAGATGTGAATTTCAACTCCATGATCTGGTTCATCAATTTCTCGGTGTTCCCCATGCCGATGCTTCTTCTGATCTCCGATTTTAGGGTTTTGTTGTGTTGATGAAGAAAGCGTGTATTCCTTCCAGAGGAGAAAGACAGAGATCAGGATTTGAAGCGATTACAAGTGATTTACTTTGGACGACTTTGGTTTTGCCCTCTATGTACCGACCGTTGAATGAGTTTTTTTTTTTAACTTGGGCTTGTAGTAAGCGATCCCTTAAACGGGCCAGTCCTTTTGTACCCTCAAGCTTTCAGATGGGCTTAGTGTATCGAGGGCTCAATTTGACAATTTCACGGAGAAAAGTTTGGAACAAAACAGTTTTGAAGAATATATAAAGACGTTATTATTTATAAGTAATTTTGGGTCAAGTTTCGATAAATATAAATTATCTAAAAGTATTTTAAAGTTTTAGCTAATACAAATTATATGAATCAAAAGGAATAAAAGAAATGGTAGAACATAAATAGTGGTTGTAAAAGTTTAGCTAATACAAATTATATGAATCAAAAGTAATAAAAGAAATGGTAGAACATAAATAGTGGTAGTAAAAGGTAACACACCACTTAATCTACTTCTGTTATCCAGTTGACTTAACGGCTCGACCTATTCTTAGAATTGTAGTGTTAGTATTACGATAATGGTATTTCTTTTTTAAGAAATGCCACGATGGAGGGCACAAAAATTTTTCACTAGTGGAGAACTTTTGTTAAGGCCATTAGATCTTGATTCAATGGTTATTAACGGAAGAATTTGAAGAAAGGGCAAAAAAAAATTTAAATTGAAGAAATGACTTTTTTTTAAAACCAAAAAACATATTTTTTTTTGTATAGTTTTCAGTTTAAAAAAAAATAAGAAAAATGATTATAGCAAGATAAAAAATGTCAACATGATAAAAAAAAAAAAACCATTCTAATGTCTAAAAAACCTTTTTTAACTAAAAATTGGCAAAAAAAAATTTTCTCAAAAAAGTCATTTTTACAAAACCCTCCTTACTAACAAGTTAGCTCATTAAGGGAAAAAATAAACTTGAAAACACCACAACTAAACTCTCATCCTCAAACTGAAAATCTAAAAACTCCACCTATCCCCTGCTTTGACAAGGCCCACTCTAACAACGGTGTCAATCCGATCTCGCCTCGTCCCCCAACAACAGCGCCAGCCAAACCATCCTTCACCGACCACGATTTAATCTCATTACTTCTCCCACCGCCGGAGAAGCTTGCCTCTACAGTCGACGACGCTTAAAATTTTTTCATCATTTCTCTCATATCTCAAATTAATTACAGTCATCAATGGCATATGAAGAAATCAAAATGAAAAAAAGAAAAAAATTAAAGAGCAATACGTGTAGGAATCGAGAGCTTTTCATAAAATTTTTTAGAATCTTTTTGTTATTATTTCATCACCCATTCTTTAATCTTGAGTACCTATATCTACAACATGAAAGATTAGATCTGTGTATTGTGGAAGAGATTGGACGAAGGTGAATGCACAAAAGGTGAGATCTGACGGCAGAAATGGGAGGAGCCGACCTGTCGAAGCCAAGGGTGAAGCGCAGTGGTGGGTTGGTTGGTGACTATGGTAGAGGCTAGAAGGGTAGGGAGGGGTCGCGATCTCCGTCGAGAGGATTGCGCATCGCAGCGTCATAAGGGAGGGCTAAATCTCAAGCGCGAAAAGGAGGCTGGGTTGTTGGACAAGGTAGCGACCTTCGTCGGTGACTGGAAGCAACAGGGTTTGAATGGCGGGATGCTAGAATTAAGGAGGATGATCTTGCTGGAGAAGGGGCTTCAGGGGGATCTTCGTGATGTAAGGGAGCGAGTGACGGTGCTCTAGTGTTTGGTTTCAACGACGGGTCGAAAACATGGACGAGGGAGAAGGTTCAAGGGGGCTGGGTCATTGGATGTGGCGGCGACCCTCGCCGGTGGTTGGAACCGACATGTTTGAGATGGCCGAAGGCTAGAAGCGACAGGGATGACCTCGCCGAATGTTGGGTGTTCAAGGAGGCGACAGTGATGAGTCCATCGAGAAGGAAGTTAATGTAATACCCGATCAATTTCTAACGCAATATTTAAAGATTAGTTAAGTAATTTATGTTTAAATCTTGTGAGTTAAATTTTATGTTAAAAATTTATTATAAGATTAATGAGTAATTTTAGTGACACAAGGATTATTGTTTTAATTTAATATTTGTGATAAATTTAATAAAAATAAATATAGGATTTTTATGATTAAAAATCATGTCATAGTTTTAAGCAAAAAAAATGATATGAAAATAAACTATAAAGCTAAATTGTTGTAGAATATATTGTAATAAATTGTAAGATGAAAATATTATAAAGAAAAATATTGTATGAAAATATGAAGATTATATAGTATAAATTTAAGCAATATGAGAGTAATACAGTATAAGGATTATACTAATAAAGTGATAAAAATTGGACTTATAAAGCTAAGCAGTATAGCAATTGTATAGTGTGGAGAATGTAGATAAGTATAGAAGGTTATGCAAGCTCATAATCTGTATAGAAAAAAATACTAGTAGTATAATAAATATATCGATAGTATAGAAAAAAACAATGCAATGTAAATTTGGACAGTTTAAAAAAGTTATGGGACCCACCAAAATGACACTCCAAATACAGAAAATTGGCCACATCTCCCTCTCGGTGGAACTGGTATTGGCCTCCAACTTTGAAGTAGTTTTTAATTACAAATAAGCTATAAGTAATGACACCTTTAAGTTGAAAAAATTGCCATATTTTCCCTTATGTGGAACTTGTTTTGTGGCATGACTTGGAGCAAGTTATATGACAAATTAATTTTAAGGAGATGTCATCAAGTGGTATAATACCAAGTTAAAAAAAATGTCTTTTTCTCCATCATTTTTTCATGAAGAATACAAAGAACCCATTTTTCCATGCACAAAAACCAGCCACCCAACCTTTTGTCTCTCTCCATATTTATTAAAGATTCATCCCCAATAAAGATTAAAATCAAGTTCAAGTGTTATAGTTCAAGGCTTTTCACGTTTGGAGGTAAAAATCTCAACTATTCTCTTATGGATTTTAGTGTTTTGTGAGTTTTTGGATAGGTTTTTAATGGGATTTTGACATAATTTATGAAAAGAAAGCTAGTCAAGTTCAATCACTCTAGTAGAGGATCAAAGAGCTTGAAAGATCCTTTGATAAGAACCTAAATCCTAGTCTTGAAAAGTTGTTAATTTTCATGGGCTCTATGATTGATTTTGTAATACATTAGACTATGCCATGTTAAGTGGACTTTATGGTATGATTATGTTAATTATTTCATATATGATGGTGATGATGATGGGTGCTAGAACTAGGGTTTCAATGTATAAAATCAAAGTTTGGAAAGCTTTGATTCAAAGCAAAATTTTGGTGATTCACAAAGAATAGAGTTTTTGATAAACTTAGAGGACAAATTAGTTTCCGAGTTAAACATGAATTTTATTAGAAACGATGAGATAAACGATTTGTGAGCAAAGTTTTGTGAAATTCCAATTGGATCGTATTGAAAATTTAAGTTCAAAGTTCGACAGAGTTGGAAATTGGCCAAAAACCTCACTGTAAGGTTATAATTTAAGGAAAATTAAAACCCAAAAATTGTAGATATCGTCGAAACTATTTATATGCAAACGGATTGTGAAAATTCCTCACGGTTTATGAGATATAAATTTTACGAGATTTAATCACGAAATTTCAAAACTGTTATATAAGGAAAACATGTTGAATTTGTTTGAATTAAACCAATGAGCTTTTGTAAGCTTTAATCCTTATTAAAAGCTGATCATTTTGATATAAGACGATTATTTTTGGTTCTAGAGGCAAAAATGTCAAGATTTTGTATTTCAGACCAAAACTGTAATATGGCATCAAACGGTAATTTTCACTATGTAAAGATGACTTTCTATACAGTTATGCTTAGCAAATAACTTATGTTTGAAAACCCAAAAGAAATTGGGGATTTTTTGAGGAAAATACATTAAGGGCAAAATCATCAAAATTTTCACATTACGGGTCAAAATCGTAAAGTTTTGTTAAAATGGATTTTTTTCAAGAGAACAGATGTTTTGTTTTTTTTTTTTCATAACGTTATGAGTAGCAAAAGAAATGTAAGTTTTGATTTAAATGGGCTTAGAATGTTTTCTAAGACCCGTCAAGGGCAAAATGGTCATTTTCTATAAAAAGGCTCAAGCGGATCTCGAAACACCTGATTTAGGAAAGCGCTCCTAACCTGCATTTTTTTGTAACCCATAAGAAATGGAATGGTAAAGTAAAATGAAAAATTGAGTCACGTAATGTTTGAATTATGCAACTTACAAAAAACCCGTTAAGGGTAAAACAGTTATTTTGATGAAAACCACTAAAATGGACCCAAGCCTTCCAAACCAACAAAATGTCCTAGGCGGAAAATGTTCCTTAACATGCTAAGTTGCAAAATTGTTCAATGGGAAGCAAAGTTTAACTAAAGAACGCTTAAGTTAAGCAAATTATAAATAAACCGATAATGTGCTTGGGTACAATCTCTAATAGTTGGGTGTCATTTGAACAAGACGCAAAATTGACTTATAAAAGGAAAATAGATAAAGTTAGAATGCCAAAGCATTAAATAGGTAAGTTTCAAACTTCACCCATAGTATAAAAATAAATAAATTTCAAATGCTTTATAAACTGTTTGAAGTATGTTTGTATTTGTTATGCATAATGTTTTAAACGTTCAAGCTATGATTTGCAACATGCATGCATTTACTAAGTTTATTGCATCAGATATTAAGTTTTGTCATACATTATGATCATTAAGATTACAAGATTCTTTTCAAAAAAAAAAAAAAGATTACAAGATTGGTTATCAAACAAGTTAAGATAAAAAAATGTCGTACCAGTCTCCTGACCCAAGGGGATGGTCATGCTAAAGTTATATTACGGTTTTGGTGTTCGATGATCAAACACCTTTGGTACGTACCCTTGGGCCCATAGTTCAAGATAAGTTAAGAATGATGATAAGAAGTTTATAATTGAGCATAAATGGAAGCATGCATTATGATATTACTTGTATTCCTTTCAAAGAAATGATTTTCTAAGGCACAAATGATTTACAAGAAATATTTATGAAAAACATTTTATGTAAAATGTTTTATGAGAAAAGGTTCATGAAGAACATTTTATGAGAAAAGTTTAAGAGCAAAATTTTACAATGAACGTTTTTAATATTTTATGAGATTATGTTTGAAACTAACTAAGCAAATGTTCATTACAAGTTCCTTCATACTGTAGGTAGTCCTATAGGAGACCATTATGACTGGTTGAAGAGCTTGATGTCGCGGTGAGATAGATACGATAGTTGGGTATAAATACCACTACAGTCATTTTTCTGCTATTTAAAGAAAAAAGTTTTCGCCATCTCAAACATTGTTTTAAAAGTTTTATGAAAGTAAATGTTTAAGGAAATGTCTTATAAGAAATATTGTGCGAAAAAAAATTTAAAAATTTATTTTATCAAATATTTCGAATGACAATAAAGTTATACTTGGAACTAATATTTCAATTTATGTTGTAATAAAAGTCATAACAGTTTCAAGAATGTACTTATGAAAAAAAAAAATCAGTATTTTTCTTACTAGTAAGTAAGATTAAGGTTAAGAGTCCAAGTTTATAAAATGATATTTAAGAAAGCTAAGTAACAGATCGAAAAGACGAGTCGTTACGGTTAATGGGTCTTGAAATTTGTTTAAATGTTTTTAAAATATTTTTATTGTATTTTGGCAATAATTTGATGTGGGAAGGACTAGGTAAACCCTTGTTGAGATTTCATATTGACCGTGAGATCATTCTCCACCGGTAGAGAATAAAAGCGTTCTCCACCATTGATATCTCCTTCTTGTTCAATACTATTTTTATCTTTCACCGCTTTTTATTTTATTTAAAAAACGAATTTATATTGTTTTCACCAGCTGTGAGGTCCAAAAGTGCCCTTTGTTAACATTACTTCCATCGGCCACAACCAACAAACATAGATCTCCTGTCCTTTAAAGGTGAGCAAAATGGAACAATTAGGCATTTATTCTTCAAATCCCAGTGGATGTGTTTAATTCAACACCTTCTTCTCTTTAAGGATTTGACAATTTATGGAGTGACGGGGCTAGAAATTTCAGTCGGAGTAACAACTACAACAAAAATGTAATTCAAATTCAAAATTATAAATGTACTATAGTCATCTTTGACGTGTTTTCATACCTTGAAACACTTTTCCATAATTGTACAATCAATAAATGTAAACATTAGAGGGAAAACGTTACAAATAATAATTTATTCATGGTTTTTTTTGACAAATAAACATGTGAACATAATAAGCATAGTGTATTTAGCTAAACCAATCATAGTTTTTATAAATAAAAAGATCCATCAAGAAAAACAAATCAAAACCCTGATCTCAAAATAACAATAATATTCAAATCTCTTCAAAAATTTAACTATTTACTACTATAACTTGGTCAAATAAAAAGGACTACATAAGATAAAAGGGTACAAAGATGCTTGCGATTCTTTTAAATTGAAGAACTTTTTTTTTTTCTTTCCCTGTTCTTTGTCTTGGTGATTGTCTATTAGTATAAGATGTAATTTGTGGAAGAAGAGAAACGAGATTATTATGGAATCATGGATAGGAAACTATGAATGGCATACCTTCGTTTCTTTTTAATTGTTTTCTTTGGTTTTAGTTAAAAGCTCTTATACATATATAACAAAAATAAGTGGGGCAATTTGTCTGCACTTTGTCACGGGAAATGGTGTTAGGCACTTTAAATTTTATTCCTTTTTTTTTCTTTTCTTCTTCCTTTTTTAAATAAGCATTTTTTTATTAAAAGGTAAATATCTTAAATTTTGGGGCATAAGATTGCAAATTCAACTTTTTAAGGGGGGCTTGTGCAAATTTTAATATATACAACTTGTATAGTGTGTGCTACTTGTGCAATTTTTAATAATTTACATTGTGCAAAATGATTTGGATTTTATCAAATTTAGGGGGTTAAAATCCAATTAAAGGATAATGTTTGGATTGCATATCCAAATTCTTGCAATTTGATAAATTTGATTTGACCCGAAAAATAGTAATAAACCAGGTTGAATTGAACCATGATTTGAATTGACGTTTGAATACATAGATAAATTGTTATATTGATCTGGGAATAAAATCTTGGATAGTGTTGAAAACAGTCATTGAAAAACTTTGATGTTTTCTAATGAATCTTGTAAAACTTTAATGACCATGAGCGTTTTCATGGGCTATATGGATGAAATTTACTTCTCTTTTTGCTTTGAATGCATAGAATTATTGTCATTAGAGTTGAAAAGAAGAAGTTATGACATTTTGAAACTTGAGTTTTTATAAAGAGATAAGAGAGAGAAAAAAAAAACAACAAGCATCAAAAACATGTTATCAGAATCTTATCTACCTCATATCCATATCAAATTTTGATGAGCTATATAGATGGGAATTTATTCCTCTCTTCACTCCGAATATACGAGGAAAAAATTGTCTCAAACAAAGTTCAAATTGTCACAATTTGGACCCAAACTAAATGGGATTCAATGATTTAAAGCATAAACTTTGAACTGAGGTAATTTGGACTATGTTCAAAACTATTGAATATGCAGATAAATTATAAATCAAAGTGGGAACAAATTTGAATTTTTTGTTTTGATAGTGTTCAAAACAGTCATTTGAAAAACTTTAGTTTTTTCTAACAAATCTAACAAAACACCTATGTCCATGAGATTTTTGATAGGCTATGTGAAAGGGAATTTGTTCCTCTCTTCTCCTTGAACGCATAAGAAGAAAATCATTTCAATCAAAGTTGAAATGAAAAAATTATAACATTTTAAAGCTTGAATTTTTATAGAAGTAGAAAAGATAGATAAAACAAAAAGCAACCAAATACATATTAGAACATCTCCAAACCATCTCCAAATTGGAGTAAAACTCCATCTTGGAGTCAAACCGAACTTCAAAAATGAACTCCAAATTGGAAATGTGAATAGTGTGGCGTCATATATAGCGCTTCATCGTTCACTCAGCACTTTTTAGAGTTTAATAAATTTAAATAGTGACCCATTTTTTATTTTTATTATTCCTATTTTATACTAATTATATACCTTTTTAATAAAATTTCTTCCTTTTTATTCACTTATTTCAGGTTATGTAATGTAATGTTTAGTAATTGGAATATTTTAGTTAATTAAATGTAATTAATGTATTAATATTTTTAAGAGTTGCTTGAATATTTTCAAGTAACATTTGAAGTTATGGGTTGGAGATAGAAATATATTTGATGTGAAAATTGTACCTGTTTGTTACAAAAACAACTTTTTTTTTGCAATACGGAGTCAGATATGATTCTACTAGGTTATAAAGAATGGTATGGTTTAGAGCTTTATGGTTTAAACTATGGGTTTTAAACTATGTAGTTTAAACTATAGTTTCGAAATTATATTTCGAAAAGTTTAAAACGAGAATAAAAATTTAAAATGAAAACTGATGTTTGAAAAACTATAGTTTATAAAAAAAACACTTGAATGATAATAGTTTTATGGTAAAAAAAAAAAAAAAAAAAGGTTCAAAACCGATTGAACTTAAGGGAATACAAAGTTTAAATTTTGGATGTTTTAACCGGTTTAAAACCCTCTTCAAGTTTAGAACCTCCTAATTATTACTTCATCAAATGTCAGTTTGAATCACCTCTATAGTTTAAAACCGCTTTTAAATTTTAGTAATTAATAATATGTTTATTGCTCTCTATACAAACAACAACAAAATTCTGCAATTATATAAATTATAGCCAATTGTGACAATTTCTTCATCACAAACACAATGGAATTACTATAATTTATTATTCTGTAATACAAATGAAATAATATGTTATGTAAGAAAATATATAACAGAAAACTTAAAGAAACCTTCTTGTCAATCAAAATTGAACAACTTGATTTTCCTCGTTATTATTGCGAAAGAAATCAGATTAAAAAGAAAAAAAAAGTTTTCACAAATTGTAACAAGATTAATAATGTATTGAGATACCTTCAGGAAGAAGTGATCCCTCCCAGCCAGCCTAGAATGACATTAAAATGTTAGTGTTTAATAAAAACATGTTGTCAATGATAATACGTAAATCTGAAAGACGTTTCCTTTTCAAACACTGTTTTTTACCCGTGGATGACTACGTTGAAGGCCTCTCAAGTACAACCACGTTACTCTTTCAGTAAGTTGGCCACCACCAAATGTTGATCTAATAAAAATTAATTCTTTTAGTTTAACGGTATGTTTGACAATCTCAATTTCAATCAAAACTTTTTATTATTACACTTTGAGCTCTGACATACTACAATGTCAAATTAAATAAATTACGATGTAAAAATCTTACATACTATAGTATTTTTAATCAAAATTAGTTTAAACCATATTTTTTAAACACCTTATAAATTTAAAAGTACAACAAAAAAACAAAAAAGAAATTTTACTCTTTTGGGTGAAATTTGCAGTGGAAAACTTACTGGGCGATCAATATATAGGTTAAAACGCCACCAATATTGTTGTTCCCTAGAGCCTGGAAAATAGTAAAACAACCGAAAATTATAACTTTATACAATATCAAATATATATAGGTTTTTTTTTTGGGTACTTCCTATGGTAGATTTCTTCATCGCAACATTAGAAATAAAAAAAATATATAACATAACAGTCATCAAATGTAACATTGATATTGGGAAATATAATACTAAAAAATTAGTCATTTATACACCATATTATGAGTCCGTTTGATAAATGAATATCTCTTTGTTATTAAGGGTCCGTTTAGTTCGAGTATTTGAATGAATATTTAAATTTTTATGAAAGAAAATATTGTAGCAAAATAACTCGAACCGTGATTCAAATATCGAAACAAACGAGCCCTAATATTATTACGATTTTCACTTTTATATGTTAAGTTTGAGAAGCCATCTCACTAGTGGACAGTAGGAAAAGCATGTGTGTGTTCGCGTGCGTGTGTGTAAGCGTGTGTGTATATATATGAAAATGTGGTGCCTTGAGGACATGCTTCATTTCTTGAGATTTTTTTTTCCTTATTTTATTTATTTTTTCTTCTTAGTTCATTTGTTGAACTAAAGGGTGATAACTTGACTTTTTCCTCTATGATTATTTGGTTGAAATGAAACTCGCTTGAGTCATTGTTATGCAAAAATACATAGTGTAAGTCGATAACCAAACAAGATAACAAAAAATCCTTAATAAAATCTATTCTACGTTTACATTACCTTTCTCTATCCCTCAATTATGAACTACTGAATCTTCATTTGTATTAACACTTGATGTACAAACAACATTATCACTACATTCATTTATTTTAACACATGATCTTTCTTTGAATTTTTTGTAAGGTGTATTTGTTATATCAAACCGTTGAGCTTTTCACTTTACATAGTATTCTCTTTGATTTTTTCTCATATGCTCTTTTTTCTCGTCGGTCATGTTTCTCTTTCTTTCCAAATATCGTTCTCGATTATGTTTTTCTTTCAGTTAAAATATCTCTCTCCGTATGCCTATATGTTATTATGAAGAAGATATAAGAATAATTCTTAAAAAAAAAGCAAATAATTCATGAAGATATAGTATTGTGAATAATTTAAAAAAAAAACAAATGCCTTTATTTGTTTTTTTATAAATAAGCAAATGCGTTTAACAATATATTTACCAACCAACAGGTGTTAGCTAGAATGGTCAGACCGATGGTTTGCTCTTACAAGGTCGAGATTCGAACCTCCTATCATAGTAACCAAATGGTCAGGCCTATGATTTTCTCCCACAAGATTTGAGGTTCAAACCTCCTCGTGGGCATCTACGTAACAAATTGTCTTAAGATTAAAAACAAACGCTTGTCCTGAGATTAACACAAGGAAAATATATCCTGAAGTATGATAAAACACAAAACTTCAATCCAAAACAATCCAAATCGTCTACTAATGTGCATATACTACCATTTGCTTCACCTTGTGTGTCCTAAGTCTTGACATTGTCGCCTGAGCCAAGTTCCCATCATCATTTTCTCAAACATCTACTGCGTTGCCTAATCAAATTTCTATTGTGTTACTTACCTTATATTAAACCAATACCAAATCTTGACATTGCGAACCTTCCAACAGAAGTAAAAGCAGGGGGAAAAAAGTAGACACAAGAAAACCCAAAAATGAAATAATAATAAAGAAACAAATCTAAATTGGAACTCGTTAGTGAAAAATAAGTAAACTAAAGATATTCATTTTTAATTACAAAGAAATCAAAAGGAAAAATTACAAAGAAAGAGAGAAAGGAGTTCTATGAATTGTTTAATAGGGAAAAATTTGTACCAAGATTTGGCTCAAAGAAAGAAAGGAAGGATTTTTAATTAATACAGCATCACCAAAGATTTCAAGAGTATTTTGATAAAATGGATAAATCCACGGCATAAATTCAGCCATAAACCCACAAATAATTCAGCAGGAAAAGAACAATTACCTCATTCACATCCATTTAACAATAACTTCTTAGAAAAGAGAATACCCGGATGAGAGAGAAGATGCAGCAAGTTTTTTGTTTGTTTTGGAAACAAAGTGTGCTTCTAGAGTCAAAAGAAAAAAAGCAGCCAGCCAAGTGGTTCATCACATGAAGAAAAGGCATGTCCTTGAAGGTGGAAAACGACAACTTTTGGCTGATTGAAAGCAGCCAGCCAAGCACTTCATACACCTGTTTATAGTGAAAAGAAACACGTTTGGGAGAAAGGAAAATAATAGAAAGTGCAAGAAAATTTATGGGAAGAATTATTGCTCTGTATTATTCTTGCTTGTATAAACTGATCAGCGCATCATTTCATAGCCTGTTCGGTAATGGGCGGTCTTAACCATTATCTCAATTATAAACAGTGTAAAGCTCTCACATACTATAGTAAAAAGAAAAAAGTTAATACAGTGTAAAGCTCTCACATGTTATAGTAAAAACAGTTTCAACCAATAGTTCTAACTGCCATGTCAAACACAGCTGTAAAACAGTTACAACGCTTCTAACTGACTAACAAACTAAACACTCAGCTTCCTTTAGAATCTTCAGGATCTTCATTTATTCTAACAATATAAGTAATAGATATATAGGTAGAGAGATGGTACGTCAAAAACATCAACAGCAAAGGTAGAGGCAAACAAACTGAAGTAAACTTCGAAAATCCAAGAGAAACTAGCGATCTGTTTCTTATTTTTTTAGCTTTACTTGTGCTTTTATAAAAGGGACGGATATTGACAATGAATATTGGCCGCTTTATGTAACAATGCAATTCAAGGGTCATGATTTATGACACGATGATTCCTCTTTAATTATTGATCAATTCAAGGATCAAAAACAACTGTATATAAATGCGATTTGTTCTTTCTATCACAATAAACAAATAGCACTAAGATTTTGTTCTATAAAATGTGGATTTCATTCTAATAATTACTGTATAACTTTTTAGTTCCTAAAATATTTTAAAAGTTATATTTTAGCGACACTTTCATAAATTTGCAATATATCTTTTAAAAAAAAGAAGACAAAAGACAAAACAAAAACATTGGCAGCCTATAAATCGTGTTGAGCTCCGGATGGCCAAAATCGAACACCAACCTTGGTCTGACCCGGACTTGATGGTTGGCATTGATACATGTTCAACCGTTGCATCCGTGTAGACCTTGTCCTAGTACCGGCCAAATTAATGTTGATCTTGAATTGTTAATTGGATCCGGGGTATTGATCCCAACTTCTTTAGTTCTAATTAATGGATCTGACTCTAGTTTTGGTTTGACTTATTGGTCTGGATCGAGAGTTGACCCAACGAGTTTGTTGGGCCTAAACCCTGGTCAACCAGAGAGCCACCACAATTTTTTTTTTTAATTTTTTTGGTGAACTTGTATGTGTGAGAATTTAAACTCTTCACCTTATGATGAAAGCGGGTGTTGTTTTATTGTCAGACTATGCCTGCAACCCCTCGTCTTCAGCTTGCATGTCCAATATGACAATAATCAGGCCTGGTTGTTGGCTTTGGTTCGTTGTAGCTGATCCTCTCTAAGACACATCGATGTTGGTCTTGGCCTATAGGTCTAACTAAGGAGTTGACCTTCACCTGTTGGTTGGAGCGAGATGTTGATCCCACTCCATCGACTCGACATGAGAGTCAGCCCATTTGTCCAATATAAACACTTTTCTTAGTTTAGTTTTGAGACCTTGGCTTGACAAATTACTATAAATTTTTCAATAAAATTTTGAAAATGAGAACAATTCAAAAAAAATGTAAATGTGTTTTTTAAAAGATCATACCCTTTCTTTTATTACAAAAAATATTTAATAGAAGATATCCAAACTACACCTATATACTCTCACTTGGCTTAAATTAGGGGTTTTTTTTTTGTAAGAAAGAGAAATAGGCGATCGATGTTAGCATACTTTTCTAGCATTCAGTTTTTGAGGATCCAAAGGTTAGTGGAGACAGCTTATTTATGTGAATGACACTTGGGAAAACTACTTGGTTGTTATAGGGCATAAATAAAAAAATATATACACACTGGGTGATTTCAAACCAAAAAGCATTTCAACTAAAAAGCCAAGAATCCTACAAAAGAAATTTAGCCTTTAGGGGAAAAAAAGGAAGCAAACATTCATTTAGCAAAAACATAACTAAACTACTTAGAAGTAATTAATTAGAAAATTATAGTCAAATCATGACCATTAATCTCTTATTCTTCTTCTTCTTCTCTCATCTTCATTCAAAACTTCAGGAATCTCTCCCATTGGGTTTGTTCTTTTTTCTTTATCTCAGTTTTAATATTTTTACAATAAATAGTCATATATCAACACTAACATCTCATTCTATAATGGCATAAATTAAGTACACTCATCTCTAAATCTGTGCGCAATAATGTATTTAGGTTTATTATTTTTGCATGTTTTCCTGTCAAATTTGTAGTATCTAAGGGTCAGATTTAAAAGATTTTTGTTGGGTGAAGATACTCACTATCATATAAATAAAACAAACTTGCATGGAAGGCGAAGGATGGTTTGAAAAAGGCCTTGTGGAGCTCCATTTTGTCCTCTTTTCTTAGAGTTACATGCATATCACTCGAAAAAATATATGGTTAAATCTTATGTTATTTAATAGAAATCTTTTGTTTCGTTATAATAATTTGTTTGTTATGTAACTCCATGTTCTTACAAAATTTACAACTGTACTAATTATGCCAATTTAAATAAATTAACAAAATGAAAAAAAGGTAAAAATGTGCATTTGATGATGTGTTTATAGTTTCACTATATAGTTAAAATTGTGAAATTATAATATAAAAAGAAGATAACTTATAATATAGAACTTTTATTCCTTACAGTTACATTAACGTGAAATCGTTCTTGTCTTGATTGCCAGAAGAAGGAAAAAAAAAAAAAAAAAAAATCAGAGAAGGCATTGGTTTTACTTGCATCCTTGGCAGCGATAAAACCCTTCATTAACAAGCTTCACTTTCTCTTAAATGGTTATTTTGGCTGTCTCTCTCTGCCCTCTTCTAGTTTCAACGAAAAGAGTAACACCGTAAAGACTATAACCCCTTTATCGATGCGCTTGTTTCTGTATTAGATCCTAATCTTCCAACACAAATTCCTTCATTTCTTCTTCTTCTTCTTCTTCTTCTTCGTCTACATGTGAACCTAATCGCTTCCGAACTTCTCCTGCCAGGCAATCCGTCTCTTCGCCCAGCTTTTAAGGTAAAGAAAATTGAATGGGCCATTTTTTTTCTTTTTGAAAAAAATCTGTTTTTCTGATGCATATCTGTTTCCATTGCTTCACTTCTATGATTATTCACAAGCCCTTGTTTACGCTGTTCCATTCGAAAGCTTTATTTGGGCTTTCTGGTAAAGCCCGAATCTTAAATGGGTTCTTTTTTTTTTTTCTTTAGTTATTTTTTCATCTTTATTTTTCGTTTTGTTTATGTTCTAGTAGAGCGGCTAGATTCTTGCTCATCATATTAGTGGGTTTTATACTTACGAATGGAATTATTTAGTCGGTTTTATTTATATCTCTATTTTTTTTTCTTTCTCATTTTTCTTATAGTCTTTAAGTTGTCCGACTGTTGAAATTTATTTCACTAACTTGGGATTGCTTTTGCTCATTTATGGTGGTTGTGTTCTTTGATTGTCTTATTATTTGTAGATTTTATTGGTATTTATTTGGATTGTATTGGATTTAGGTAGTTATGGGGAAGAAAGGTAAGAAGAAGAGCCAAACTCCTCAAAAGGAGAAGCGGGCTGCTGCCAATTCGCAGAAAAAAGTATCCGAACTGAGCAGCCCAAGTGTTGAAAATGTAGATGAGGGAGTTTTAGAAATAAAAGAGCAAAAATCTTGCCCTCATTTAGAGGAAGGTATTGATTTGGAGGCATTGTCTGCTAAAATTGGGTCTTCAGAACATGTCAAGTGTGAGGGGTGTAGGGAAGGCGCTGCCGATCGGAGGGACAGCAAGGGAAAGGGTAAACATGGAAAGAAGAAAGGGGGTGCTTCCGCCGAACCTGAGTCAAAAGCCATTTGGGTTTGTCTGAAATGTGGGCATTATGCTTGTGGAGGGGTTGGACTTCCGACGAACCCTCAATGTCACACAGTTAGACATACCCGGCTTACTCGTCACCCGTTAGTTATCCAGTTCGAAAAGCCTCAGCTGCGATGGTGCTTCAAATGCCATACGCTTGTTCAAGCCAAGAAAACAGAAGAAAATGGTGAACAGAAGGATGTTTTTTCTGATGTTGTGAAATTGATAAAGGGGCGTACATCGGAGCGGTCGGCAATTAATGCTGAAGATGTATGGTTTGGGAGTGGCAGTGTCTCAACTGAAATAAAGTCTGTTGCTGCTGTAGCAACTGATTTGGATGGACAAGGTGGTTACGTAGCAAGTGGGTTGGTTAATCTTGGGAATACTTGCTTCTTCAATTCGGTGGTGCAAAACCTTCTTGCAATGGATAAGCTGCAGGATTACTTTTTAAAGTTGGACGTATCTATTGGACCTCTTACTATGGCCTTGAAGAAGCTATTTGCCGAAACAAAACCAGAGTCAGGTTCAAAAAATGTGATAAATACTAGAGCTGTTTTTGGGAGTGTTTGCTCCAAGGCTTCCCAATTTAGGGGATATCAACAGCATGACAGTCACGAGTTGCTTCGTTGCTTATTGGATGGACTGTCTTCGGAGGAGTCAGGAATGAAGAAACAAATGAACTCTTCCAAGGAAAATGGTAACTCTTCCAGCCCAGTTCCTACTTTTGTGGATGCTGTATTCGGGGGTCAACTAGCAAGTACCATATGCTGCATCGAATGTGGACATTCCTCAACTTTGTATGAACCATTTTTAGATCTCTCTTTGCCGGTGCTGACTAAGAAACCTGCACCTAAGAAGGCTCAACAAGCCTCTCATGGAAAGAAAGCTAAGGTTCCACCAAAAAGAAGTGCAAAGAACAGGCCAAAACTTAACCGCAGTGTAGAATCTGTTTCAGCTGCTTCACCAAGCAGAGAACTTTCTTGCAAACCACAGTCTAGCTCTGCTGCCCCAACTACTGCGGCTGAAGAACATGGTTCAGTTGTACATAATTCCGCCCCTGTTGAGGAATCCAAAAATAAACAAGTATTTGAGGATGCAGCGGAGCAGACATCTGCTTTGTTGGATGATTCTACGTGGTTGGATTATCTTGAGCCCGAAGCTCCATTGGATGAATATTCTTGGACTTCAAATGATGCTGCTGACCCAATTATTAATGATACGGGGAACATTGATGTATTGAAAAATGATCTTCAGGTATCCGAGTCTGTTGAGCAGGTTTTACCACTCAATGAGGAGCCGAATATAAAACCTCAGTTTTCTATGGTTAACCCTTGGGAGGATGAGATCCCCTTGCAGGTTCAGAGTTCTGAGGTTTTATTGCTTCCATATAAACAAGAAAACTCTCCTGCTGTGGAGTTTGGAGAAGGTGAGGCTTCTTCATCGATTCATGGTGGTGGCCAAGAGGATTTTGATGGGTTTGGTGGCTTATTTGACGAGCCTGAGGTATCTACAGGACCCATCATAGGGCCTTCTATGGCTGATGAGATCACGGAAACTGGGTTTATGGCGGGAATTAGTAGTGACTCGGATCCAGATGAAGTTGATGACACAGATTCTCCAGTATCTGTGGAGACATGTTTGGCTCATTTCACAAAGCCGGAGCTTCTTTCCAACGAAAATGCTTGGTACTGTGAGAACTGTTCCAAAAATCTCCTATGCCAAAAGTTGAAGGCTAATAAGCAGTTGAAAGCTGCACCCAAAACTTTGGTAAATGGATGTGGAATGAGAACCGAAAGTGATATACTAGATTCAAATAAGGACTCTTTTCCTACAGAAGTGAGGAAAAATAATGACAATTTTCAAAGAGTGGCTGATTCAGACAAGTTTGGTGCGACAATAAATTGCTCAACTAAAAATCACACAGCAGAAGAAAATGGTCAACAAGATAAGATGGATCCTCATGTGTCTCAAGGGGAAAAAGGGAAGGTCGCAACGAAGGATGCAGTTCAAGAGCAATCCAATTCTTCAGGATCCTATTACACTTGTAGGCAGGAAAGTTTAAGTGATCAAGCAATGGATTCTACTTGTGCTGATGAGGCTGGTAGTACCGGATCTATCAATGAAAGTGTTCTGCAAGGTGAATCCAAGTTATTGACTAGAAACAATCAATCAGAGGAAAGTGAAGAGGATGAAATAAATTCTGAAACTGTGAAGGTTAAGAAGGATGCAACAAAGAGGGTGCTTATCAATAAAGTCCCACCTATTTTAACCATTCATCTTAAAAGGTTCAGCCAAGATGCTCGGGGTCGATTAAGTAAATTGAATGGCCATGTTACTTTTAGAGAAACGATTGATCTGAAACCGTATATGGATGCCAGGTACCTTTTTTTTATCTTTACATAATTTCATTTATGCAGTTTTTTTTGCTCTTAGTTTTAAGTTTCATAACAGAATGATTGCATGTCATCTTGTTGCCTTGTGTTAATGTTACTGTTTTTAAGTGCATAATAGCGTCACTGTTTGCAATCTTCTCCCCTTGTGTGTGTGTTGCACATGCGCACGTTTGAGTCTTTTGCTGATTTTTTATTTTGTCTTACCAATTGCAAGGAATATCTCACTTATTTTTACTGACCAACTCTGCAATATGAAAAGTTTCAATATCTGTCTGATTATGTCCTATTTGGTTTCTTGCCAACCTATATACATGGATTAGATTTCAAGTTTTAGATGTCTATCAGGCTTCAGCGAGAACGTCTTTGGAGTCTTATATATTGGTGGTTGCTATTGATTTTATTTTATTATCTCCTGACTAAAACTTGGTTTTGTGTATATTTATTGCTTTTTGTATATGCATTCTTAAAATTCTAGTTTTTGTGGTTGATGAGACATAGCATACGTCTTTGGTGCTTTCATTTACATGTCTACTAATTAGTTCAATATATCAGCTTAGCTTTCAACTGGTTTTTGTATTAGTTTTAAGATGCCAATACTGGTCTAAATAGTCTTTTCTGCTTGTGATTTTTTTCCTGGAAAAATCAAAGAAATGCCACTTCATGTCATTTTCAATGAAGTTGCTTACTGTGAGTTTCGGTCAAATGGGTATTTGTTTCTTCAAGAACTAGTTAATGTTTTGGTACAGAAATTCAGTTTGGCTCTAGGAAAATAGTTGGTCAATTTAAAGGAAGTTGAATTTATTATTGAAATGGATTCCTAATTTTTTTCTTGTCTTAGGTCTAAGATAAGATGGTTATTTTGTCGTAGGATTGGAATATGATGGAACCACTAGACCCCCAATTCGAGTTACTTACATGAGAAGAAGGCAGAGGAAGAATTCAGAGACGAAGGCTAGTGTGCAGGAGCTGACGATGGAGGAAAGTAGGCCATGTGTTGAGGTGGAATGTCTCAGGTGTGCTGATGTGGAAGCAATGATCGATGGGTTGGGTCAGGATCTGCCAGGTAGAGAGGGATCATGTTAGAAAGATGGCATCTGAAGATTGTGGGGATTTGGGTGGCCATGTGGAGAGAGAATGACTAGTTAGTTAGCATTGGGAAAGGGAAAATTCTATTAGAGAATGGGAATAAAACGCAGATGAGAGTTAGGGTAGGGGATGATCAGTGTGTAATTAAGAACTTAGAAGCTTAGGCTGGGGAGTGCAGAAGGTCACTCAAAAACCTTCCTATCCTGAGCTTCCTAAATTTTGTACTGGTCTGAGATCAAATTTTCCATTTCATAAATAAGAAATAGCAATACTACTGCTACTGTGTCGAATTTCTATTCCTATATTACCATATTAGTGCTTACCTGCGTTGTGAGTTGCCTGAACTTATCATCTTTGTATTAGAGCTGACACGATCCTCCATGGCGACAAGGAAGACAGAGGAGAGGAAGATGGAAGAATGCATGGAACGAGTGGGGGCGGCAAAAGGCGAGTTGCAGTGAGAATTGGGTACTGAGTTTCGAGCTTGAGGTGATGGAGGAGGAAATGAAGAAGTTATCAAGTTTGCAGACAGGCTTTGACCGCATACTCGCCAGTCTAGAGGAGATGAAGCAGTTGTAGAGGAGTGCTCCTGGTTGAGGAGCGACGTCGGTGAAGATGGATGCAACTGCTGCACAGTCAACTTTGTCTCAAGGCGAAGATGAGAAAGTAGGGGAATCGAAGGGAGAAGAGGTCAAACAAGAGGGGGATTGTCGCGAACGAGAAATCGGAACTCGATCGGAGTGTCGGACTTGTCACATCGAGATGCCAGTCTTCGACGCACAGAATCCAGATGGGTGGGTGTTTCGTGTGGAGCGATACTTCATACTGAATCGGTTGAGCGAGCATGAAAAACTAGAAGTGGCTGTCGTGAACCTTGATGGAGAAGCACTGGCTTGGTTCCAATGGGAAGACGGCCGGCGAGCGATTTGCAGCTGGGCGGAGCTCAAGAATTTGGTGTTAGAGAGATTCAGGCCGACGCAAGAGGGGAATCAGTACGAGAAGTTCCTGGCACTCCGTTAGGAAACCACCGTGTGCGAATTCTGTTGCCAATTTGAGCTCCTGACCGGACCACTACGAGAGGTGTTGGAGCAAGTTTTGGAGAGTGCTTTTATCAATGGCTTGCGGATGGAGATATGAGCTAAACTCAGGATGCTAAAGCCTCTAGGTCTAGGCCGTATCATGGAACTGGCCTAGCGAATAGAAGTTAAAAATCTTTAGCTCAGGCCCAACAGGGTGCACAACTTCTCTAGCTAGGTGACCAAACCCAATTCCACCCTAACCACTATAATCCAAGAGAACCCAGTGGCAAGAAATAATCGCACATCATCCATGGTTGAGAAACCAAGGAGTTCCATGGCAGCGCCATTCTGCCGTCTGACAAATGCGAAAATTCAGTTAAACAGAGAGAAAGGGCTGTGCTACTGGTGTGCCGGGAAGTATTCATATGGTCATCGCTACCCAAACAAGGAGTTGCAAGTTCTTGTGATTAAAGAAGAAGAAGCCCTGGAAGAATTAGCTGAGGAACAGATGGCTGAGAAACTAGTCGAGAGGTGGCAGTGGTATCTTTGAACTTAGTAGTTGGGTTAACTTTGCTCGAACGATGAAGCTCAAGGGGGCGATCGGGCAGCAAGAGGTAATTGTACTCATTGACCGTGGTGCTACTCAATTTTATTTCTGTTGATTTAGTTAAACAATTGGAATTGCCAATGGATAAAACCGGAGGATATGGGGTTGTCATGGGGACTGGAATTTCAGTTAAGGGGGAGGGCGTTTGCCGTGGGGTGGGCCTCTCGCTTCAGAATTTAGAGGTTTTTGAAGATTTTTTTACCATTGGAATTGGGTAGTTCGGATGTCATTTTAGGGATGCAATGGTTGGAAACTCTGGGATCGATGTAGGTCAATTGGGGAACGTTGACTATGAAATTCAAAGTCGGGAAGTCTCAAGTGTGTCTACAGGGGAATCATGGTTTATGCCGGACTTAGGTTTCATTAAAGTCAATAATGAGGGCAGTTTGTCATGAGGAGCAGGGAATGCTTTTGGAATTTGGGCACCTTTCGGTGGTTTCGTAGATAGAGGAGGGAGCAAACAAGGTGATTCCCAACTATCTTCAAGGAGTAATGGAGAAATGGGCAGGGGTGTTCCAAACACCGGCTGGATTACCACCATTTTGGGGGAAAGAGCATGCCATTGTGCTCAAGGACGAGGCCTCACCAGTTAATGTTCGACCTTACGGGTACTCGCAGATTTAGAAGGCAGAGATTGAAAGGTTAGCGGGGGAAATGTTGGCAGCGGGAATCATTCAACCGAGTGTGACCCATTTTCAAGTCCTGTTATTTTGGTTAAGAAAAAAGGATGGTAGTTGGAGGTTTTATGTGGATTACTGCGCTCTCAATAGAGAGACAGTACCAGATCGATTTCCCATACTGGTAATTGACTAGTTATTGGATGAGTTACATGGGGCGGCTATTTCTTCCAAGATAGACCTCAAATTCGGCTATCCTCAAATCCGAGTGTGCCCCGAAGACGTTCCCAAGACGGCGTTTCATACTCATGATGGGCACTTTGAGTTCTTTGTGATGCTGTTTGGCCTAACCAACGCCCCGGCGACTTTCCAATCACTTATGAATGGGGTTTTTTGCCCTTATCTTCGAAAGTTTGTTTTAGTATTTTTTGACGATATTTTGGTTTATAGTTGAACTCTGGGAGGAGCACCTCGAGCACTTGGAAACAATTCTAAAGGAATTGCAGAAGAATGAATTATATGCTAATGCAAAATAATGCATCTTTGGGCAGTCAAGTATTGAGTATTTGGGACATGTCATAACTAGTCATGGGGTGGCAGTGGATAATTCGAAGATTGAAGCCGTGTTGAAATGGCTGGTTTCCTCTAGTTTGAAGGAGCCATGGGGTTTCCTCAGCTTTACTGGCTACTACCGCAAGTTTGTAGCCAACTATGGGACCATCGCTATGCCACCAACCAACTTGCTCAAGAAGGACAGTTTTAGTTGCGGAGCAGAGGCTGAGCAAGCGTTTCACCGTCTTAAGTAGAAAATGGTAGAGTATCGGTGTTGGCACTACTGGACTTTGATAAGCAGTTTGTGGTTGAGACCGCCGCTTTGGGAGTGGGAATTGGGGCTATGTTGATGCAAGTGCAGCGTCCCACTGCTTATTTTAGCCAAGCACACTCCCTTCGTAACCGCCTCAAATCCATTTATGAAAGAGAATTGATGGCGATAGTTTTAGCTGTGCAGAAGTGGTGGCCTTATCACTTGGGGCGGCGATTCCTTTTTCGCACCCATCAAAAAAGCCTTAAGTTTCTCCTTGAGCAATGAGTATTCTATGAGGATCGCCAAAAATGGTTATCCAAGCTCCTTGGATATGGTTTTGAAATCCAGTACAAACCAGGATTGGAAAATAAGGCAGCGGACGCTTTATCTCGACCATTGGCAGCGGCTATATTAGGAGTTTTGACAGCTCCAATGGTCCTTAATATTGAGGAACGGGGGTAGCAAGTTGAATTAGATGAGCGGCTAGCTCAAATTAAGGCTGAATTACAGCAAAACCAGCAAGCACACCCTGGGTTCACCTTGGATCATGGGCGATCGATGCATGAAGGGTGCCTGGTCGTTCCAAAGGATTCTCCTATGGTGAAAGAATTGCTCCGAGAATACCATGATAGTGTGGTGGGGGGTCATTTTGGAGTGCTTAAGACCAATCAACGTCTTGTAGCTGAGTGGTTCTAGTTTGGTATGAAATCGGATGTGATGAATTATGTGGCAGAATGAGAGATATGTTAGAGAAACAAGTATATGGCATTGGCACCTGGAGGATTGTTGTAGCCTTTGCCACTGCTGGAGCGTGTGTGGGAAGATTTGTCAATGGATTTTATAGAAGGGCTGCCCAAGTCTGAGGGATTCAATGTTATTCTAGTTGTGGTGGATCACCTTAGCAAATATGCGCACTTTATTCCTCTTCGACACCTTTTTACCACCATAAATGTGGCTGCAATTTTTATTCGAGAGGTAATACGTTTGCATGGGGTACCCCGAACCATAGTTTCAGAGAGGGATAAGGTGTTCTTGAGCACATTTTGGACGGAGCTTTTCAAACAGTTAGGCACTACCCTCACGCGTAGCATGGCTTACCATCCTCAAAACGATGGGCAAACTGAAGTGGTAAACAGGTGTCTTGAAACTTACTTGCGTTGCTATGCTTCAGACATACCAAATAAATGGGTGAAGTGGTTACCTTGGCCTGAATTTTGGTACAACACTTCCTTTCATACGGCTGCCCAAATCAGTCCTTTTCATGTTTTGTATGGACGAGAGCCCCCTCTGTTGATTCGCTATGATCTGGGGGCATCCCCGGTGGCTGTGGTTGATCAGGAGTTGATGGAAAGGGATGCAATGCTTGACATTTTAAAGCAACTCCTGCTTCGAGCACAGTAAAAAATGAAAGCATTGGCTGATGGGAAAAGGCGGGATGTAGAGTTCTCTGCAGGGGATTTGGTGTATTTTAAACTCTGGCCTTATCAATAGCGCTCTATTGCGCAACGCCATAGTGAGAAGTTGGCTTCCCATTATTATGGTCCTTATGAAGTAATCGCACGCGTTGGCACGATAGCTTATCGCTTACAGCTGCCCCCTACTACCAATATACACCCTGTCTCATGTTTTTCAGTTGCGGGCTGCAGTGGGATCTTCTAAACTAGTAACAGATATACCGGTCCAACTCACTTTGGATTTGGAGATGCTTTCTTGTCCGGCGGGTACGAGGAGTTCGTTAATCCACTCGAGGGCCAAGACAGAAATGGAGGTGCTTATACATTGGGAAACTCTACCGGATCATGATGATACTTGGGAATCATTTGATGTGATTGCTACTCATTTTCCTGACTTTCACCTTGAGGAGAAGGTGCAACTTTGGGCGGAGGGTACTGATGGAACCACGAGACCCCCAATTCAAGTTGCTTACGTGAGAAGAAGGTAGAGGAAGAATTCAAAGATGAAGGCTAGTGTGCAGGAGCTGTTGATGGAGAGTAGTAAGCCATGTGCTGAGGTGGAATGTCTCAGGTGTGCTGATGTGGAAGCAACGATCGATGGGCTGGGTCAGGAGCTGCTAGGTAGAGAGGGATCACGTTAGAAAGATGGCATCCGAAGATTGTGGGGATTAGATGGCCATGTGGAGAGCGAATGACTAGTTAGTTAGCATTGGGAAAGGGAAAATTCTGTTAGAGAATGGGAATAAAACGTGGGTGAGAGTCAGGGTAGGGGATATCAAAGGGAAAATTCTGTTAGAGAATGGGAATAAAACGCAGGTGAGAGTCAGGGTAGGGGATGATTAGTGTGTAATTAAGAATTTAGAAGCTTAGGCTGGGGAGTGCAGAAGGTCACTCGAAAACCTTTTTATCCTGAGCTTCCTAAATTTTGTACTGGTCTGAGATCAAATTTCCCATTTCAGAAATAAGAAACGGCAAAACTACTGCTACTGTGTCGAATTTCTATTCCTGTATTACCATATTAGTGCTTACCTGTGAGCTGCCTGAACTTATCAGAATACACCGTAGGTTCAAGTCTTTTAAATCTTAAACAAAACTTCAAATTTATGCAGCATGCTGTGAGTTCAGAGGATAAGATTCTATACAAAGTTGAAGCATGGTGATCGTGACGTCAGAATTATACCAACTTCTTTTTGGACCATGCAAATCAAATTTGGAGGATTATTGGCTTTTATAGGTTAGTGCTGACGGCGTAGTATTGAAGATGGAAATATTTTTAAAGCCCAAATATGTGGCCGAAGTAAAAGTGAAAGACCACTCAGGTGTCCTACGATCCTCGAGTATTACCGCCCAATTCAGTGTTCTTGTAAATGGAACACGATATCTATTAGTTTAACAAGAAATCAGTATTCTCATCATGTTTGATGTGAATTTCATATTCTCATCATGTCTGGTGTGTGGTTCTGTCCATCCTGATTCTTCCTATCTTATTTAAAATTGTAAAACTGATAATGCGACTCCTTGTTAATACACTGATTAGCTGAGGAGGTGCGTCGCATACGGCATACTTCTTGTCATTTACATCAGGATTTGCAAATTAGGAAAAGAATCAATATTTTGATTCTTAAGTAAGGCCCCTTAATGCCATGTTTGTTGGAGTTGATATTGAAGAACATCAGCTCATGATTACTGAATCTGCAAAGCCTTTGTTTTTCTTCTTTTGGTGGATTGGAATTTGACAGTGGTAAAGGTAAAGGAAGAAAACATGCTAGTGGTTTTAATTTGTTAAACGCCTTAGCAACAGCCTAAGTAGATATTTAACTTATTGTGTTGACAAACAGGTACTATTATGATGGCTAAGATATTTGTACTTTGATATCGTAACTAGGTTATATTTTCTGTTATTGTACGGGCAGTGCCCATTTTCGGTTGTCTAGGTGAACCAGGTTTGAAATCTGATTTTTTCCTTTTCCATTAAGGTTTTAGCAACTGTCTCTCTGCATTCAGATTTTAGCATCTAGGTTGTCACTACCTTTCTTATAGACTTTTTGGTGTCTTTTAAAAATGAACAAGCACTTACCACTTTCAAGTGAAAAAGCAAAAAATAATAATAATAATAATAATAAATAAATAAATAAATAATGACATCTTTGGATCAATGAAACGTCAAGTTTCGTTGAAAGTATGTATTTGCATTATTTAACTTCTCCCTGAAGCCAACATCTAAATCAAAAGTAAAAGCAAAAAGTAATCTCTTGAGATGGCCCATCATGCTCTTCTAATAGGCCGTTTGGAAGAACGGTTCTAACCATCGGCTACAACTGTGAACTGTACAAAGCTCTCATATGCTACAGTTTTCAAACCATAACTATTGGTTCCAACTGTTTTTCTAAATATCCTATTAGTTCTACCGGGGCTATTGGGTAACTTTGTATGCAATATGTTCTTTTCCTATGTTTTGTTCAAATTATTTATGATTCCGACTTTAACCATGTAAAATGTGTACAAAATGTTGTTCAACTTGTTCATGTCATGCATGAAAGCCTCGTTGTTGAGACAAATGTGTTTCTGTGAGCTGTAGGTGCATGGATGAAGAAAGGCACGTTTACCGCCTGGTTGGTGTCGTCGAGCACTCAGGGACCATGAGAATGGGCCACTATGTTGCTTATGTGAGAGGGGGAGGTAGGAATGGAAGAAAAGACGAGAAAGAAAACGACGGTTGTTCTGCATGGTTTCATGCAAGTGATGCTTATGTGCGCGAGACAAACTTAAAAGAGGTTTTGGGCTGCGAAGCCTACATATTATTCTATGAAAAAGTGTGATGTGGATCCGTTTTTGGCATATGATCTGTTTTTGGTCTTATCAGATTCAGTTTGGGGTTAACAGAGCGAGGCATTCCCCAAAAGAATTTTTGAGACAGGGAAAGAAAGAGAACAAGAGAGAGTTTGATAGAAGGGGTTACCTGGAAAAGGTGAGTGTACAACAATTACCTTACATTTTTATACCATTCTTTGATATTTGATGAATTTCAAATATGATGTATACCCTAAAAATTTGTAAGTAAAAAGTGGCTTTCTTTATTGAATTGCATTATATCTCAGGTTCTATTGCGTTACCTCATTTCCTTGGCAAGCTTTTTTGATATCGTTGCATTGGCCAAAATAATGCCAAGCTTAAGGGGGTATCTAAAAGATAGAAAGGAATAAACGGGCATAAAACATGTTCTTTCTTAACCTGGGTGTTATCTTTCAGTCTTGATCAAATGTGCTTTGCTTGTTGAGCGAAAAACTTGAGCAAATATGAACCTTGATGATAAGCCAAGTAGGCCAGCTTTGTAAAACTAGATTTTTCTACCCCTAAAGATAAAAGATTACAGGGATAGATGGCAGCGCAAGGCAGGGATGCAAACATGAATCTTTTACGAAGTGGATTGCCTGTCTATCCCATCCACTCCTGTCCACTGTGGCGAGACTAATTTGAATCCAAGACCTTGTCAAGGAGAGCGGTTCTTACCAACCCACTAAGAGCTTGTCATGGAAGGGGTTAGTTGAGTTTGCAATTCTTGTACTTTGTTGTTCGCACCATGCACGGTTGAAGAATGCCCATTAAATGAGCAGGGGTCATATTAGGGTGACCAACGAAGTAATATCTTGCAAGTTCTACTTTTAATTTTATCTTATTCATTAAAGTAAAAAATAAAAATTAAAAAAAATAGAGACAATACGTTTAAGAATACACCCACACGCATGACATGAGGGAGTTTTAATCCAGTAGGTAGATCATCATTATCTTCTTGTGCACTTTTTGCTAGGCTTAAGTAAAGAGATAATTTCAAAGAAAAAATGAAGAAAACAAATCTCTAAGATGCATGGGACGTGTATTGCAAGGAATAGTTGCTGATATCCGAGTATTGCATGCCACCGTACCACAGTGCATGCATGTAATTTGGCAACACCAGAGACCCTTTTTATATATTTCCATTTTTCGCACTAATTATGAGAAGCCAAAGCTTATCTTAAAGGAAAAATATATAAAAAGACTAATCTCGCCTTTGGGTCTTTTTTTGTTTTTGTGTTTTTCTTTTTTCTTTTTGCCGTCCCTCTATTGGGATTGGCTGGAAGGGAATTGCTTTGCCAACGGCAGCTTCACACCCTGCCTGCAGGTAATCTGGCAACACCCTTAGCTTTATTCTTTTATTTTTTAGTGTTCGAAAGGTTCTGGTTTTCCACGAGAGTAAATTACATTATTACATTTTAAACTATCTATTTTTTACATACTATATCTCAAAATTTTAATTTTGACAAAATATATCTTAAGTTTTAAAATCATTAGCAATTAAAGTCTAAGTAGTTAATAAGCGTTAGAAAGCGTGGATAATTTTGATTGTGAGATTTCCACACGAATTTTTTTAATGGTAGAACTCGTCATTTTAAGAAAAAATCAAAATTCAACACTAAAAAAGAGTACTTGACAGAAATTAAAAGTAACTATTGGACCTCAATTGCTAATAATTCAAAGTTTAAGATGTATTATACTAAGATTAAAAGCTTAGAGCATATTATGCTAAAAGTGAATAGTCCAAAGTAAAACAATATAATTTACTCTTTCCACAAGGGGAAAAATTTTAACATTTCAATTCGACGAAGGAATCTAAATCTATATTAATAAAAGAGAGGGGAGAATTTGTTGATAGGATATAATATAACAATGTGATATATTGTGCAATTATGGAGAGTAGAGTTGTGGGTTTTTTAAAGTTATTTGTGTTTTAATATTTTTAGTTTTTAATTTTATTGAATGTATATTTTTATATTAGATTTATATATATTATTTTTTAATTTTTATTTAAAAATTACAAAAAAAATACCTTCAACCTGAAAAATACGAGAATTTAAAATATTTTAAAAAGCTTTCTATTATGGTTGGACGTTAAAAATGTATAAAATTTCTTTAAAAAATTAAGTATTTTGTGTTTTTTTAATATTATTTTTTTATTTTTTTAAAGTTTTATTTTTTGGGGGAAATTGTTTGGGGTGGGGGCCGTTTGTGGCCGCCCAATTAAATCAAAGGCCATTACTTTTAAAAATTAGTAAAATGACCGATGAACCAAAGCTGCAAAATCAATGGAACCAACAACAATCATGACTTCCTGACAGTGAGTCGTCTCTCCCCCCGCAACAGGCAACGACGACGACGAGTGACCATGAGCTCCTCCGCGCAACTCCGGCGATGAGCTGCTATACGTGACCGCGACTCCGACAACCTCCTCCTTTGCACAACTTGCTCTGCGACGACAACGATGATGACTCTAGCAACTATGACGAAGACGAGAAGCACTCAACGGTGATTTACTAACGGCTCTGTTCATTCCATGGCGGAGATCTGGTGATGGCCAGAGCAAAGATGGCCAAACTCGATGAGGTGGGCAGTAGCGTGGTAAAGGCGTGGTCAACGACGATAGTAAGGACTAGGAAGAGAGAAGCGATGATGATAGCATCTGGCGATCTTGTTTGGCGGCAAGTGCCTCGTCCGGCGGCCATTGCAGTGAAAGAAGAGGGGGAGGGGGAGAGAGAGGAGTGAGAAAAAGTTTTGGGTTTTTTAACCAATAAACTAGATTTTTATCACGGATAAATTTTAGTTTAGCTTACCAATTTATTACGGATGAACCATCATTTGTTTGATTTAAAAAAATTATAATTTATTTTAAAAGTATTTTTAAAAAAGATATTTATCTTTATATTTTTTTTTTTACTTAAAGATAATTTTGATTATTTTAAATGTTAAAATTATTAATTAAATTAAAATATAGATTTATATATTAAATTTAATATAAAGATATAAAATAATAAATATTATTTTTTTAATATTTTTGATAGGTTTTACTATGGATATCAAGGGGACAAATTGATCACTTTAGTAGACTGCACTCTTAACATTTGTTTCCTTTCTTTTTCTTTTTTCAAGGAACTTACACCTGTTTTAAGTACTGCTTGATTTAAATCCTCGGGTTGAGTTGGTGGTCCCTCGAGTGGGGTGCTTGCCTGTTATAGAAAACTCTCTTCATCCCTCTCTCTTTTTAGATTCGATCGATTTAATAAAGCCTTTGTCGGCATCTGGGTTTTATCTCAAAAATATATATATATATATAAAACTCTCATCAACTATAATAAAAATTAAAAAATTATTACAATATAAAATTTTTACATGTTTTAATTTTTAAACAAATATTTTAAATTTTAATTGTTCTCCAAACACCCTTAAAATCTAATTGTTTAAAATTATTCATTACTCTATAAAGCTTTTTTTATTTTTTATTTTCTAATATTAACACAAAATTCTACAAGAAAAATCACTTTTTTATTTTTAAATGTGTTTGACATCTTATGCAATGTTTTAATGCTACATCCATAATATACTTTAAACAACTATGGTCACACAATTGAAACTCACTTGACCATTTATCGAAACTTTCTAGTTTCCAAGATTTCCGTTACCCAAAAAAAAAGGGAAAGGAATAAGAAAAAAAGGAGAAGTTAAAAGGAAGAAAAAACAAAAGAAAAGAAAGGAAAAGACAACACTATCATAGGAAGAGGTAATTTCCAACTGGCCATGCCCAAAACCAACTGATTATTTTTGGATTTTCAAGGGGGAAAAAGGACAAAGACCACAAGGAAAAAAAATCAAAAATTCCTAAAAATTTATAAAAATATTTTTGAACCTTTATTGGGTAAGTCTATGGTATTGTTCTCCACGCTAGAAAACAATGCAACGGTTAAATATAACTCTTCAATTTATATCAACGATTGGTGGAACACCAAATTAAAATAAAACCTACCATATGTGATCTAAACTCAATCGGGGGATTTTTTTTTCCAAAAAAAAAAAAAACTTTTACTCAATACAAAATTTTTTTGGTCCCTTTCTTCAAAATCTTCCAACTCCAATCACAACAATTTTTTTCCATACAATTGCAACATTTATTTTAAAACAGAAAAAGTGGAATTCTGTCCTAGCCACCAACGCCACACCCGCCATGCCCATTGCCGCCGCCGCCGCCGTCACGGCAGCCACCGGCGAGTTTAGCCCCGTCGCTCCCAACCACCGGTAGACCCTCTCGCTTGTGATGCAAGACCAAATTACAACATTTATTCAAAAAAAGAAACGAACCAGAGAATCTTCCAACCTTTCTCTGCTCTCCCTCATTTGATGAATCTGATGGGCGAAAAATCTGATGCGTTGGTTTCAACAGCAATTAAGGTTACTAAAGGCGTCTCTCCTACTTGATTACATGAAGTTGATGATAAACAAAAGACAAATCAGGTCATTGAATGGAAGTTTATTGCAAAAAGAAAGAAAGAACCTTCCAATATGTAATGGGAATCAATATGCCCTGACGACAAGCTTTCCAAACTTGATTTCACAGCATCCTTTGTTTCCAAGTTCTCATTTGAGTTTTCCAAACTTGTTTTGATTTAGATCTCCATTGTTGGTTGTTTTTCCCTTGTCATTAACATCCCCTCCCTACTCTTTATCATCATCCATGAAATCATCATCACGATTGGCTTCCTCCTCTTTGCCTGTGTGTGTCTCACGCCCCACCGTGTTCGATCTCCGGTGACGACGCCGCCAGCGCCAATATGATCAGAAACCGACTACGATGAAAACCCACCATTTCTCTCGATAGATCTCGGCCGGAAACGCCACCATTAGCCGCCACAAAGTCTCGAAAAATGGGACCTACGCCCCACCGATCTGCTGCCATCACCGTCGGTGCTCTTCGACGTGAGCGAGATTGCTGTCGAAGGAAGCAAGCTCGCCGTTGGAGGAGGGAAGATTGTCGTCTTCATTGCGGCGCCGTCCTCGCAGAACTTCTATAGGATGAGGGAAAGAAATTTTAGGGCCTCCGTTTTTTTTGGCTGAGAAATTGTAGGGAATAATCAGGTGCTTCACTCTTTACTTTTCTTTCTATTTGGGAGATGATTTTGGACCGTCATTTTTGATCCAATGAACCATATGACTATTCTGCGGCGGGGAATTTCTCTACCACAACTTTATCCTTTAATTGTTGCTAATTTTCTACCATTTAACATGAAAGTTTATTGTTTTGTTGGTCTTTTTATATCACATATTTTAGGTTTATTTATACATTATTTTTTACTTTTAATTTCATCTAATATTTACTTTTGATTAAATTTAATATATAAATTTATACATTATTTTTATCAACTTTCAAATTTAACTTTAAAAATTACCAAATTACTCTCAAATAGAAAAATAAGGAAACTTTAAACTAAAAATTTTAACCTTAAAAATGTCTAAAATACACCCAAAAATTGGTTTTTTTTTTATGTGATTTTGTTTCTGTTTTCTTTTTATTTGTTAAAAGCTTTATTTTTGCTCCTTTACTTAAGAATAACTTAGTCATTTTAAAAGTCAAAATCATCATTGAATGGGATAAAGTGTAAATTTATATGTACATCTAATCTTTTTAGGTTATATCTATGTGACGACCCGTCTTTTCGGACAATCATTTAACTTTTTTAAACATTGCTCTTAAATAGTAATCTTACTTCTTTAGTAAGAAAATACCTGAATTAATTTTTTTTAATTTCTTTTCCTTTTAACATCCTTTAAAAATATACTTAAAAACTGTTGCGACTTCTGTTGCCATTCAAGTTGAGACATCGCTCAACACTTGCCTTTAAAACCATTTCAAATCGTTTCTTAAAACTTGCTAAGAAACATTTATTGAATCATAGCTTAAAACTTCACTTTATAATTTTATAAAACATTTCGTATAATGTATCTTAAAACTTTTGAAAAAATTTCTTAAAACTCTGATTTCCTTAAAACTTTGAAAACACTATATTAAATAGTAAAAAATATTTCTTTTGAACAGCGAAAACTTACTGTGGTAGTATCCATACCCAAATCTTCGTATCTGTCCTCTGCAGCACTCAGCTCTTCTAACGGGTCCTACTGGTCGTCCGTAAAACTTCCTACAGCATGAAGAAACTTTTAATGAGCTTTCGCTTTAGTAAGTTCAAACATATTCTCACAAATCATTTTAAACATGCTTTAAAAACTCTTCTCATAAATACCTTTCTCTTAAAATGTTTTTCATAAAGCATTTCTTAAAGTGTTTTACATAAACATGTTTATTAAACATTTCTGAAACATTTTGCATAAACGTTTTTCGTAAAACATTTCTTAAATGTTTTTCTTAAAACGTCTTTAATAAACCTTTTCTTGAAAATATAAAAATGTTTTTCATAAGCATTTAACGCAAAACATCTCTCAAAATGTCTTTTATAACATAACATATAAATATTTCATAAAAAGGAATTCAAGCAAAATTAAAATGTATGATTCCATTTATGCTCAATTATGAACTTTCATTTATAAGCGTCTTATGAACATTTTTTTTTTACTTTAATTTTCTATCTTCGTTCGTTAACTACCTTTTATCTTACTTTAACTTTCCATCTTTTGTTCCTTAACTGTTTTTATCTTACTTTAGTGTTCGTACCAATGTAATTAATCATGAGATCATAAACATGATGCTTTCCTTGCAGAAGACTTGAGACCATCGAACATCAAGGAGGTCAAACTTTAACTTTACTTGTGTACCTCACATCTAGGAGGTTACAACTTTAACTTTACTTTCAGTATCTTACATCAAAGAGGCTGGTACGATACTTTTTTTTTTATTATCTTTACTCTTACCTTCTTTTTAACTTTAGTGAGCATATCAAATGCAATCACATTATTTGCAAACTTATTTGCAAATCATAATTGTTCTCTTTAAAATTTATTGCATAACAGATACAATGAATAAACTTATAACTTAAACCGTAAAACTTTGTGCATTAACAAAATGCTATCATACTTTAAAAATAATAATTGCAAATACATTGCAAACCTTTACTTGATCTTTTAAACTTTATGCATATTAAATACAATCATGCTTTAAACATAATAGTTGCAAGTACATTACAAATCTTAATTTAAACTTTAAAACCTTTTGCATAACAAATGCAAACATTATTTTAAATCAATTTGCATACCACTTGCAAACACATTTACAAACATATACATAAATATTTGAAAATCATTCACTTCATGTTGTAGGTGAGATTTGAACTTACTTGGACTTAGCTTTAACATTTTCTATTTCGTTCCTTTTCCTTTCCTTATTCAGTTTCTATGTCCTGATCAAACGACAACCGACTTATTAATTAACTTTCTTTATTATCAATCTACTTGATCGATAATTTAAACTCAAACCTTAAATATTAATTCCTTTTTACTTAACTTGGTATATTATCGATTTACCCTTCTTTTTAATTGTACGCCATTGCTTTTAACTTTGTAACCCACTAGGTTATCGTACCTTTTACTTAACTCTGTAACCTATCAGCTTATCACTCATTTAACTTATCTTTATAACCCATTGGGTTATCGTTTTCTTTACTTAACTTTATAACCTACCGGCCACCTTTCGTTTACTTAAACATCTCTTATTAAATCTCTCGTCACACATAATGGTTACGTTACTTAACGTATTACGGAACATTTTCTGTCTAAAGACGTTTTGCTAGTTCAGAGTGTTGGACTCCGTTTTAGCCGCTTTTCTTATAAATGATGATTTTACCCTTAATGAGTTTTTCATCAATTTCGTAACTTATTAAACACTTTGCTTAACTTTTCGGTTCTATTACCTATGTATTTCGAAAAAATTCCCGCCAAGGAACGTTTCCTGACATCGAGCGTTTCGAGCCCGTTTTGGTCATTTTTAAAATAATGACCATTTTGCCCTTAATCTCGTTTTCTTTCACTCATTTCTTGCCTAAACTTTAATTTCTTTAAAACTTAGCATCTATAATTACTTACTGCCTACAGCAATATAGGAAACCAATGTTTTCTAGTAAAAAGTCAGTTTTTACATAATTTCACGATTTAGGCCCGAAATATAAAAATATTTACATTTTTGTCCCCAGAACTGAAAAATAATCTTGTTAAACCATTAGTTCCCATTTTTCAAGAGGATCAAATTTTCTTGAAGTACCTTACCCAAATTCCTCTTGTAAAAGGACGTTTTTGCCCCTTAAAGATTTTTTCCAACTTTAACAAATTTTGTAAAATTCATAACTCTTAAACCGAGCAGAATTTCAAGAAACTGTCCACGTTATCCTAATAGTTTCAATGAGTTCTACAACTTTCATGTTGTAACTTTTTTTGAAATTCTAATGTTTAGGGGGACTTTTTGGCTGATTTTTAAATCTGTCGAGACTTTATAAAACTTTACAATTAGTCCCCTTTGGAATTTCACCAAAACCCTCACTTTCTTCTTTCCATCATCATCACCATCAGCATATAACATAAAAAAACAATGCCTTAATATTCATCTTACATGCCATAGTCCAAAACATTTTATCAAACATATAATATGCATTAAAAAAAACATAAACTTTAACTTAAATAAAAAGACTAGGATTTTACCTAATCCATGCAAAGTGGTTGGCTTCACTTTCTAGTACTTGAGAGCTTCCAAATTTCCTTAACATCAAGCCCATATCTCATCATAAAAAAATTCCATCAAAACTTGAACAAAACCCTTGTTCACCATAAGAAAAGTTTAGATTTTACCTTAAAAATTGATAGAACCTCTTGATATTCAATTCTTGAAACTTGAGTGGGACAAATATGCCAAGATTTAACCTTGAAAATTTTTTGCAGGAACCCACCTATGGCTGCTATGGGAGATGGAGGAAGAAATGGATTTCTTCCTTTCTTTCTTTCTTTCTTTCTTTTCTTTCCTTTCTTTCCTTCTTTCACATTTCTTTCCTTTTTTTTTCTTCCACCGTGGAGACCAAATGGTCTCTTATATAATGAGTAATTCACCTTTTTTTTTCTTTTTCTTTTTTTCCATTCCTTTTTTTTTTTTTTTACGAAAAGTGGTAGTGAGTCACCTTATTCATCAAGTAGATTCCTTTGGGTGGCCAAATGTGATTGGGCCACATTTTATGATGTGGTGGCCCAATCAAAATCCATTGGGTGTCCACCAAACTTTTTACGTAGTCTAAGTTTATATTGACAGTATTTTTTCTATACTGCCAATATTTTTTCCATACTGTTCATGAGGTCTCATAACCTCTCACACTTATTTCATCCATTATATAATGAAATTTCAATATTATCTAACTTTATACAGTCTAAATTTATACTGACAATATTTTTCTTATACTACCGGTATATTATCTATTCCAATATTATCTAACTTTGTACAGTCTAAATTTATACTGACAATATTTTTTTATACTATCGGTATATTGTCTATACTGTTATAGCATTTTTTATTCATTCATATTCTCCAAACAATATTATTTCTATACTGCTTTAACTTAAACAGTCTAATTTTTGTACTCTTTATCCTTAAACAGTCTAATTCCTACACTGCATTATTTTTACAGTGTAATTTTTATATTGTATAACTTTATCGATGTACTTTCTCACACTGTATTATTCTAATACCGTATAATTTTATGTATTATTATATGGTATTTTTCTTAAACTGTATTTTTGTCTTAATATAATTGTGACACCCGTTATTCTCCTAACGGGTATTGAGGTAATTAAATTAATTTTTAATGTATAAAAAAAAAAATTGCTTCATTTAAATTTATTTTATAATATTTATTTTTATCTATTTTTAAATTTTTTTAAAATTCTCCTATATTTATTTAGTATGATTACTAAAAAGCCTTAGAACTTCTAATAAATCTCAAAAATGTCATATTGGCATTATGTGTGTTAAAGTCTTTAGATGAGACATAAGGATATCTTTTCCAACTACTCTTGACCCTCATTTTCTTTATTTCCTCCGTGACATGCTTCAACATGTCTCCTCTATAATTGTTTCTATCACTTCTCTTCAAAGACTTCATCTTTTCTTCTTTTCTCTTCCACGGTTCCCACACTCTTCTTCTCATTTCTTTGCTGAAGCAAAATACTTAGAGAACTTCTTCAAGGCAGCCATAAAAATCAGCCACCATCACCTCCATTTGAGCAAGAATTTCAGTCATACCGAAGTAAAGGAACCTGTTTTGAAGCCATTTCAAGCTTCCAACTAACCATAATCCGAGGTTAGAATCTTATGAACAAATTTAGTCTTTCATTTATAAATTTTCTTTTATACTAAAGGATTATTCAAATTTGCGTTCTTAAACCTAAGTATACGTTTGTTGCTATTTTGGAGCATATGTATGAAGTCTAAGTGTATATGCCCTAGACAGAAAATTTATATTGTTAAACTTTGTAATACCTCTATGGGCAGTGGTTATTTCTTGAAATTCTAAGATTAAATTAAAATAAATTTTATGAATGTAGTTGTATGTTGTGCTTTAGTTTTAATTGTCCTTATGCACGCCTTAGGATCAAGGGAGTATGGAGCTAACGTTAATTGATTCCAGGATTAAGAGACTGTTGATAAGCTTAAAAGGTAGGGATTCTATTACTCATCTTTTGTGAGGTTTTTATAGAATTAAAATTGATTGTTTTGCCGCAATATATATATATCTATGTTGAACTGATATTATATGTGTATCACATATGAAACTATGACATGGACTCGTCTTGTATTGTACGGCGAGGAACATAATGAATTGACACATGTTATAAATTGAGAAGCATGGTTAGGAAAATTAACTCTATTAATAATGATTTAATATAGAGAAATTGTGAGACATGAAAAGGGCGACGGTTACGTCCTTGGGCATGAATACCCTAAAAGGTAAAGTAGGGGGAAGGCGATGACGCTTCCTTGGGTTGAAAGTCCCAGAACACACTGTACAGGAATCGATTTGGTGAGGACTCGGGGCTTGATGTCCCCTCACCGGAACACCCTTGGAATGTTTATAGGGTGATCAAGTGCGCCCATTTGGGTTTCGATGAGTTGAGTGATACTCAATTTAATATGGATACCTAGGAACAATGATGATTGTTAATATTTGTATAAATGTGTAATTATGACACTTGGTAATGATTAACTACGGTATCCATAAGATGTGATCATAATAAACCTCATAATCTGGAATATGATGTAACTTACTAACCATGCAGATTTTAATGTGGTAATGATAAAAACCTAAAGGTGGGTAATGGCTTTCTCTACTGAGCATAGTGTCGCTCATTCCCTTATGTTTATATCTTTTCAGGACTCACTAAATGTGAGGTGGCTACGAGAAATATAGTTGAGGAAGTGATGTAACTATATTACATTGGGACTGTTTCAATCGTTGAGAATGTTCTTCATGATAATGTAAGCATCAATTGTTACTTTCTGTGACTGTATTATAATGTGTTGAGGGTTAAAATGATGATGACAACAGTTTATATTATTAAATTTAAGGTGCTACATTAAAACTGTGGTTTATTTATCGTTTATATTTTTATTTTTGAGTTGAGAGTTTTCATTTAAGTCCCGGGTAAATTTTATTTTTAAGGTTTTACTTTTATTATTTATTTTTATTTTATCTCATTAAAAACTGTTAACCCCCACATAGGGGCGTTACAGAATTTTTGGTATCAGAGCCTAGGTTCGGTTAACCTAGGGAGTGTAGCACCACTTTAAAAAAATATATTTTTGAGATGGTTTTGAAGCTGAATTTTTATTGTCATCATCAAAATGAACCTTCACATTGATTTATGCAGTCTAGAAGGATGTAACATGGAAAGGCCATAGAATGAAAATATTAATAGTTATATGAGTACAATAATTATATAGAAGGAAAGTATTAATAGTTATAAGAGAATGATAATTATATGGAATGAGTTTATAAGTAGAATGCTTATGAGAGATTCGTATAATATTTGGATCTATAAGCATATCTAATTCGTATAAACGATGAGAAATTCGTATAGATACGAGGATTGAAAAGCCTTTTGTCTCGTGAAAAACAATAAGAAATATAAGGCTTGATTTATTGATTTTAAAGTTTGACATAGATATGCCAAATTTTTCGTAATTGATTCAAACCTAAGTAATGATTATGTGTGGATTCGATGGAGCACATAAGTGTCAATGTCTTTTCTTAAAAGTTCTATATATTTGAGGAATATGATATAAGTTGGGAATCATGGTATTGAATCTTGAGAGAGATAAATGTTAGACTTTTGGTCTGTTGAGACTGTGTAAAGTCTAGAATGCATGAATCTCAAAATTGGAATATTTCGTTACGTACATTGTATTTAAGTGTATCAGTGAATCCTTTGGTTACCTAAGGTTTTGTTATATGAGGAAATTATATATTGTATAAGTAGAATTGTGGGGATTGTAGATGTTCTTAAGTAGTAACATCAAGTGTCTTTGTTCATTTATATGGTCTACGTTGGAAGACGTAAATCGTATTGATTTCAAGGTTAGTCGCATTCTAAACCCTTGGTAGCAATGATGATGAATCCATTGATAGATGTTAAGTATTATGAATAACATATGGGTGTTTGTATTGTTCAATAAAGTTTTGATTAAAACAAAATTATTTGAGTTGCTGGAGGATTATGTTGTTATGAAATGATTTTAAATATCATTCAGGAAGATCCTTGTTGTCGTTAAATTAGATTTGTTGTTTATAGTTAACTTTATCTATAGTGGACTTTGAATTGGGTTTAAGATTCATACGAATTGGTTTTCAATTTTATGTTTGTTATTTAACTCGTTCTAAATGTGTTAAGGCCGAAACAACCTGACCATTTTCAACTAAGAACATTTGGGCCTAGTTCAAATCTTAAATCAGTTTGATTCACACTGTCTCTCTCACGTGATTTCTATACGTGTCATATACAGTGGTTTAATCATTGTTTACATATACGTTTACTGTGCATAGAAGCTTATTTCTCCGAGTTCACTTTTTCTCTCTTAATTTGTTATTTTTTCTCTAAATCGCAAATCCTCTTCTTTTTCATTAAAAATTCTTCTTTTCCTCTAAAAGAAGAAGGAATTCTAGGATTCTGCAATTTACTATCTTAATTTTTCATTTCTATTTACTCTTCTTTCATCTCATCATGGACCCAAAGTACCAACACCTGAGAAAGTATTTCCCATCACTCTCCCAAAAGATTCTCAGAAAGAAATACAAGGCTAGAATTACTCGGTTGTGGATTCTTATGCGTTTTGGTATCCCTTGTGATGTGAGAATGTTAATAGAGGGGAAAATCCGTCCGAGTGACTTTAGTCAAGATGTCGGTTTACCAGGAACAGGTACCAGTCGTAGTGCAATGAAAAGAAGAGCTCGTGCCATCGTGATCACTTGTAACAAATGTGGAAGACAAAATTGTAACGGTAAATGTACTTCACCTGGTTATATGTCTACGAATAGAGAGGATAAAATAAGGTTTTGTAGGGATGGACTTTCAAAGGAGAACTTGGATAGCATCCATCCTCCTCTCCACGGTCACCCTAGTGGATATGTTCAAGGAGCTATTTTTAAACTCTGGCCTAAATTTTATACAGAAAGACAACGCCTCAGGAATATGGTATTTCTAGATCCTGTTTGCCAAGCCATAAGAAAACTGGATGGGGAATAAGTTATCGCTCTATAAAGGTTATTTAGTCTTTACTTATTTGAAGCAGTTTTAGCTGATGTTCAACAGTTTGTGTTTTTCTTTTACTCAGAATATTTGCTTTTGTGTTTGAAATAATTGTGATTATTAGATTGATACAGTAAGTGTTAATATCTTATTTAATTTATGATTTTCTTAAATATATATATAATAAAATATATTATCTTATCAGACACGTCACATACGGTACAATAATATGTTTGAATTTTGAAAAGCTTATCCAGATATTTCAAGATTGTGTCTCAAATTTCAAAAGTTCTACAATATTTGTCGTTTATATTAAATTTCTAGACTTGGTGTATATTTGTCAAAAAGTCTACAGTTGTGTCATGAGGGTCTTCTGTCGAATTGTTCTCAATTGTCAAAAGTTATACAATTAGAGTCTAATCTTTTTCAAAAAGTGAATCAAATTTTCTGTAAACTATCAATCACCTTATCTTACTTCCTTATCCGCACAAGATTTTGTTTAAATCTTTGGATTACCTTTTCATTACCTACTCGTCTATCTCTTTGGCCCTTTTTGTATATTTCTCATCTTTAAAATCTCATGTAGAACCCGAAGTCTAAGTGGAGCAGACATTAAGCAACCACTTCTATAAACCAAATATGTCTACCTCCCAGTCCACGAAGAAAATAAAGAATGTCTGTGTCTTTTGTGGTTCCAGCCTTGGAAAAGATAAAGCTTATTTAGAAGCTGCAAATCACTTAGGGCAAGTCCTAGCACGCAAGAAGATTAACATAATCTATGGGGGTGGTAGTATAAAAATGATGGTAAATATGGCACTAGCAGCTAGGTCTAGTGACGCTACTGATGTAAGAATTTGGCCTCATATTCCAGTTGAAGGAAACCTTTGTAAGGAAGCCATAGGTAAGGGAGAAGGAGTCAGGAGTATCCCTAAAAATTTTAAAGACATAATCTATAATTCTGATGCTTTTATAGCATTACCTGGTGGTCTAGGTACTCTTGAGGAAATATTTATAGTTGCTTGTGGGCAATTGTTGGGCTTTTATTCCAAACCTTTGGGACTGCTGAACGTAAAGGGTTTTTATGACGGTCTTTTGAAATTTCTAGATTACGCTGTGGAAGAAAACATCACTACAGAATCGGAGAGACAAATCTTTGTCACTGCTTCAACAGCTGAGGAATTGATAGATAAAATGCAAATCATACATCCAGAATCCGACACTGCAACATCCAAGCTTGAATGGGAAAGGGAAAGCCGGGAGCGGCCAATTGATTTGAATCTCCATCTGTAATCTTTTTGTTTTATCTTTGGCATGTAGGCATGTATGTCCGTATTTCGTGTGTTACGAATAACCGTTTGCCTTGTATTCTGTGTTTCTTGTGGTACGTTGTTGTTCAATCTTTTAGATTCATTGAGCCTAATGCCGGGATGGCTGGATACGGAGTACTTGATGCTCTCGAAACGCATCCTTCTTAAGGTCCGATCTTTTGTTTATCGATGTTTTTGTATCCTCTAAGCATGCATGATATGGATAGCTGGTATACGGAGTGCGTTGTACTCTCGAAACGTATCCGTATTATGTTTGTAATGTGTAATATTCTGTTAATATTATGTGGAAGTACCAGAGTCAGTTATGGGGATATTCCATATGAAATATGAGTATATTATTTGGATTGAATGTTTGTGTCATGAGGATAGCTGTTTAATGAAAAATATGTCGGGTTTGTCTGCAACTCTGAGATTCTGTTTAATATCTCTATGAGTAAGCTTAATGTATGGTTTTGAATAGAAGTGTTTGTGATATATGTTTTATGATTATGTTTTAGTTTATTAGTTGAGGTATGAAATCAAATATATTTGACTTTTCCTTACTCAAAAAGGAAAAGGAACCTAAAGATGAAGTATATAAAATTTCTCTGGCAATCTCCTTAAATGTGATTGTAAATCACAGTCCATGGACAATGAAGGACTGGAATCATGGTATGGTCAATATGTATGCCTGATCAGATTCTTAGACTATTATACGGTGTTACAAGTTGAAACTTGTCAGAAATACTCTCATTGAGGGATTTAGAATTTAGAGTAAGATTTATTATGCAAGTAAATAAGTGGAGTTACGATAACTTAAATTTGGAGGACAAAGAACATTAACGGTTTAGACTCAGAATTGGAATCATAGTGGAATCATAATTTTTACTAGTATTACTAGAATTGAAATTTCGAGGACGAAATTTCTTTAAGGGGGGTAGAGCTGTGACACCCGTTATTCTCCTAACGGGTATTGAGGTAATTAAATTAATTTTTAATGTATAAAAAAAAAAAATTGCTTCATTTAAATTTATTTTATAATATTTATTTTTATCTATTTTTAAATTTTTTTAAAATTCTCCTATATTTATTTAGTATGATTACTAAAAAGCCTTAGAACTTCTAATAAATCTCAAAAATGTCATATTGGCATTATGTGTGTTAAAGTCTTTAGATGAGACATAAGGATATCTTTTCCAACTACTCTTGACCCTCATTTTCTTTATTTCCTCCGTGACATGCTTCAACATGTCTCCTCTATAATTGTTTCTATCACTTCTCTTCAAAGACTTCATCTTTTCTTCTTTTCTCTTCCACGGTTCCCACACTCTTCTTCTCATTTCTTTGCTGAAGCAAAATACTTAGAGAACTTCTTCAAGGCAGCCATAAAAATCAGCCACCATCACCTCCATTTGAGCAAGAATTTCAGTCATACCGAAGTAAAGGAACCTGTTTTGAAGCCATTTCAAGCTTCCAACTAACCATAATCCGAGGTTAGAATCTTATGAACAAATTTAGTCTTTCATTTATAAATTTTCTTTTATACTAAAGGATTATTCAAATTTGCGTTCTTAAACCTAAGTATACGTTTGTTGCTATTTTGGAGCATATGTATGAAGTCTAAGTGTATATGCCCTAGACAGAAAATTTATATTGTTAAACTTTGTAATACCTCTATGGGCAGTGGTTATTTCTTGAAATTCTAAGATTAAATTAAAATAAATTTTATGAATGTAGTTGTATGTTGTGCTTTAGTTTTAATTGTCCTTATGCACGCCTTAGGATCAAGGGAGTATGGAGCTAACGTTAATTGATTCCAGGATTAAGAGACTGTTGATAAGCTTAAAAGGTAGGGATTCTATTACTCATCTTTTGTGAGGTTTTTATAGAATTAAAATTGATTGTTTTGCCGCAATATATATATATCTATGTTGAACTGATATTATATGTGTATCACATATGAAACTATGACATGGACTCGTCTTGTATTGTACGGCGAGGAACATAATGAATTGACACATGTTATAAATTGAGAAGCATGGTTAGGAAAATTAACTCTATTAATAATGATTTAATATAGAGAAATTGTGAGACATGAAAAGGGCGACGGTTACGTCCTTGGGCATGAATACCCTAAAAGGTAAAGTAGGGGGAAGGCGATGACGCTTCCTTGGGTTGAAAGTCCCAGAACACACTGTACAGGAATCGATTTGGTGAGGACTCGGGGCTTGATGTCCCCTCACCGGAACACCCTTGGAATGTTTATAGGGTGATCAAGTGCGCCCATTTGGGTTTCGATGAGTTGAGTGATACTCAATTTAATATGGATACCTAGGAACAATGATGATTGTTAATATTTGTATAAATGTGTAATTATGACACTTGGTAATGATTAACTACGGTATCCATAAGATGTGATCATAATAAACCTCATAATCTGGAATATGATGTAACTTACTAACCATGCAGATTTTAATGTGGTAATGATAAAAACCTAAAGGTGGGTAATGGCTTTCTCTACTGAGCATAGTGTCGCTCATTCCCTTATGTTTATATCTTTTCAGGACTCACTAAATGTGAGGTGGCTACGAGAAATATAGTTGAGGAAGTGATGTAACTATATTACATTGGGACTGTTTCAATCGTTGAGAATGTTCTTCATGATAATGTAAGCATCAATTGTTACTTTCTGTGACTGTATTATAATGTGTTGAGGGTTAAAATGATGATGACAACAGTTTATATTATTAAATTTAAGGTGCTACATTAAAACTGTGGTTTATTTATCGTTTATATTTTTATTTTTGAGTTGAGAGTTTTCATTTAAGTCCCGGGTAAATTTTATTTTTAAGGTTTTACTTTTATTATTTATTTTTATTTTATCTCATTAAAAACTGTTAACCCCCACATAGGGGCGTTACAATAATCTTTAAATTATTACAGTTTTAATGTAGTAAAAATGCTCGAGTGTTACAATCTAACACATATAACAACCAATTGAATTCATAAAAACGGAAGCAAAGGAATTGCATAATATCTCCAGCCATTGACCTTATGCTCTGCAAATTCAGCCCGACACCGCTAATCTTTCACGCTGTATTTTGAAAATGTGTAATGTGTAAGAATTGCGTGCTCAAGGGCCCAATGGATGATTTAAATTGAAAAAACTGTGGCCATCACACGGTTAAGGTAGTTTTGTCGAGAGACAAAAATTGATGGCGGTTGATGATGGTTATATGGGCCACTCCATGAAAACATTACACGTGGGCCAATCAAGAATCCAACATTCTCCCACTTGGCCCATACATTCATCAACTACTACAATAAGAAGCAAAAATATATGAATCATGACGATAGGTCCTCTAAATGACGAGTATTATCTTCCATGTATTACAATATATCTTGTCTCTCAAGATTTGCCCATGTAACTTAATGAACAAACCCTATGTTTGTTCTAGGTCCAAACTTTAGTAATATTTCTCAAAAATAAAGCTGTGCACTTAACTGAAGTTGAAATAAGAAATATCATAAATATAGAGTCTCATTACAAAGTACAATAAAATTATCTAAGGGAACTAAGTCCCATTCTGTTTACATGATCCCTAAATTTCACTGGTGGTATGCATTTAGTTAAGGGATCGGCAATCATCAATTCAGTGCTAATGTGCTCAATGATCACTGCTTTATTCTTAACACGTTCCCTTATGGCTAGATACTTAATGTCGATGTGTTTACTTTGACTATCGCTCTTGTTGTTTTTAGTCGTAAAAATCGCAGTTGAATTGTCACAAAATATTCCCAATGGCCAAGAGATAGAATCCATAATCCTAAGCCCATAAATGGAACTCTTGATCTATACACCATGCGAGGTAGCCTCAAAACAAGACACGAACTCGGCCTCCATAGCGAAAGTAGCAGTTAAAGTTTGATTGGCACTCCTCCATGAAACAGCTCCACTAGCTAGCGTGAAATGTATCCGGAGGTTGATTTTTGTGAATCAATGCAGCCAGCAAAGTCAGAGTCAGAGTAAGAGTAGCCAATGACTTCTAAATTATCAGTCTGTCTGTACATAAGCATATAGTCTTTGGTTCCTTGTAGGTACCTCATTACTTTCTTTGCAACCTTCTAGTGGTCTGATCTTGGATTACTCTGATATCTGCCCAACATTCCTACAGTAAATGCAATGTCAGGTCTTGTGCAAACCTGAGCATACATAAGGCATCCAATAACTAAAGTGTATAGAATGTTGCACATCTGTTCTCTTTAAGGTCATTTTTGGGGCACTGGTTCAAATTGAACATGTCACCTTTCACAATGGGAGCTATACTTGGTGAATAATTTTTCATCTGAAATCTCTCTAAAACTTTGTTGATATAGGTCTATTGAGACATACCCAAAATCCCTTTATATCTGTCTCTATGTATCTTAATGCCTATAACAAAGGATGCATCACCCATATCATTCATGTCGAAGTTTTTAGAGAGAAATTGTTTTACCTCTTGTAGCATACCCTTGTCATTGGTTATAAGTAGAATGTCATCCACATATAGGACCATGAAATAAATTTTATTCCCACTAACCTTCTGGTATATGCATTGATCCATGATGTTCTCTACAAATCTAAATGAATAGATCACGTTATAGAATTTTAAATACCACTGATGGGAGGCTTGTTTCAACCCATATATGAATTTCTTAAGCTTACACACCAAATGCTCACCATTACTAGAGGAAGATCTTTCTGGTTGTTTCAGATAAACCTCTTCCTTCAGTTCACCATAAAGAAATGTTATTTTCACATTCATTTGTTGCAACTCTAAGTCAAAATGAGCAACAAGTGCCAAGATGATATGGAGGGAATCTTTCTTAGATACAGGAGAAAATGTCTCTTTGTAGTTGATTCCTTCCTTCTGAGTGAACCCTTTGGCGATGAATCTTGCCTTATATCTTTCGATGTTGGCCAATGAGTCTTTCTTCGTTTTATAGACCCATTTACAACCTATGGCCTTTGCACCATCAGACAACTTGACAAGATCCCAGACTTCATTGGATGCCATAGAATCCATTTCATCCTTCATAGCATCGTACCAAAGCTTCGATTCTTGGCAACTCATGGCTTGTGAAAACATTTCAGAATCATTTTAGGCTCTAATATTGTAGTCTGATTCTTGCATATACACAACATAATCACCAAAAGTTGTCGATTTTCTCTCTCTAGTAGATCTTCTTAATGTTGATTTAACATTTTCCTGAGGAATCTGTTGTTCAACTTGCTACTCAATTGTTTCTGGTGGTTCTTGAGCAACTTGACCTTCTAGATTATTATCAACAGTTTGTGGAATTTCAACGATCGGTTGCATAACGCTCGGCTGAACTATAGGAGTGTTATGAATAATGATCAACCTATCGCTTGATATAGATGGTTGAGCTTCAGTATGATTTCTTTCAGAAATTATGTTCCGAAATTGATAGCTCCCACTAATCAAGTCATTATCAAGAAACTTGGCATTCCTTGATTCTGCAAATTTAGTGCTGTGAGTTGGACAGTAGAAGCTATATCCTTTGGACCTTTCGGCATATCCAACGAAATACCCACTAATAGTCTTCGGATTTAGCTTCTTCTCTTGTGGGTTGTACACTCTTACATTAGACGGACATTGCCAAATGCGTATATGTCGTAAACTCGGTTTTCAACCTTCCCATAATTCAAATGACATCTTTGGGACAGCCTTGGTCGGAACTCAATTTAATATATACACAACCGTCTTAAGAGCTTCAGTCCAAAAGGACTTAGAAAGATTGGAGCCATTCTACATACTCCTAACCATATCCAATAGCGTTTGGTTTCTTCTCTCTGCCACACCATTCTGATCCGGGGAATCGGGCATGGTGTATTGGGCAATTATCCCATGCTCTTGAAGAAACTTCGCAAATGGATCTTGAGCTTGTCCATCCTCGGTGTATCTACCATAATATTCTCCACCTCTATCTGTTCTCACAATCTTTATTTGTTTTTCGTATTGTTTCTCTACTTTAGCCTTGAAAACCTTAAAGGCGTCCATTGTATGAAGCAAGTAGAGATACATGTATCGTGAGTAATCATCTATGAAAGAGATGTAGTATTTCAGACCATATGAGTCTATGTTTGGACTACAAATATCTAAATGTATGATCTCTAATATTTTTGAACTTCCCTTGGCACCTTTCTTAGACTTGTTGGTTAGCTTTGTCTTAATGCAACCCACATAAGTCTCAAAGTCAGTAAAATCCAAAGTACTGAGTACTCTGTCATTTATTAACCTTTGATTCTCTTAATTGAGATATGTCCTAATCCCCGATGCCACAATATAGACAAATCCTCATTTATAACACAATGCTTAGTGCCAAATTGAACATGCATAGCAGTATAAGTTGGTTCATTTTGCAAATTAATTGAGAAAAGACCATCAAACAAGATATCATTCCTAACAAGATCAGATTTATAAAATAAACTGAAGGAATTTTCTGAAAAAGTAAAGGAATATCCCAAAGGTACAAGTCTTGATACATAAATTAAGTTCCTAGAAAAGTTTGGAACATAAAATGTCTTATCCAATTCTAAAATAAAACCACTACCTAAAACTAAAGTGCATGTTCCTACGGCTTCCACATATGAACGCATCTTGTTTCCTAAAGAGATGCTTGGCTCACTTTCCACTGGCTTTCTTAGGTTTCGTATACCCTGCAAGGTATTCGCAATATAGATTGTAGATCCAGAATTAATCCACCATGTTTTATAAATAACATTAACCATATTAGATTCATAACAAACAAATGAGACTGGATTACCTTTCTTCTCAAGCCAACTCTGAAATTTGCTACAATCATTCTTCATGTGTCCATTCCTTTTACAGAAAAAACACTTGGATTCCTTCTTAATGATAGCTTTGGAAGGTATTTTACCTTTCCCCTTATCTCTGGCTTGATTCTGGTCTTGATTCTGATTCTTTCCTTTGGTCGTTGTCAATGCAGTTTCATCTATTTCCATTATAAGCAGCCCTTCTTCTTGAGTACACATGGTCAGTAGTTCATTGATTGACCATTTGTCTTTATGTGTATTATAAGAAATTTTAAAAGGCCCATATGGCTTTGAAAGGGTGTTTAGAATGTAGTGCACTAGAAAAGACTCAGACATATCTACCTCAAGGTTATTAAGTTGAGTTGTTATGTCCCTCATCTCCATGATTTACTCACGCACACCTCTCACATTGGTGAGCCTTAAGGATGAGAACCTCATGATTAGGGTACTGGCAAGTGCCTTATCTGAAGTTTCAAACTGCTCATCAATGACCTTCATAATGCCCAGACCTTGTCATACTATTCGACGGAACCACGTATGCCAATAGAGATCTTTGGTCTGTATGAACATGACACTAAGGCAATTAGATCACTCCCAACGTTCATAAAGAGCAATCTCATCCTGAGTGCCAGTTTTAGTGATTACAGGCTCGTCTTTCCTTATAGCATAGTCAATGTCCATGCACCCCAAGTGAAGCAGAATTCTCTCCTTCCAGACCTTATAGTTATCTCCTTTTAGTTCAAGGATATCACATCAAACATTAGAGAAATTCATAGGTTGTATGACTGCATAATTAAAACAAACATGCTTATGATCCAAAATATTGAGACTAATAGACATAAATCATGCTTTACAAATGTAAATTATGCATAACATCATGAATCTAGCGACATAAAACCTGCATGTGGGCTAAAATTCTAATTCAATTAGATTCATTTGACTATATGATCAAACTATCAAATTATTTTTCCTTCCCTAATTCTGTGGGTAAATTAGAAAATATAATATGATATTTTATCCCAATTAGTCATACTAATATAATAAAAATTCCTATGGGATAAAGTTTATTATATTGAGTATAGCTAATTGCAATAAATGTCTTTTAACCAAATGTGATCCTAAACCAATTAATATATAATTTTGCATAATTAGAGGTGTTGTGGCTAAGCTCTAATTATTCAAAATCATATGGATCGCTTCGACATTTAATTTTGTTCATAAAAATCATTCATGTAAAATTGCATATTCTATAGGCAATATAAAAAATTATGAACAATATATAAATTTGTACTAAACAACTTAACTTAATAATATGTATAATAAAACACAAAATTACACATATAACAATAAATTAGCACATCAATTGTGCATAACAAATTTAGCATATAATAAACAAATTAATTTCAATATGTTAAAATTATTTAACACAATATTGCATGCATAATAGGTAATGAATTATACATACAAAACAACGTATAATTTTAGCAGGTCAAAACATAACCATAAAACTAGGTTTTTACTTAAATCCCAAAATAAACAAATTTGGAAAAAATGTGCTAAAAAAAAAATTCATCCCTATTTCTTTCTTCTTCTTTTTTTTTGGTGCTTATCAAACGATATGTTGTTTTTCCTCCGAATGGAAAAACGACGTGTCGTTTTCTTATGTTGATAGCAGGCCCAACTTGGCAAAAACGATGTGTCGTTTGCTGTCTGAATGGCAAAAACAACATGTCATTTTGTACGGCCGAGTTACTTCCCAAACTCCAAACAACGTGTCGTTTTTTGTTGAAGAAAACGACATGTCGTTTTGAGTTTTCTTCTTCCTTCAGCCAGGTCGTTTGACTTGGTTTCGACTAGCCTTCAACCCAAAATCAAACCTGACGATATTTTTACCTTTCGGGCATCAAATTCAACATCTTAAATCACAAAATTGTTAGAAATCCAACTACCCAATGATTTCTAACCTCAGTTTTGATTAAAAACTCCAAATTAAGAAACTCGAAATCACCAATTTTTTTTTTTACGTAAACTTTGTAACTGAGTAATTCCAACAACAAGGCAGAGGTGTTCTAGAGGCTCGGATACCAAATGTAGGTTGTATCTAACACATATAACAATCAATTAAGTTCATAAAAGCAGAAGCAAAGGAATCGCATAATACCTCTAGCTATTTGACCTTATGCTCTGCAAATTCGGCCTGACACCAATAATGTTTCATGCTGTGTTTTGAAAATTTTCTAAGCACTCTCAACTTTCTCTTAGATGGTGTAAAAGAATTGCGTGCTCAGGGACCTAATGGATGATTTAAATTAAAAAACCGTGGCCATCACACAGTTAAGGTAGTTTTGTCGAGAGATAAAAACTGATGGCAATTGATGACGGTTATATGAGCCACTTCATGAAAACATTACACATGGGCCATCTAGAATTCAACATTCTTCAGTTACATATTCATATTCGATGAGATAACCGACAATATATTTTTAAATAAATATAAACTAGAGAGTATAAAAAGATAAATATTTTTTTGTTGCTCTACCTTATTATCACATATTTAATAAAAAAATTAGAAAATAAACAAGGAAAATTATTTGATACAAATCAAGAAAAATATTATTCGATTAGAAACTGACTTTTTTTTTTTGAGAATGGTTAGACACTTTTACCTGTTAAATATTTATTAAATTTTGTTAAATTATAACATTAATATAATTTAATACAATTTTGATTTATTTTGACGCATAAAAATTGTATCTCAATTTTTTTGAGAGGAAAATTGTGTCTCAATTTTAATCTCACGATTTACTTGTAGAATATACCCTACTCTATAAATTCTTAAAAAAAAAAAGAATAATAAAAAAGAAAAAGACAAAAACATTCCATTCAAACAAGTATTTAAATAATTCAAGAGGAAAAGAAAGGCAGCAGCAAAGAGCAAAGAAAAAAAAGAAGCCCAGAAACAGAAAGAAAAAGCTCTCTCACTCTCTCTCTCTCTAACACAACAAACACTACTCTCTGTCTCTACACATCTCTCTCCTCCTTGACCAACTCACTTATTCTCATCACTCTCTCTCTCTACACCTCTATAAGGCCTCTCTTCACTTATCTATCCTCCATGGCACCACTATTTACAACCACCATCCCCACTTCTGTCTCCTTGGCAGTAGCGTTTCTTGTCGTCCTTGGAAGTATCAACTCCGGTGGTACGGCCGGAGGGACGTCGACGTGGTGCGTGGCTCGCAGCGATGCGAGCACGCAGACCCTGCAGACGGCGCTGGACTACGCCTGCGGGGCCGGTGCGGACTGCCTGCCGCTGCAGTCGAACGGCCTGTGTTTTCTCCCCAACACCATCCAGGCCCACGCCTCCTACGCCTTCAACAGCTACTTCCAGCGCAAGGCCATGTCTCCCGGCTCCTGCGACTTCTCAGGCACCGCCACCATCGCCCAGTCCGATCCCAGTAAGTCTTCTGAACCGTCAAATCACATCACAATCCTGTCGTATTAAAAAAAGTACGACGATATATTAAACATGTTACATTGTAGAATAAAAAAGTGTGCAATTTTGTTTGTTTTGGTGTAGGTTATGGATCTTGCGTGTATCCGTCTTCTTTAAGGTATGTTTTTTTTTTTCCTTCTTGAAAATCTTGGGAATGACAAAAATGCATGTACATGTATGGCGTTTGTTTGTGTTTGGGTTTCGTGATCTTCACGCAAAATGAGGTTTCTTGCGTTGTTTCTTTCATTTTCTTTTCTGGGTTCGTTCATATTTTTTGAAAAGAATTAGCCAAGTATTGGCTTCCATGATGAATATTCGGAGAGAGAGATCGCTACTTTTTTACTACTTCATTCCATTGGTATCATTGCTGTTTGCTTGTTTCCTTGCAATGAGACTGTATGAGGGACAGAGAAAACAGAGAGAATATGAGAGGCCCTTTGGATGAATGACACGTGTCATTTGCATGGGCCCTCGGTGATGGCATCTAAACTCTAGCCGTTGATTCTCTAGTAACGCCGGTCCTGGTGTGTTCTTGTCTGTCAAATCTCTCTTTTCAAAAACATGGGGTTGCTCGCTTTGTTTTGTACCGTTCTGATTTCTTTCTTTTTTTTGGTCCTTTTTATTTATATTTATATTTATTTTCCACTGAACAAGGAATTGGTACCATTTTGGATTTAACGCTTCAACTCTAAACTCACGCCGTTAGATGATGGGAGTTTGGTTCCTATCTACGGTCAGATATAACCTTTAGATGGGTACTAGAGGGAATCTGGTGTAATGATGCAACACTGTTTTTGACCATATGGGTACAGCGACTGATCAAACAGAGGCAGTGGCAGTGTTCACTGTCCCATGCAAGGCACTTTCTAATAAATCTGGTGTAATGATGCAACACTCTTTACTCATATCGTATGCATCATTTTGTTACATGGCCCACCTTAGTCCACAGGGCACAGGTCCTGTAACTGCCCTTCTGATTTCTTTGTCCGACTATTATTGACCTTATAGTCATTTCCTTAATTTTTTTTTGATAAAGTGTAAAAATTCTTAAATATTTCAACTCGGCCTAGACTAGATATGAGAAAAGAATTCACTTTTATCTGACATCTTGACTGACTCGAGTTCAGATGTATAGGGATGATTGATTAGGATTAGTAACTTTAAATTTTGTGGGGATGGTTGTTCTTGTGTCTTTTCTTTTTTGGACTTATCATAGGGCGCGATAAAAATGTGCGGGAGAGATCATGGGAGGGTAAAAATATCTTTTTATGTTGTTTAGTACGTATATTTTATTATGATGTCTTATACGTAAAACTGGGTCTTATATGTCGACTATAGAAGTATTGTTAAGTTTATAGCCATTGGATGAAACTTCGATGTGTATTAATATACAAGATTAAACTTTGTTTATGGTAGTGGCCAACATATGAGACGAATTACACTTTTTCGTTACTCGAAGTTGGAGATGCAAAAGGGACAATCATATTGCAAATGACAAAAAAAAAAAAAAAAAAAGAAGCCCCATCAAGTTATATCATCAAAATTTTACTGCATGTTGACATCATAATTGAGTAATGTATGATAAATAACATAAACAGACGTTTTTATCCATCCGATGACAATACTTCTACACGATTCTAATCGCTAGAGTATGATACATCAAAAAAAAAAAAAAAGGGTACAACAGTGACTGTTGAAAAAAGAAAAGGTTTAGAAACCTAAATATCACTAGAACTTTTAAGTATTGATCAGGTCACATATGTTGCTTTGTGACATAGCACGGGGTCCTGTGTTGTCACAAAATTGTCACGAAATATATGATCTAATAGCACAAGTGAATTTAGTGAGAATTGTTTATACAAATGCAGGGCTCTCACGCACACATGATTTGAGTCTCATGCACCTATTCTTATTTGAAAAATGATATTCAATCCCATGGGATTAGAACCCCACCACTCACAAATGGTGGGCCCTACCTAGTGGGACTCATGTGGACCCTACAAGGTGGGGCTCACCATTTGCGAGTGGTGAGATTCTAACCACGTGAGGGTTGAACAAGGGATACTCTTCTTATTTTGTGGCAACCACCACCTCATGTGTGTAGTCAAGTCTTACTTGCTTGATCAGAAGGAGCATTGATTTATTGTCTTTATGAGAGTGTTGCATTGTTATTGTCAGTTTTTTATTTTTATTTTTCATAAGCACTCATCATATGATGCATGCTTTCATCTTTGCACATTCTGGTGCATGTGGGGAGGACTGCATGTGTTTGACAGCTGAAACGAATCTTAATATTTTATATCAAGGAAAAAAAAGAGGTCATTTTCACAAGCCAAAATCATTGAGTATAACTTCATTTTCAATATGATATTGTCCATTTTCAGTCTTGCATCGTCTTGGTGAAAGTCACAAACAAGGTGCTCCAAGTATTAGATCCTCTTCTTAGTGGTCCTACTGCAAGCCATCTAGTGCGGTTTTGCCTTTGCTGCTTGAGAAAAAGTTTTAAGGCATTGCTTTCAATTTCTCAAGTATCACCAAGCAAAAGAATTACTACGTTTTCTAGAAAAACGTAATAATCTCTAGTTTTTATGAACAAAAATATAGAAACCATAAGGATTACCAACGGATGGCGCCATTGCGGTTTTCTGTTTGTCATAATCTTAGAGTTCCTGAAGAGAATTTGTTCCAGAATCCATAAAAAATCAAGTGATGGTGGAAAGTATTTGAGAATGGTATTTGGCCGTCAGTATGAAGAATCTACTTTTATTATCACAATTTGTTCAAGTGGCCCTCTTTTATAGTAATTATTGTTGTTGTTTTTGTTTTTGTTACTATTTGTATTATTTTATTATCATTGTTGTTATTATTTTCTCTGTTCTTCTTGTGCTAAAATGGCTCTTGGAGTCTTTTGTGTTTATATGCGTCTGTTTTCTAAAGGTATAGTTTTTACAAGTGCTTGTTGCATTGCTTGGCATTGAAAGATTCTTGCTTTAGCTTTTTGCTCAACTTAAAAATTAGGACTAAAACTAAATTTTCTTTTTCCCAAAATTTGCAGCACGGCTGGGGGAAGTACGTCAAGCACAACATCCACAAACAACCCTACTACAACGACGCCAACCACAACAACACCAGGCTTTGGCAATGACGGTACAGGTGGACTCACTCCGGGAACTCCGGGGCTGACCCCAACAATCCCAGACTCTACTGACAGTTCAAGAGCATCGTCCAGTCTTGCAATCCCGACACTCTTGACAACACTCTCCTTTTTATTTGTTATCATCCATTGACACTATAAAAAACCCATTAAATGTCTTCTTTGCTTGAGCATGGTCCTAGTGTGGAGAAGAGGGTTGCAAATTTTTGTTAGAAGTTGGAGGGCAGCCTTGTCTGTTACTACTACAATCAAGCTTTACCGAAGAGCGCTTGATCTTTTCTTATGTTTTCTATTCTAATGTGGAAAGCTAAAAACATGCTTCAGATTGATTGGGTGAATGAAGCTTGTTTAGTCTTAGCTTGGGAAGGAGCAGAACTAGGGTTATAGTAAGCCTTATTTATGGTCGAAACTTTGTAGGTCAACATTCAATTTAATTGTTACAAGTTTTCTTGGTCATTCCACTAATTACTCTTCTTTGAGTTCAGTTGATCAACTTTCTTTTCTTTTCGCTTAGGAGATTATTATAGTTTACCGATTCTCCCAAAAGCTTAGTAACCTCTTAGGCTCGACAATCGGCAATCAATGATAAAATATAGACTCAACTCAACAGATGAATATTAAATTTTAAGCCTGAAACATAATAAAGGTCCAGCATGTAATAAAAATTTGACAAGTGTAATTACAAGAGTTTAAACTTGGGACCTTATGCTCTAATATCATGTGACTTTATCAATTTTCCTATTAGCATAAACGGTTAGAAGATGTGCCCATTTTAGTTGTATAATTTTCAAAAGACAGTCTTACCTTATGTTCTAACAAAATGAAATCCTGGTCATTGAATTTTCCTAAGTAAATCAGTTGCTTATTCTTATGATCAGGACATTGGAAATCAGTCACTAAAAAAAAAAAAAAAAGAAAAAAAAAAAATAGAAACTAGTTCTCTAAATTATTATTGTTAGAACATTGACTACAGGTTACAGCAGCAATTTTAGTTCTTTGAGGGGGGAAAAAACTCACGGAATACACCCTGTGAAATATCTTTACTGTCTCTCAAAGAAATCTCTACTGGCACTTCCAACTTTTAGGTAGAGCAAATATTTGCATAAGAACTGATCATGATTTATTTTAAGATATTTTTCTTTTCCTGTAACCTGCTTTGTATTTGATATCTTAAACTACTGCTGAACTTGGCATTTCTCAGGCTGTCTTACAATGTAAATCTGATCTCCAGCAACTCTATACAAGTCCTTATTCCGGTGCCAAGTCCACAAAGCATGAGTTTCATTTTTAATCTGCAAGTAACAAATATTTCAGCCAGCTTAAAGCCTTCGTTCGAATAAACAAAACTTGGACACTCTCAAGTTCAACACTAGTTAATCCTGTCACAATAAGCTTTCGGTCACTTAACCACCGAAATTGACGTTCACAATCACAAATTAGGCACCTTCTCTTGAGAAAAATATAGTTTATACGTTTTTCTTAAGAGGAGAAAACTGGAAACAATACAGGTAAATCCACTAAAGGCCTTGCCTAATAAATGTTATAAATGAATTTGTCTTTTTAAATAAAGCTCATCAGAAAGATTAAACATCAAATTTTTATCTTGAGTTATAGACTAGACAGTGATCATATATAGACAATGATCTGTGAGTATTGCAAAGCATTGATTCCATGTTTGTATTTTGGGTCTCAAGGTAGAGAGATAAACAAACAGATTACCTCTAAAATCCCATGGCCAAAGCTGCTTTCTCTGTATGCACTATATTCAGGCTGCTCATCCCAACAGAACTTCCCTGCTGCTGGACCTGACGTAAAATTGAACGCGCAGAACCCACCCATATATGAATCCGGGGTTGTAGATGGTTCTGGGCAGTTTCCGGGTTCATCAGCGTGTGTAATCGCCATCTTCTCCCTGTTGCCACCGTCACCAATTGTGATATAAACAGGAGCACATGGATCTAGAGTGTAATTATACACTCGGTTCGACCTTTCATAGGCGTGAACCTGTCATTATTCCAAGCACAAAACGACTCTCAGAGAGATTTTGTTCGGTGAGAAAAACTGAAAAGAGTAGCCACGAGTTGTGAGGTGGACGTACATGTCCATTGAAGACTAGGTCAACACCGTATTTGTAAAGCAAGTCTTCCATTGCTACTCTCATACACTCTGCTTCTCTGTAATGTGCTGTGTAGGTGCTGTACCAAGGAGCATGCCATGTAGCTACCAGCCATGGAATCACTTCCCGGTCGACGCTAGCCAGGTCTGCCTCCAGCCACTTGTACTGATCAGCTGTGGGAGAAAAAAGAAAAGGCAGACAATTCTAAAACATGAAATGTCTGCAATGGATTTAAACTACTAAGTACCTCAAAAAGATGCAAAACTGAATTTTGAAGGATTGAGAGCTTACATGTTTTGTCGTAGGATACGTAGGAGCCAAGCATTATGAAGTGCACTCCTCCTGCATTGAAAGAATAGTAGAGTGTGGAAATTGATCTGCTCTCTTCCGAGGGGAATGCAAACCGAGAAGTGTAAGCAACAAATACTTGATTTTCGGCCTGTTGTTCTATCTCATGGTTTCCTTCTACCACCATAATTGGGACATTGGAAATTAGAGGCTGCATGTACCTGAGAACAAATATACCTTCATATGAAGAATGTTTTCATGGTTGGCACACCACAAAGATGTGGAATGTAATCAAACATATATGATGGAAAATTATTCAGGAAAAAAGTGGAAAAAGAGGAGACGGTTTTACCTCCCCCAATAATCCCAGCGAGGCTGATAGGTTTCGTGAATGGGAGTTTGTGGAAATGAGCAAGAGTAGCAATCAGCTCCAGTTCCATTTGTGAGATACAAGTCAGCATAACTGACATCGCCAACCAACAGAACAAGATCAGGATGGTTACTTGTCAAGTGTTCAACTGTTGATGTAGTGTTGTATGTAAGACCCAGGTCCCCAACCACTGCTATTCTGCTGGGGTAGTTCTTGGGACCAGAAACTGGCATAGTCTTGAAGTAATACAAATTACTCATTCCTTGTTGAGGATCTCCACATTGATACTGATAAAGTGTGTTTGGTCTTAGTCCTGCAGAAGGGCATCATCAGATCGTATAACAATAAATTTGTAATGGTATTATTTCAAGGTTCAATTGTATTTCGTTTTTTATCAATTGTAGCTTCTACGACAAATCTTCCAAATGGCCAAGTTTAAAACAAGATTGCTTAAAGTCATACAACATGGAAATTGTACAGATGACAAAACTCTTAAATATAGGGGGTTTTGAAAGGAGGCAAAACTGTTTTATCTGTCTAAACAGTCTATGGACACCTTAACGATGTAAAAGCATCTCCAATGCAATGCTAAATTGATGTGCCCATTACAAATTTAGCATTTGAGTGTTAAAAAAAAAAAAAAAATCTCTAATGCAAGGCTATTCTCAATGCTAAATTTTCTATATGCTATACTTTGTGGCAAGTTTGCCACAAAGTTTTACACATAGCAAATTTGGCATTTGATTCTTATTGGTTGGTAGATTGACTTTTATGCTTGAATGATTACAACATTCTATTTTTAATTGTATTAAAAGTTTACTTTTACAAGTTTCAACGTTTAATAACTATGACAAAAGGCAAATATGACATTTTATATAGCACTATGCATTGGAGTATAAAATCAAAGACCACATCAAATATGCTATTTTTACACTTTTTGGTGGCAAATATAACATTGGCATAGGCATTTGCATTGGAGATAGTCTAAGTAAACTACGGGCATGTTTATTAAATTATAATGTGAAAGGGGAAGGCTTTGGAATGGAAAAGAGAAAGGAGTAAGGATATTGTTAATTCCCTTTCCAGTGCTTACTTTCTTATGAGAAAGCACAAGTGAAATAATCTAACTTCTTTTTGTAGTGTTTGCAAACTTCATGAAGTTGAGTCTTAAAATGTCCTTGTGCATATAATTATTGGCTACAAATCACCAAGGACATAAGGTAAAAATTCCCATTCAAAAGGAAACAGAACACATAATGTAGGTTAGGAATGGATTTCTATTTCTTCATTTTCCCTATCATGCGGGCCCTATCAAATTAGCACTCTTGAATTTGTAAGTGAACACAAAAATGAGTTAGAAAGGGACACACTCCTCATTTTCCTTCCCTATTCATGACAAGTAAACGCACAGTATTTCATCACTTCAAACCCGTAAATGGCTCAGTTTAAAGACAAAAGACTACAAGAAGAGTGGCAAGTTTAGTATTGTTCTGCTTCTTAAAAAATTTTCGACTTTTTTTTTTTTTTTTAGCTTCTTAAGATTGCTATGAAAGGTAAATTGATTCTGTGTCTGTTATCCTTGGAATATTTTACCAAACAGACTACTTCCGGACGTTTCTTTCTAATCTAGTAGATTACAAAATAATTAAACAAAAAGCAGGTTTATATTTTAAAGAACACATGTTGTGATTGAAATACTATGATTATCACTTTTAGAAGCTGCAAAAGCAACCCCTTTTCTAAGGGATTGATTCTAGAGAGGTTATTATTATTGTTGTTGTTGTTGTTGTTCATTACAATAGTGTCCGGTAAGTATTAATCAAAACATGATTGACACAAAAATCAATATACGTCTACAGCATTTCTTAAAACTAGAATCAGTCTCAAACTCACCAAAATTAGATTTCTCCGAGAGGATAAGAAATGTAAAGTTATGCAACTGAACAAAACAAATGTTTATAGAGGGAATTCAAAGATGTGAAGAAAGACAACTCATCTGCTATAAGAATGGGAAATTACTCCATTAAGATATGGGATTTGTAATGCTCATACCTCTAAGACGAACATGATGTATAATCCCTGAAGTGTAGTTCTGAAGGCCTTCAAAAGGATAGAGCTGATTGTACACAAGAGAGTACCCTCTTGCTTCATGATTAAGTGGATGTCCATATAATCCATAGACAACTATGCTATCTACAGATTCAGGATCCAATGGGTTTATCTCGTCTCCAATTTGAAAGTCCCCTACAGAATCAAACACGGTCTGAAAAACGAGACGTAGAGAAGTTTTCGATGTCGTGTTCGTGTGGAGTCTAATTATACTATGCACCTTTTTGGGTTCGACCACCTTGTATTAGTCTGCCTTAATATTAGTGCTATAAAAGTGGCTTCTTTTGGACAAGTCTTTGAAAGACGATTTGAGAACTGTAAGGTCATCTTGTACTCTTTCTTAAATATAGTGGAAATCCACAGAATGAGTGAGTAATTCCTAGTCCTATACAACTAAGAAGGATGAAACATTTTTTTTCAATAGTCTAATAACATACCAATGTAACAGAATTTAAAAACTTCATTCACAGCTTAAGTTAAGAAAGAAATTAGCATTGCATTGGTACAATTTCAGTGATACCTTATTACCTTTATCTTTGCTTCTTTTCTTTCTTTTTCTCTCCAAAAGAAACACACACCCACCCCCAAAAAGGGGACCCAAAAAAAAAAAAAAAAAACCCAAAAGGCCTAATTGATTCCAACTTAATGTGCCATATCTTCCACCATTACCTTCCTTGCCGTTTTCTTAACAAACAAAAAAGGACAAAAACAAAAGCAAACCCATTTTCAAATACTAAAAATATAATAAAATAAGAGTGATAAACAAGACAAATAACAAGAGAGAGAGGTTAACCTGTGATCCAAGATATCCAAACAGAGTTATAAGTTGTAGAGAGAGAAACGGAGATTTGTTCAGGCTGGAAACCTTGAACGATTCTCTGAACACGAGGGTCAGTGTCTGGCAAGTCCACGGCGTTTCCCCGAAAGCTTTTGTCGAGAGGCATAGTCACGGGCTTAAAGGGTCCCTCAGCTGTCGTTGGAATTTTATTATCAAAATATTTATTATTATTATTATTGTTGTTGTTGTTGTTGTTATTCCCTCCATTGATGGAGCTAGTGGTACTGAATAAGCTCAAACTGAGCACCAAATGAAGTGCAATCATGGAGACTGACACCAAACCCATATCCAAACCTTCCTTATAAAAAACAAAAAACAAAACAACATAAATATTGACAGCCAATCACTGGTTTGTCACGGGTGAGTTAACCAAAAAGCTGAGAAACTGAACGGGAAAGACAAATGTGAAAACAGCTGTACATGTATATGTGTGTATGTGTGCATATATATATATGTGTGTATATATATATAGTTGAAATGTGGGGAAGGTTCACGTAGAAGGGGGGGATAAAATGATGGACGGCAGCTTTGGCACATGTAAACGGGCTTTTTGAAAATGCGGTTACGATTCTTTAGTGGGCATGACACAAGCAAAAATGAAGAGGGCTAGGCTCCAATTGGTAGGAGTGTAAACTTCTCCCTCCAACCAAATAAAAGATTATATCTCTCCCTCTATCTCTCTCATTTTCTCCCTTCTTCTATCTCTCCCTTCAACCAAACATAGTATAATAGCTTAGTGTTAAGGTAGGATCTTAACTAATCAAGGGCAAACTTAAAATCATGACCTACTCATAATGGTTTGACCTACTCATTATATTAGTTGATAAATAATATTTTTAATTTTAATAGAAGATTTGAAATGTTAAAATAGGAATTTATTAACTAAAAATTATTATATATTGATAAAACATGCATATTATTTAGAGTTTCATGAAAGTAGATATGGTCATTAGATAAATTCAAAATATACCTGATAAATCCTAAATTTATTATTATTTACTATCAATAAGAAAACACCATCAACTATTTTAAGAATATAAGCGGTCCTCACTTTTTATTCTGCTTGAAATGTACATACCTTAACTATGATTAACGTTTTAGAGATTTTTCTATATGTCTACTTTTAGCATCATATGTATAAAAAATTTATGTTTCACAATATTCTAAATATGTCTACTTTCAAAAATTATTATCTTGTGATGCTTGTTATGCCCTTTTTGTATATTTTAATTATAATTGTAATGTTTTCATCTTTATTATAATGAGGATATTAATAATCTTATTTGATTATCATAAAGTTGCAATATTTATGCTTCTGTTAATTATTAATATTGTAGAGTTTTTGTTGTTGAATTTTAATTAATAATAATAATGATAATAAAAATAGGTTTTTTAATAGATAATCACAAAGTTTCAATCTTCATAAAGTTACGATCTTTGGTAATGAATATATTGCATGTTATGCATAACATTGTCTACCTTTCTTATTTCTTAGTTTTTGGTGTTCAATTTCCTTAATAATGAAGATGAATATATTACCAATCTCATTCCATTATTATAAAGTTACAACTTTTATACTTGCATTTATAAAAATTGGAATTTTATAGAATCATAACTTTATAATCTTTATGATAATAAATATATTGCATTTGGAGCTCTTGTAAAAGTAAGAGTATAAATTTATTAATTATCATTTGAAATAAGATTATAAATATATTCATTGTCATAAAAAAGAAACTTTGTGATAATGGAATAAAATTACTATATATATAATTTTAAGACTTTAATAAGAGGTAGTAATGTTATTATATATATGATTTTATATGTTTTTGTGATAAAATAAAAACTTTACATTTTATAAAATAGACACTAATATTTTGACATTTTTGTGATTGATCCCATGACACTTCTCATATATGTTGTTCTTTGTCTCATTGACATTAAAATTATAATAAGCAAAATGTCATTGAGAGTAATTAAAAACCTCAGTTTTGTGGCAGGACACATTGGCTTGTACTAATTTCATGTCTGACTTTTTCATAAGATATAAGGTTCAAATCCCCCACTCTTAAATGCAATGGGTTTTTTTTTTTTTTTTTCTATTATATTGTTGCTTACTAAACCTATCACACATTTGCAATGTTTCTTCTAACTTTTAATTTTCACAAGTTGCACTTCAAACTTATAAATTTATGGCAAATCATCCTTATTGATAGCGATATGAGCTTTTTTTAAGCTAAAGTTGACATGTAATTTTTGATCAATTTATGTAGGTCGAGTTTGGTATGGAGAGCTATCCTACTTTAATTTGTTAATTTAGACCAATATATAAGACAAGTTTGATATGGGATAATTTTTGGATGGGAATAAGGATCTTCTTATATTCGCATGTTTGGTACAAGAAGTACATTAATTCTTTTATTTCATATTAATCCTATAGGGTTCGTTTTAACCTATTTTGATGTAATCTAAATCTCATCTAATAAGATGTTATTCAAATGCCTAGTAATCTTAAGACTATGGGAATCTCATAAACACACCCACCATCACAGCCCCATGACCACCAGAGACTGCGCTTTGTCCATCCATGACCCTTTAGACCTGTCCCCGTGCTCCGTCATCGGTCACCGTCCATCGCCTCCCTTCATGGCTACTGTCACTGAGCAAGGCTTCCATTGTTGCAAGCCCCCTTTCTATTTTAGAAACCCCCCACCGTCCCAGCCCCCTATCTCAGGCACTTCGCCACCCCCTCGCCCTCCTCCCCCCACCCACAACTATCACACGCTCCTTCCATCTTAGCCCCCCCCATCATCCCCATCTCTGACAGAGCTCGCCATTACTTCCCCATTCCCACGACCCACACTCCTGTATAACTCCTTGCCTTGTGAAGACACCGTCGCCATCCATCCATCCTCGAAACCGTTGCACCTTTCTCTCTATAAGAAGTCTAGATTGGAACCTTACATGATCGAGAAGGAGGGAAAGAGATCGAGAAGGAGGGAAAGAGATCGACCAAGTAAGTAGCTGTGAAGCATGTAAGGACTAATGCCCTATGGATTTCATGATATAATCTTACATCTCCGCCAAGGCCATCCTGCCCTGCGTTCCCGCCGTTAGTCTTGGGCTTTTACGACCCAAGCTGGCATATCCACCTGACCAACACATATGACATATTGATTTCTTATTTATGTCACATGGCGCACACATTCTCTTAATTTCTGTGTGATAGTGAGGTTACGAATTATTCGTTTAGTTAAATTTATAATTAGTCTTCTAGTAATTTTTTTTGAGTTAGTATAAATTTAATATTGTTAACTTTTTTATTAGTTCAATAATCTTAACTTTTAACTTCTTTTAGTAAAATTTAATATTAATTTTTGTTGAAGTTTAATTTTTATTGTTAATATTCTATTTTTGTTAATGTTAAGTTTGGAAAAATATACATGAAGTTATTTATAAGAAAAAGTAGATGATTACATTACCATGCGTAATCAAATATAATAAAATGATACTAGTAGAAATTTGAGAGAAAATTCATATATGTAAACAAACGTGATAATGCATATTTTCTCCAAATCATATTATTCTCAATAATTTTTTTAGGAATATGATTGTGATTGATTACTTCATTCCAAACATCTTATAGAAATATTAGAAATAGAAAAGAAGAGAAGTGGTTGAAACATAATAAAAATGACCATTTTTGGTAAATCTCTTATTTATTGACTAAATTTAATGAACAAAACTTAGACGTACTAAGTGAATTTCATATTTATAAGTTAAATTATTTAATAATTTCATAATTACGACTATTTAGTACTTAGTTGGTAAATCTCATATTTATTTAATAAATTCAATGTTTGTTTATATTCAGTAATAATCACTATTTAATTTACTTTACTAAAAAAAAAGGAAAATATCAAAATTAGTAACTAGAAAAACTAGTCAACAAGATAAGCTAGGACGTTGATGAAGGACATGACAATTTTACGTTGGAAAAATAGTGCGCAGCGGGAATTTTAAAAATTTTACATAAGAGTAATTTTTAAAATAGAAGTTTGACATGCTATATGCATAAATTAAACAGATCTTACTAACCTTTGTGTGCCGAAGAACCCTCGCAAAACATGAAGAGAAGTAACGTTCGAAAATAGCCTCAACCAACTGGTCTTCTTTGCTATTCTCTATCCACGATTGGAGTGAGTGTGAGCTCACACGTATAGCTCTTCCTTAAGGTGACTCTCCTTCCAACCAATCGAGAGAACCCAAAGCAAGTGTTTGTGATTTGTGAACAGAAGCTCTCAGGGAGTTTTCAGATGCTCACCAATAGAGTATCACTCTTAATCTCTCAACTGATCTAAGTAACTCATAAGACTTATTCCCTTTATATAGAGATTGGTCCTAGGGTCATTCTTATCAGATTAGGTCTCAAAAACTTGAAGCAGAATCAAGTTCGGATCAATATCTAATAAGATCCGCGTGAAAACGCATGATCTTATCCCTCGCTGATTGGCAGGCCGAACAAACCCCATCGGCAGGCCGAACACGTCCATCGACAAGCCAAACTGTTGAATAAAAAATCTCCGCAAATCTTTTATTTTCCACCCGAGATTCTATAGGATAAAGTCTCAGTTTTAATTTAAATAACCCAATAGAGAAGTTATCTGATCAAAAAAACTTTATCAAGATAATCTCTAAGAAAATAAATCAATTCACAATAATTCTACAAGTTTATCTTGATTTAATTTATCCAAAATTAAATCAACCGATAAACAAACAAGAATTATCAGGTCCTTATAATTCAACAAGTCTATCTTAAATTAATTTTTATCATAAAATTAATTCAACCGACAAACAGACATGAATTATTTGATTCTTCTAAATTTTAAACCAATCTGATAAATCTGACATAAGTCACCAATTATTAGAAAAAGCACGCTATATCGTTACAGGATTTTGTGAGCTAGCAAAGGGGACCAAAATGGACCTTTAAAGTTCAAGCTCTCGATAATTATGAAACCCAATATCTCAGATATACATTTCACAATTATCAACTCTAACGTTACTCCACTAAAAGCTCGGAGCTGCACTCTCGAACTTTATAAAATTACGAAGCCCGTATAGCTAAGTCTCCATGACATATCAAAGTGTATCGTATCCTCATATGATAATCCATAATCGGCTTAAGGACAAGTTCTATCTTACCTTCCCGATTATTTTTATCTTACCTTCCATTATCTCACAATTGGAAAACTTACTATCCAAAGATAGTATACCATTCGGTTACACCTATGTATCTAAATGGTTGAGCGCTCTAGTTTTTCAATTACAGGATAACGCATATAAGAGGATATCATTACTCCTAAAGAGGAGCTATGGATTCCATATCTGTGAATAACAAGTCTACGCTATCAAGTGTCATGCCTCCAATGTACCGACATGCATACCACTATTGAGATGTGGGTGTCACCCTTTGGTATATCAAAAGACACAAGTCAAGACAACGGACCCACTATCTATCTCAGGATTAAGATACAATACAAATGATTGTCTAAAGTGAATCGATTTGTCGAGACAGAATTATTAATCCAAATCAATTCACTTTATGTCCCGATCCAACACATCGTCACCTATGACAACGTGCCAATGTTTTTATTCACGGAGTCCACCTCCGATGGTCAAGACATACTATCTCCCAATAGGCATATAGACAACATAACAATCTTTACATGAATAAAGTGCCCAACTTTATTCCCTCGATTGCGGATCATATGTTTTAGACCGTTACCTTAAGAATTGTGTCTTTCGCATAATCTGTCCACCATATGCCCAATTCTTAAGGTTTAGACCAACAGTCTCAGACTATTGTTTGCTTAAAACAAATATGAGCCTAAAGAGGACAAGATTTGGTATATAAATAATAAATAAATTCTTCATTGATAAAAATGTCTCCAAAAATGTATTACATTTTTGCTCCTTAGGACATACATGTCTAACATTTTAGACTTTGGATAAAAAGAGTGGCATTTGATGGGCCACTAGATCAGTGGCATATTTTTTTTCTCTCAATTTGATTTAGACAAATTTCATACATGGGGAGTTTTCATAAACAATTCTTTTGAAATTTGTGAAACATGTTTAAAATTTGTTTATGTCATAGAGAAATATATGGCTTTTTTATTTTTTATTTTTGGCCTCTCAAGAATTAAGGTTGCCTCACTTTGTAGCCCCTAATATTATAAATAACACAAATTTGACCCCCAAAATTTTAATCTATAATGCCAATAATCCTTAACTTTCAAATATTAAATTTTTGGAGGTGTAACGACCCGCCTTTTTGGGTAGTCACTTTACTTACTTAATCATCATTACTTAAACAATAATCTTACTTACTTATTAAGAAAAGTACTAAAATAATTTTTTTTCTTTAAACGTTCTTTGCAACATACTTACAAACTATTGCGACTTTTGTCGCAAATTTAGTAGAGACCTCGCTCAACATTTGCTTTTAAAACCATTTCAAATCGTTCCTTAAAACTTAACAAGGAACATTTATTAAATCATAGCTTAAAACTTCACTTTATAATTTTATAACACATTTCGTACAATGCATCTTAAAACTTTTGAAAACATTTCGTAAACTCAGATTTTCTTTAGACTTTGAAAACACTATATTAAATAGTGGAAAACCTTTTCTTTGAGTAGCGGAAGCAAAAACATGATGGTATCCATACCCAAATCTTTGCATCTGTTCTCCGCAGCACCCAGCTCTTCTAACGGGTCCTACTGGTCACCAATAAATTACGTATAGCATATATAAACTTTTTAATGAGCTTTCGCTCAGTAAGTTCAGACATAAACTCACAAATCATTTAAACATGCTTTAAATCTTTTCTCATGAAAGCCTTTCTCTTAAAACATATATCATCAATATTTTCCATAGACATTTCTAAAAACGGCTTTCGTAAACATTCTTCATAAAACTTTTCTAAAACGTTTCTCATAAATGCTTTTTATAAAACATTTAACATGTAGCAATCCTTAGAATGCTTTTCGTAAAACATCATTTATAAACTTTTTTCTTAAAACTTTTATCATAAACACTTTTCATAAACACTTTTCATAAAATATTCCTAAAACATTTCTTATAAATGTTTTCATAAAGTGCTTATGTAACATTTTTTATAAACGCTTTTCATTAAATATTTAACATAAAACAATCCTAAGATTGCTTTTCATAAACATTATTTATGTTTTCATAAACACTTAATATAAAACATTCCTCAAAATGTTTTTCATAGCATATAAATGTTTCATAATAAACAAATCAAGTACAATCACAATGCATGTTTTCATTTATGCTTAATTATAAACTTTCGATTATGAGCATCTTATGAACATTCTTCCTTACTTTGACTTTCTATCCTTGTTTTTTATGTTTTCTTATCTTACACTTTAACTTTCTTTATCTGACTTTAACTTTCCACCTTTTGTTCCTTAACTTTCTTTATCTTATAACATTTAGTATTCGTACCAACATCTTTAATCATGAGATCATAAACGTGATGCTTCCTTTGTGGAAGACTTAAGACCATCAAACTTCGAGGTCATGTACCTCACATCTAGGAGGTCAAACTTTAACTTTACTTTCATTACCTCACAACGACGAGGCTGGTATAACACTTTGTTTTTAACTTATGTTACCTTTTTATTAACCTTAGTGAGCACATCAAATGCAACCACATCATATGCAAACACACTTGCAAATCATAGCTTGTACTATAAAATCTATTGCATAACAAATGCAACTTGAAACGCAAATACATTTTGCAAATCATAACTTGTATTTTGAAATATATTGCATACGAATGCAACATATAACGCAATCACATATTGCAAATCATAACTCTTATTCTGAATCATTTTGCATACAAATGCAACATATAACGTAATCACATATTGCAAATTATAATTCTTATTCTGAATCATATTGCATACAAATGCAATATATAATAAAATCACATATTACAAATCATAACTCTTATTCTGAATCATATTGCATACAAATGCAGCATATAACGCAATCATATATTGCAAATCATAACTCTTATGCAATATACAACATATAACGCAATTACATATTGCAAATCATAATTCTTATTCCAAATCATATTGCATACAAATGCAGCATATAACAAAATCACATATTGCAAATCATAACTTTTATTCTGAATCATATTGCATACAAATGCAACATATAATGCAATCACATATTGCAAATCATAATTCTTATTCTGAATCATATTGCATACAAATGCAATATATAATGAAATCATATATTGCAAATCATTACTTTTATTCTGAATTATATTGCATACAAATGCAACATATAACGCAATCACATATTGCAAATTATAACTCTTATTCTGAATTATATTGCATACAAATGCAACTATTACATAACAAATGCTTCATAAAACTTATAACCCAAATTATAAAACATTATGCATTATCGAAATGTAGGACTTATACTAATCCTATTTCGTATCTAGGTTGCACATCCACATCTAGATCATAATCTGGTACATAAAAACTGGCCAGTAAGTTCATCTTTTTATTGGTTAGTCATAGGTCTTTTATCATCTAGTCATTCCAGACTAGTGATAATGGCTATTTAAAACATGTTTACGTACTTGTCTGAAAACTTCTAAGGGTTCATAACACTTGAACTTAATCTTTCATATCTCTTTCTTAGCTTTGCTGTTGTGACCTCTTGAAAATTGCTCTCTTATATCTTGAACTTCTACTTACGTCCAAATTTTCTTGTAGGAATCTGTGTTTATTCTTACCAAAATTCTAGTTCTACAGGATGTTGTAATCTAAGAAGTTATGTCCTTAATGAGTTTGTTATGGACCTTACTGTACATATTCATCATGCATTATGTGGTACTATGCCTAGATGCTATATCTTGTTTATAATCTAGATAACAAGCATCAATCATAGCATTCATATCCGTATCATACTTACACATAATGTTCATAAACATATCATACGTATACATGTCATTCATATCATACATACACTTGTCATTCATACTTTTATATCGTAGAGTTGCGATACACTTTTCTTCTTTGGATAGCAACTATTTCATATTATATTCATATAAAACTTTAAGTCATGTCACATTTATAATACACACACCAATCATAGTTCATAACATTTATGCATATCAATATGCAAATAGGCTTCAAACATAACGGTTGCAAATTCATTGCAAATCTTATTTTGTACTTTAGAACCTTTTTACATAATAAATGCAAATATACTTCAAAAACAACTTGCATAACCATTGCAAACTCATTTACAAATGCATATGTAAGCATTTAAAAACTATTTACTTCATGCTGTAGGTGAAGTCTGAACTTACTTGGACTTTACTCTAACGTTCACTTCTCCATTCCTATCTCGTTCTTTTTCCTTCCATTGGTCGGCTTCAGTGTCTTGGACTCCGAGCTAAGCGGGTCTAGTTGTACCTCGCTTATTTACAGTATGAGAAGCATCCTCTACAGTGCTCCTCGAGCAACCATGAATGGCTAGGAATGCTTCCTAGAGATCATACATTGCTCAAAACATCATTCTGGACTCCGTTACTGTAGTTTAAATCACCTCAATCTGCGTGTAGTTGGTACCTGACGATTTTCATTGGAGTGAAATTAGCTCAAATGGAGGTCACCATTACGTTCAAAGCATCGAAACGAGTGAGGAGGCGGTCTCAGATCGTCGATCGGAGGTCTGGATCACAAAATCTCAAAGTGGCTGTTGACCAGCGTTGACCGGGGCCAATTGGCTCCATTGGGGTTTGAGCTTAGACCTACCCCCCTAATTTGACCCTTTTGAGTCTAATGGCGGTGTCAATTTCACCCAATTTGGCCTCCATCTGCTCAAATCAAAGATGAGATTCTTGGCCAAAATCAGTGGCTCGGATCTCCTATCTCCGGCGGAGATACCGTGAAATTAAGTTGGGGGGTTTTGCTCCCCATAGCTCTCTGAACATTTCCCCTATGGTTGGGCAGCTCAACACCGCATGGAATGATAGCTCCACCTCCTCACGGCGGCACTAGGCGGCAGGTCTTGGTTCTCCAGTGATCGACAGTCATTTCGTGTAATTGAGGAGCCGAATTACTTCCTCTCAATCCTCTGAAGGTGTTTGTGCCCTCAATTTGGCACAAAACGGCCTAAAATGGTGAACCCAAGTTCACCCACGGCGGCGGTGGCAGCGCTCTTGGAACTCCGACGTCGGGCTGCCACCTCCAACAATTGATTGAGGCGTCTTGCTTTCCATCTCCCTCTGGTCCTTTTGGTACCAGCGGTGTGCCACACCGCCGCCGGAGACAGCGGGTCCTAAGTTGGCTCCACGGCGGCAACGGGGCTACTCCGTTGAGCCGCTCTAGCTAGAATTGGATGGTGAGTGTAACGTGCCCTTTTTCAGACGTCATAGATGTCGTTACATTCATACATTACATACTTATTTGAACTTTAAATGTAAACATAGTTAAGAAAACGTAAACAGGATCCATACATACATTTTTTTTAAACAACATTCATTAACTTAATCCATAATTTAATTTCACATTAATATTGGTCATAAACTTGCTTTAATAAAGTAAATATACCAAAATGTAAAATTATAACTTATAAAAATATCTCATCATTTAAAAGCTATTCACTCCCAAAGTTCGGCAGGCCAAACATGGTCGGCAGGCCAGAATTCGTCAACCGACAGGCCGGTAGAGGCTCTGCAAATTTGGGCTTAAAAACTTTCAAAGTTCGACAGATCGAAGATGTGATTGACAAACCAAACATTCTTACATCGGCATGCCGACCAATGATGTTCGGTAGGCCGACAGAGCAAAAAACCTTTAGAAAACTTAATTTGTAAAACAAATTCAACTTTCAAAATGCGGAAGATCAATTTCTTAAAATGATAGAATAAAATATTAAATCATAGTTCTTGTATTCTTAAAACTTAACAAATAAATATGTCCAAAATGTAAAACTTGATTTAAATCATATAAACTTTCTTCTTGGCATTCTTCCAATTACAATTCATCGTACTTTGCTCACACGCCATTCAATATCCTCCGCCTAGTCCATGACTTTTTTACCCTTATCTGTAACATGACATAAACTTGAATAAGCTAAAGCTTAGTAAGTACATATAATTCTCACAATTTAAAAACATTTCATAAACATCATCATCATCATCATATGTTAATAGTGCATTAAGCATATTTTCATAGAAACATATCTTTTATTACTTGACCATATTCAAATTTATTCCATTTTATCTTAAGGGCCCAAGTGTTGCACCATAATCATCATTGTAGGCGCACCGTCATGAGAGGAGAAGGGTAGCTAGTCCTAAACCAAACATGACAATATAACATATCATATCATAACTTTGGTGTGCAACATTATTAGGTGATACATATATATATATATATATATATATATATATATATATATATATAACTTCTATGCTTTGAAACTTGCCATGATCAAACATGCATAACTTTAAATCATGAAAATCTTTCATAAGAAACCCTTTAAAGAAAATCACCATAAAATCATCATGAATATTATTGTGAACATAATATCAAACCTTATAAAACGTATCATGTTGCAGGTGATAATGTACTTACCTTAAAAGCTAGCTTACTTAACTTTATAAGAATTGGTGACGACGTCGCGGTCTCGATGTGCTCGATCCTTTGCTTGTTCATGCCATTTATTCATTTAAAGATACAAAAATAAAATTAATACTTATTATAATAATATAACATCCATTCATATTACATCACATATACATTCATCTCATACAAACATAATTCATAACATGCATCTATAACTATAATCATAAAAAACAACTCATACATTTCAAACATGAAATTTGCCAGCAATAATAACAAGGTAGTGAGTAATCTTTTGAAAACATTTTCTAACAATTAAAACACATATATTTTAATTCTAAAGTTCATACTAACATCTTATTATCATGCATTTCAATATCATAGAATTATTTCATCATTAATAAAATCATTTAAACATATAGAATATCACATAAAACAAAAGTCCAATAATAATACTGTTAAAATAGTTTCTTGACCTAATCTCAATAAAAATTACATAACACATAATTTACTCATCAAATCATTACCAAACTTTGCAATCCATAACATAACATATACATCAACATTCTTGCCAAATTTCATGAAAAGCAAAAAACATTTACCCCTTGAACAAAAATTACATTTTCATGCATCATAGTCAAACAACAATATTTTACTGTGAGTGGTAGAGGATAGAAAACTCATAACTTATCATAGAAATATCAAAATAACGTGAAATTTGGAGAAACATCACATAACACATACATGAATAACATATTAAAATTCAGAGCAAACAGAATTTTGTAGAGGAAGACATGGCAGTCGAATTAAGGAAAAGAAATACATTTCTGAAAACACCAAAAGAAATTCTTACCTTAAACAAATTTCTTCACAAAACTTCTTCAATTCAACCAACGAAATTATCAATTTTTTTTTCTTTCAATTATTTGCAGAGAATTTTTGAGAGAAGGAAGGAATAGAAATCATGGAGAAGAGATGAATAAGAGAAACGTCTCAGAATGAATGAGAGAGAGAAGACGTGAGAGGAAGAGAGAGATAGAGAAAAAGAACGTTAAAAAAAATTTAACGTAATGAGCATAACGTAAAAAGGAGAGTCAAAACTCTTCATTAAGTTAGAAATTTTTTGACTAAGGTTGATACTAATTGCATGGAGAATGGAGAGCAAAGAGGGAAAGTCAAACAAATCATCTCATCTTACCATATTTTGCCTTCTAAAAATAGGAAATCATATCAATCAATACCAATCAAAGAAAAGTCAATGATTTTATTTCCTTAAATGAAGAAATTAATCCATAAATATGTCAATTAATCACAATAAACCACCCATTTAACTTAATCATCTCAACTATAAATTTGGAGAGATTTCTGCTGACTGCTCGTCAGCTGTCATCGGCCTACCGACTGTACAGTTTGGCCTACCGATTCCATGAAGTTTGGCCTGCCGATGGTTTCCATCGGCTTGCCGATCCTTAATAGGCTATTCGGCCTGCCGAACTTAAAAGTCTGGCCTGTCGAACTGTCCTTAAAATGTAATATATCATAGCATTCATAAATAAACATACATTGTAACTAACATGAACACTTGAGCATATCGATTCTATGCGATCGTCACCTGTCATAACACTTAGAATAAATAGTTAATAACATTAAGATCATAAATCATAACATATAACAAAAATTATTAATAAAATTTACTTAACGTTGTTACAAACTTAACATGATCTGTTACATCAAAATTGATGGGTGTTATAGTGAGGCTGGTACCATCTTGCTCCTCTCCTCATGCTGAGTCCATAGACACCAAGATCACGCCGATTGGTGGTCGGACGACGAAGAATTCATGTCAGGAAGAAATGGGTTTCTCCGCCACTTTGGGTGGCACGTGTGGCCTCCTTCGGTGGCGTTGTGGGCGGCACGGCACATCGTTGGACTTAGCTCGACGAGAGCTCTCCAATGGTGTGGAGGTGTCGAAAACGGAGGCCAAAATCTTGGACTGATTTTTGAGGAGAGAGAGAGAATGTAGAGAGAGAAAGAGCTGATTTTTTTGAGATTTTCTCTTTTTTTTTTCTTTTTGCACTTTTATAATAAAATTGTGGTCTACACAGTCCAATTTTGTACTGCATGACCTTAAACAGTCTAATTCCTATACTGCTTTACTTTTACAGTGTAATTTTCATGCTGCATAACTTTATCAGTGTACTTCTTTACACTGTATTATTCTAATACTGTATAATTTTCTATGTTATTAGACAATATTTTTCTTTAAACTATATTTTTTATCTTAATATAATCCTTAACTTAATGCATTTTTAATATACATAAAATGCTTGGGTGTTACAGAAGGCCCTTGCACTTGAGATGCACGTGGTATGCAGGTAACAATTTAAGTCATAAAACAAGCTCTTTTCTCCCCCAACAGGAAGAGAGATCCAAGATTTAGAAAAAACCTCATGAGCTTTAAATTTGGATTGATCATGTCAATTTCAGTCTTAAACTCAAACAATTTAGGACTTATTACCTACATGTCATGCGTATTCTATGTATAGAAATTATTAAAAATTTAACATTTAAGAGACAGAAGGACAGTTGGTGTTGCTATTTTTAGTGTCAAGGTCTAAAGTGGGATAGCACTAATTTTTTAGGGGTCAAAAATGAAAAAAAAAAATATTTTGATAGATGAGAGAGAGAGAGAAACAAAGAATTAAGAGTGTTAGGCTTTGTCTATATAAGTGGTAGTACGACACTCTTGTTTGAACTAAAATTTTGGGTATGGATAAACATATTTTCTAAAAGGGTTACATAAATGTAATTTTCTCTTTACATAATACAAATAGGTTGTATACACTGTACTATTGTTGGTATTGATGAGTTATGCAGTTATAAAGAAGATTATACATAGATATAGAATGACTTATATAAAGAAAATCTCAAGGAGTGCTAGATTTTTATATTTTATAGACGACTTTGGAGGTGAGTGGGGCCCAAGCGACTGATGGGCCATGGTGTGCGCGTCACTTGCTTGGGGACGGTGTGAAGTTCTCTCCCCACTTGCACCTCTTCTGAGTTAGAGTTAATCATAACTGCTGAAGTTCAATATAATTATTTCTCAACCCAAACGAGCGGTGAAATAATTACAAGTTCCATATTGTGTGGGGAATATAATTATAGTTTCTTTATATGATATCGTTGAAGTTTTCTGTCTATTAGAATTAAAAAATATGTGAAGGCAGGGGTAGCTTCCCCTTTGGGCATGCTTCGCTCTACGGGTGTCAATTCGGCCGTAAAAATCAAGCCCATCCCGGTTTAGTTAATGAAAAGGGAGGTCCAAGAATTAGATTGAAGACCATATGGACCTAAGGCCAAGTCGGACCTGTATTTTTATAAGAGGATTTTAGTAAGTTGTTTTGTATATAGGTTTAAAACCGTTTAAAACAGTTTAAATCATAAAGACGGTTTAAACTAGCATTTGATGGAATAATAACTAAGACCCGTTCAAACAATGAAGAGGGTTTTAAACTAGCAAAAACCCTCATAATCTAAATTTTGCCTCCCTCAAGTTTACATGGTTTAAACCATTCTTCATTGTAAAAACTATTATCATTTTCCTTTCATAAACTATAGTTTTTCAAACATCAGTTTTCATTTTAAACTTAATATGATATTTTATTCTCGTTTTAAACTTTTACGTTCTAAACGCCAGTTCAAAACCACTATCTAAACCATATGGTTTAAAACACACAGTTTAAATCATAAAATTCTGAATCACACCATTCTAAACTCGCGCACTAAACAAACCCTAAAAGTCTTTTGTAAAAAATATATAACCACACTAGCCCTACCTAACTTTGGAGTAAATTACGTGGTATATCACTTTTTTGCTATAACTATTATCTTCTATCCTTTTTTTTCTTTTTTCTTTTTTCTTTTTTTATTCATATCATTTCCCCTGGCTAAAAAAGCCACCCCTCAGAAGACACGTTTTCTCCCTTAACCCAAAATACATGTTATTAGTTATGTCTTTCTATTATTTAGAAGTGATATATTTCAGACTTTCTTATAGAAGCAGCAAAATTGAAAAACAATACCATAGAAGTGTTATTTTTCAAATTGAACCCTAATTTAGTTCTATTTTGGGCCCAAGTTTTTGGTCTGATCCGAGGGCTTTTAGACCGAGCAAGGCCCAAAGAGATGGGCACTCGAGCTGACATATTTGGTTCGGCTTAAATTAACGCATCTAATCCTTCCGTCTGATTAGTAATCACCGGAGCACTTTTATTTTTTATGGGATTGGATTCTATTAATGGAGTATGTTAGATCTTTGACTGTCAGGCACTCCTGACTGCATGAGTGAGTACTTGGAGTCCTTCAAACACAAAAATTAATTATGCAACCAGGAATTGGGTTTCTTTAACTTGCATTCTTACTGTGACAATCTAAGCACTATAACAAAAAGTGGATTTTATGAGAAAAGAGTGCTGATTTTTTTCTTAAAATTTCATTATGAGATCTTTAAACTGATGTTAATAATTTCTAAATATTGTAATGCAGAATTTACGACAAAGGTAAGAAAAATGTTGTAAAATTTTATTTTATTGATTAAGATAATAGTATCAATGAAATAATATATGGCATATGATCACGATATCATTGTTTTTTAAGATAATTTTCATTAAATGGCATTCAAAAATATAATTTTGTTAATGTTCACCGCATTTCAAATGAAAGGGATGATTAAAAAATAATTCTCAGTTTTAAATAAGTCTTATTTGGTCCCATTTTAAGCCCGATGAAAGAGTCCTTGTTAATTGTTGTATACTACTTTCGAAATCAAATTATTCATCTGCACTATTTTGAATTGAAAATTCGGCTTAAAAAGTTATACGTTTCACAAAAATGGTGTGTTTGAAGTTCAACTCTCTAGAAGAGATATTTCTCTAATCCACTTTAAAATCTCTCCTATGGTCTTAATTTGGTCCAAAACAAGAATATGCTCTCTTCTCTAATTCACTTTAAAAGCTCTCCTATGGTCTTAATTTGGTCCAAAACATGCATATGCCTTTGTGAAATTGGTAGCATAGAATAAAGATTGAAGTCATTTGACTCTTCTTATAAACTAATGATAATAATGAAGATAACTGTTATAAACTTGTTCAATAAGGACTTGTTAGAAACTTATCAAAAAGGCGGGTTGTCCACCAATAAACTTTGTGAAAATAAGTATCTTAGGTAAATAGTAATAATTGATGATGTAAGCAATGATATCATATGTAGATAGTACCAATCAAAAGTGCTGCAAATTTTCCTATAAATACCCTCTCTCTCACTTATTCATAACACACATCCCTTTTATAATAAACAAAAGATTCTCTTTCTACTTTCTCTCCCTACAAATTCTCTCTAAAATTCTTTTAGCTTCATAATTTTAGTCTTATATTTTTTAGTTTTCATAACACGTTATCCGTACGAATGCTCTAATTCTTATGCAACTTTCCACATGTAGTGTAACACCCGCCTATTTTATGTAACAGATTATGTTATATTAGAGATGACGTTAAGAAATTCTAATGATTTATGATATAATGCTACTAACCATTTTATTCTAAGTGTTATGACAGGTGATGATCATGTGGAATTGATGTGCTCAAGTATTCATGTTATTTATATTGTATGTTTTAATATGATTCATTAATGATTTAAATGCTATAATGTATTCTAGTATGTAAGGACAGTTCAGCAGGCCGAATTGTCCCTCAAGCATCGGCAGGCCGATGATAGCTGACGAGCAACTAGCAAAAGTCTCTCCAAATTTATGACTGAGATAATTATGATGATTGGATAGTTTAATGTGATTGATTGGCATATTTTAGGATTAATTTCCTCATTTAAGGAAATAAAATAATTGACTTTTGATTGATTGGAATTGTTTTAAATGGTTTCCTATTTTTAGAGGGCAAAATATGGTAAGTGCAGCTAATTAATTTGACTTTCCCCTAATCTTGTCCTTTCTCCATGCCAATTAGCCAACTTTTAATCAGAAAATTCTGATAATAATGGAAAAGACAAGCATCCTCATGTACGTTACTCTCATTTTCCCTCTTGACGATAATTTTGTTCTCTCTGTCTCTTTATTTTTTCTTAGACGTTTCCTCTCTCTCTTACTCTCTCTTCTCTTCATGTTTTCTTCTTTGTCTCCATCTCAAATTTCCTAGCTAATTATTTGTAAGAAATATTGAAATTTCTTTGGTTGAATTCGAAGGAGTTTGAGAAGAAATTTGTTTAAGGTAAGAACTCTTTTTTGGTATTTCTGAAATGCATTTCTCCTCCTTAATCCGACTATCATAACTTTGTCTAGGAATTTTATTTTGCTCTGAAATTTTAGTATGATGTCCATATATGTGTTATGTAATGTCCTTCCAAGTTTCACATTATTTTGATATTTCTACATTAAGATATGAATTTTCTTTTCTCTGCCCCTCACAGTGAAATGTTGCTATTTGATTATGTTGCACAAAATGTGGCTTTTAGTTCAAGGGGCAATTGTGCTTTGATTTTTACGAAATTTACCAAATGTGTTTATGTATATGTTAAGTTATGGACTGGAAAGTTTGGTGATGATTCGATGAATATTTTATGTGATATGGAATTTTCATTAAGAATAGGTTATGAGACTGCTTTGTCAGTAAATTGTTGGACTCCTTGCTTTGTGATGTTTTTGTGTGACTAAATAATTTTATTTGGCGACAAGAATTTATGTGGTACTGTAACTATATGTTAAGAAGTTGTCATTTGAATTTTAGGGTTATAATAATTTTATTTTAATTATTGGAATATGATGATTGCATATAACTCACTGCTAGAATTGTTTATGGTTGTTTTGTCTCTGAATTCAAACATACGTTTTGGATTATATGGAATTTATTTAAAGATGATTTTTGGATATGTTATAGTTTTATGTGTCTTTTATATGTGTTAGTTTTTATGGATTTTCTACAGTTTTAATAATGTGTTAAACGAGCCCGTTTATTGTGTTGCTCACTGTTTTGTGTTGATTGGTAGATTTTTATGTCATGAAATTATGACTTGTTTTAAATGTTAAATGAAATATGTTATAATTTATGTTTCAAGAGATGAATATATGTGAGATGATATATGGTAATGCATGTTATGTTGTGGTGATTAATTCATTGAAAATATAAGTTAATTGTCATTTTTTTTAATGAATGTATGACATGAACACAATATGAAGTGAGCACATCGAAATCGCAGCGTCGTCACCTACAAAATTAAGGTTAAGTAAGCTAGCTAAAAAAAAGTAAGTACATTCTCACCTGCAACATGATATGTTTTTTAAAGGTTTGAAATTATATTCATAATGATATCTGTGATGATTTTATGATAATTTCATTTATAGATTTCTTATGAAAGTTTAAATATGTATATATATGTATCACCTAAATAAGTATTGCACACCAATATTATGATATGTTATGATGTCATGTTTGGTTTAAGATTAGCTACCCTTCTCCTCTCATGACGGCGCGTCTATGATGATGATTATGGTACAACACTTGGGCCCTTAAGATAAAATGAATTAAGTTTTAATATGGACAATGTAATGAAAGATATGTTCCTATGAAAATGTGTCTAGTGCACTATTATGATGATGATGATATACATAAAATGTTTTAAGTTGTGAGATAATAATGTACTTACTAAGCATTAGCTTATCAAGTTTTATATCATGTTGCAAACAAGGGTAATAAGATTATGGACTAGGCGGAGGGCGTGGAAAGGCGTGTGAGCTAAGCAAGATGAATTGTAATCGGAAGAATGCCGAGGAAGAAAGTTTGAATGATTAAATTAAGTTTTATAATTTGAACATGTTTATTTGATAAGTTTTAAAGAATTCATGAACTATGTTTTATTATTTTATCTTATCATTTTAAGTATATGGTCTTTCGCATGTTGAAGTATTAATTCTCATTTTAAAAATTAATTTTCTAATTTTTCTTAATTGGTCAGCCTGCCAAACAATGATGATCGGCCTGCCGAACCTAGCAAAAGTTTAAAACCTTGTTTTTGTAGAGCCTTGAGCGGCCTGCCGGTGGATGTTTTTCAGCCTGCCGATCAAGTTTGGCCTGTCAAAGTCTCAAGTTCGGCATGTCGAACAGTGAGAGCTGATTGTCTTAAAATGTTGTGATGTTTCTTTTGAAATTATGATTTTATTATTTGGAATGTTTAACTAATTAAAGAATGTTTATGATCAAGAAAATTATTATTATTATTATTATGGATTAAATTATTGAATGTTGTTAAAAAAAATTCATGTATGGATCTTGGGTATCATTTCTTAATTATGTTGCCAATTAAGTTTTATGTTTTTTTTTTTCAAAACAATTAAGTTTTGTTCAAATGGTTTATCCTAAAATAAAAGCATATAAAGAATATATATAACGACATCTGTAACGTCCGTAAGGGGGCGTTAATGTAGTAAGTAAAGTAAAGATATATCATTTAACTAAATTAGTTCTCTGCAATATGGATAACCATGCCTCCTACTTGTTAATTATTTGTACTTCTATTTATTTTGGAAGGCTAAGCCTCTTACTTTTTAATTTCTTTTACAAATGAAAGACTAAGCCACCTACTTATTAATTGCTTCTCTTTATGTTCAACATGGCAGGATAAGCCTTCTATCTTTTAATTGCTTCTATTTATGTTCAATATGGAAGGCTGAACTTCCTACCTAGTAATTGCTTCTATTGGTGTTGAATATAGAAGGTCAAGCCTTCTATCTATTAATAGTTTGTTGTTGCTGTAACATATACATATTATTACTCTGACATATATATATTTTCTAATTCCTTGTTGTTTATCTTAAATTTTATTATAGTTGACTATTGTTTTTGTATTCGTTTATATGTTACTGTCACCATATATGGTTTTATATTTTTCTTAAAATACCAATCAAGGGCAATACTGTCTTTATACTATTTCAACAACTATAACACTATTCCAACGATAATAAACAGCTAAATAATAGCTAGTTTTTGTTCTATAAATTGGTAAATTCTTAACTCTCACATATCATTTCTCATCCTCCTCAATATTCTATCTTTTCACTAGAAACCTATAGTTATAATTTTCATAAGATGATTAATTCGTTCTTAATGATCAAAATTGCTCTCTTCATTGCGCTTGTTATCCTTTTTATTATCGGAGAATATTCTCCTATGGAATGTAATTTGTTATTTGTATTTATCACATTCTTTATTTTTCCCCTTTTGTTAATTGTTATTATGTTTGACAAGTAATGTTTGAACTATTTATGTTTCAAATAACTAAAGTTGTAATTTTAATTATTATTATTATATTTTGTTATAGTTATCACCATATCAAACCTTACAAAGCTTGAGTTCATTACATTGGATATCACGGGAAAGAATTATATGCATTGGATTCTTTTGTAAAAATGCATCTTGAGTCAATAGGTTTCTCAGAGACAATCAAAGAAGGCAATATCACATCATTGCAAGATAAGGCAAAAGCGATGATTGTCCTTCACAACTCCATGATGAAGGTTTCAAATGTGAATATCTCATTGTGAAAGATCCAAGTGCATTATGAAAGGATCTTAAAGAAAGATTCGATCATCAAGAGGAATTTATACTTCCTACAACTAGTATGAATGGAACACTCCGTGATTCTAAGACTTTAAAAAAGTCAATGATTATAACTCTGCTATGTTCAAAATAGTTTCACAATTGAAATTTTGTGAGGAGAAAGTAACTGAACAAGGAAATAATAGAAAAAACTTACTCTATATTTCGTGTATGCCACATAACCTTACAGCAACATAATTGGTTGCTTGGTTTTAAGAAATATTCTAAACTAATTTCTTCTTTTTTGGTAGCAGAGAAAAATAATGAGCTTTTGATAAAAAATCATTAGTATTGTCCTACAGTATCGGTAGCATTTCCACAAGCAAATACAACAAGTATTGAAAATTTGAACGAGGACACAATCACTGTCATGGTTGTGGCCATGGACGTGGACGTGGTCATCGCCATGGTCTAGGATGCGGTTAAGGCATTTTACCCCACACAAAACCATACAATCCAAAAGAAGCATCATGAAAGAGGACATGATAAAGGGAAAAATGTTCGTAAAAATTCTTCCTGAAATCCTAAAGATTCCTCCCATAAATGCAGTACCAAAGGGTATTGGGCTCGAGTCTACTGAATGCCAGAGCATCTTTGCAAACTTTATAAGGTGTCTATGAAAGCAAAAGAGAAGAAAGCAAATTTTATCAAATATCTTAATACTATAGATGATTGAACTAATCTTGATGTTTCTGATTTTACTGATGATTTTGTTGAAGGAGTTATTAATGATAACTAGATATCTCTACTATGCTTATTATACTAAATAATGCTTTTATAAGATATGTTTTGTTTTTAAAATATTATGTAATGCCTTATGTAAAATATTATGATTGAAACTTTATTCTCATTAAATTGTTTATTTTTGTGAAGCTTGATATGGTTTATATCAGTGACGGAGCAAATTTTAAAGATAATACTAGGGATATTTGCATATCGGATATTGGTACTACACACACTATCCTTAAATATAAAAAGTACTTCTCAGATCTAAAACCGAAAAAGGCAATCGTAAATACAATATCAGATCCTGCAGACTTGATTGAAGGAACTAGTAAAGCCAATTTCATATTGCCAAATGGAACAAAGTTTTTCATAAAAGATGCTTTGTTTTCTCTAAAATCCAAAAGGAATTTGTTGAGCTTTAATGACATATATCTTCATAGATATGATACTCATCTGGGACTGAAGATAATAAAAAGTAAATGTACATTACTAATGAGATTTTTGGAAAAAGTACACATTAGAAAAACTACCAGTGCTTTCCTCGGGACTGCATTACACATATTTAAATATGATTGAATCACATGTTGTAGTTAAGAAAGATACTCAGATATTAAACTTATGGCATGAATGATTGGGGTCATCCTGGTCATCAATGATGCAAAGAATTATTGAAAACTCACATGGACGTCCATTGAAGGGCTAGAAGTTCCTTCAAACAAATAAAACTTCATGTACATCCTATTTTCTTGGAAAGTTGATTTTTAAACCATCACTAGTTAAAATTAATAGTGAATCACCTATGCTTCTTGAATGTATTCAAGGTAGTAGATGTAGGCCTATTCACCTACCATGTGGGCCATTTAGATATTTTATGGTATTGATAGATGCCTCTAGAAGATGGTCATACGTTTGCTTATTATCAATTCGTAATGTGCCATTTACGAGATTCCTTGCCCAAATAATCAAGTTAAGAGCATAATTTCCTGATTATACAATCAAGAAAGTTAGACTTGATAATGCCTGTGAATTTACTTCCTAAGCTTTTAATGATTATTGTATGTTAGTTGAAATTATTATTGAGCATCCTATTGCTCATGTACATACACAACATTGTTTCGTCGATTCATTGATTAAGTTCCTCCAGCTTATTACTAGACCATTAATAATAAGAACAAAGCTTCCAATTTCTACATGGGGTCATGCAATCTTACATTCTATAGCATTAATTCACATCAGGCCAAGTGCTTATCATAAATACTCCCACATTACAAGTAGCATTTGGTCAAGAACCAAATATTTTCCATCTAAGGATTTTTGGTTGTGCAGTATATGTATCAATTGCTCTATCACAACACATAAAGATGGATTCCCAGAGACGACTGCGAATATATATCAGCTACAAATCCCCTTGTATCATTAGATATCTTGAGCCTTAAACTAGATAAGTTTTTATGGCACGTTTTGTTAATTACTTGGAGCGAAACATGTGTAAGAGAGACATGAAAGGACAAGTTAAGTTGTGATAAAACATTAAAAGAATTGGAACAGGTAGATCAGTATGTTTTAGACCATTATTATCACCTATCTTGATAGATGAATGATAAGAATCCATTATTATCACCTATCTTGATAGATGAGCCATTGTTATCACCAATTGGTTGGATTGGTACCTGGGATAGGCCTAAAAACCCTCTTATTCAAGAGAAAAAAGGTTCAACTCCTGGGGGACGCGCTCCCCCACTGGAGGCAAATCCGCGCAAAGGCTCCTCGAGCAGCCTCTCCGGCAATACGTTTGAGGGACCCGCCAGGCTCCGGCTGAGGAGCCCAATCCCTCAACAGAGTAGAATACCCCTAGTTTATCTCAACTTTTGAGGACGAAAATGTTGTAAGGTGGGTAGATTATGATGTTCGAAAAAATCCAAGTAATTAACAAGTATAATTAATTAAGGATTTGTCCATAATTATACCACTAAGTTCGTAAGAAGCATTAGTTTAGAGCTTATAAGCACAGGTCTTGATAAGAATTATAAGATAACAACAATATGACAAGCTTAGTCATACAATGTTCATGAAATCAGTTTAGGAATAACCACGAACTTTCAGCTAGAAAGCTTAGCGGTAACCTAAGATATTAAGTAATAAGTAAGAAAGAGTGTAGAGTTTAAGATAAATGTTGACTTGATACAAGTCAACATATTATTATTGTATCCAAACAAGATTTCAATCCGATAATCAAGCATATGATTGGTTATAAATAAGTATTCGAGTCAAGAGTTTTCTTAGAAGACCCAAACAATTTATTTTACGTAAAGATTCATGAAATTCCATGATTCTATAATTATAGTGAATTTGTGTAATGACCAAGAAAATCCTAGAATTAAACAACATAATTTACATGTTTAAGTCACGGATTTTTCCTGGAAAATATCATGTGTGATTTTATGACTGAAGGATTTATGAAATTAAAATAAATATTTCAAAATTCTATAAAAAAATTAAAGTTAAATTTTAACTTTTGTGATAAAAAAAATCAAATGATAATCTCACTGCAATTTAAGGTGAAAGAAATTTCAAACCATATAACTTGAGAATTTAAATTATAAGAATTTTTAAGTATAGTATGGTGTTAGTAGCATACCAAGAAACACTCTAATGCATAATAAATCCTTAATTGCCTGCATTAGTTAAAAATTAGAATTACCTGAGTAGCATTTTTGGTAAAAATACTATCTGAGTTCAGGAATTGACACTATCAGAGACTATGTCAATATCGAGGTAGAATGTAAAAAAGGTCAAGTTTATGTTTATGCAATCTAGGAAAAACTTTATGATCAATAACAATCCAACCTTAGTAGGAGATTTAAAAATGATATCATTACCGATAAATTCAGAAGTTCGCCTTGGACTGTGATAAGTAAAGATAGTGCTAGAATTAAATTTCCTTGGGAGCTAGCTAGTTTCCCCAACTAGTCAAAAACTTATCTGCTTTGGGAGAAAATTGGAGACAAAATCTCTAAAAGTAAAAAAGAATTCTATAAAAATGGATCTTATCTCTCAAAGGAGAACTTATTTATAAAAGATGGAGATGACATAATTCTTCTCTATTCCCTTAAGCCATGAGTGCCAATTTTAAGCTCATATTAGGCCAAGATTTTACCTTTCTTAAGTGTCCATGAAATCCTCTAATTATGAGTTAGAAGTTAAGTAAAAACTACCAAGTTTAAGCATATGTCTATAGTAGATTTCTTCACAACAAGGCTTCATTTTGTCCTCTTTTTCTTCCATTTTCTCCTAAGGAAAATCGGTTCTTTCCTTCGATCCTCTTTCAAAAATTTCTAAGAGACTTTGGTGGAATCCCTCAAGGAAAGATATTTAGGGTTATACCATCCAAACCTTTCTTTTAAAAAAGTTAAGAAATAGTTCATGATCTTATTTTAGTGATGATGACATGTAATAAAGTTTTATTTATGTGTATGTTATGGTTTTTAAAATTTGTATTGAAGTAGTTCTAGTTTATGCAAGTTTGGTATAAAAAAGTTTAGATTTAAGTTGTGATTTGGAGTTTAGAAAGATTTTCTACTTATTTTGATCTTAAAATGGACATTTTAAAGATCAATTTTTGATTCCTAGAGAACTTCTCGATGTCGAATTTGGTTGACCTATTCTTGATCGAAGGGCTCTGATGCCACTTGTTAATCTTAATGAAAAGTCTTTAACAATCAATTAATTCTTAAAATCAAAATACCAAAAATAGAAATTAACAAGAACTAAAATACAAAAGATACCAAGATTTATCGTGGTTCGATCTAATTCGGATTTACGTCTATGACAGAACAACCCCAAAAGACACCACTATGTTCCAATAAAATTACACACTCAAGATGGATGATCTCTCAAGTTTTCTTCTCTCTTACAAAACTGATACAACTCTTTCTCTCACAAGAATTTCTCTTAGCTCTCAACCTAGAAGACTTTCTTCTCAATCTCTCACAACTCAACTAATTCCAATGGATACAGAATGCCCTTACTCTGATATACACATCCCTTGTATAGAGTCCTAACGACTACTTTTTTTAAACTGCCCCTAATACTCTATTACAGATGTCTTAATCTAATTGGCTTGACTATACAAGGAATTAACTCAGCATGTCTAGTTTAACAGCCACGTGTCCCAACATATACATAGTAGAGGATCTTCATCGTTTATACTGAACATAATGCGAGTGTGACTTCTTATTTGCTCATCACACACACATCAATTGTCTGAAAATGGGAACTTGCCCATCATGGTATTACATTGGTCAATCAGTCATATTGGCATATCATAGTCATAATCATCATCATCATGATCTTGATTAGAGTAACCCAATAAAGATAGATATAGGAGAGGATCCTCATCGTAAACCATTTGTATTGTAGCATAACGCAAGTGTAGCTTCTTAGCTCATCAGACACAAATCAGTTACCTCAAAACAGGAACTTGTCTCAATACCTCTCGAGAAAATTTTATGTTGTGTTTATTTATACCACACTTAAAAAAAGTTATGTCATATTATCATTCATGTTACATGTTAAGTTGTGCCATAAATGAACATGTGTGGTATTTAAAAAAATAAATCTTAAAAGATGTCATGTATGAAAATTTTCCATGTTTCTCATGGCCATGATTTTTTTTTTTATAGATTTTTTATGTTTTTAAATCTATAAAATCTTTTTATGACTAGGGTAGTTATATTGTTCTACTTGATTTTTGTTATCGATGGGGATGAAATTGAAAGAATTTTTTGAAATTGTAAAGGATAATTTTGTGCTTTTTATAACAAATGGACAAATTGAGAAAGGGTTAAAGCTAGAATGTATAATTACGTAATCGACCCTTAAATTCTTCTAATAAGAAACTTTTTAGTAGCAAATAAATTGTACGATGGCGTAACAAGATAAAAATAAGACAAAATTAGGCAAATGATCTATTTTTATCACCTTTTTAAATAAATAGATAAACTTTACAAAAATTAAGAAAATGGCCAAAATTTTTAAAAATTATGAAAAAGGCCTTTTTTATTTGTATATTACTAATAAACATTAGCATATCATCGATGTATATCATTGATTAACGTTAGTACATTACTTATTAACTATAGTTTTGTAATGACTGAGGAAATGTCATCAATAAAACCTAATATTTAATTAGGTTTAATTAATAAATTTATTCTTAAAAATGTGAAATTTTGTAAAAATAGTAATTTTTTGTGAAATTACAATAAAATATGAATGAACGGCATTGATTGCAAATTTTATGGCATATGTAATGCAATGGTGGATATTATAAAATACAAATTTTATGAGTTTGATGACTCAGAGATTTGTGCATAATATCCATAAAATGAATTTCATGTCACAATTAATTGTTAAATTGTGATATAAACGAATGGATGATTAGAATGTAAATAGGACATAGAGGTTGTCCTAACCCTAACCGGGGGTAGAAAAGAGGCCAGAGCAGTATAAGAATACTGCTAAATGAAAACGCAGATACGAAAAATGTTATGATTGGCCTCCAAAAGTAAACAAAAAGTAAGTTAAATATTTTTATACAGTCTAAGGATAGAAAGTACACTGATTTGACCATGACAGTATAGGAAAAATACTGTGTGGTAAAAAATTACACAGTATAAATTTTTAACTCCACAAAGTGGACACTTCTTGATTTTCTATTGGGCCACATGTCAACAAAAGTGGCCCAATCACCTTGTGACACCTAGTGGTATACTCATGGGTTACCATGAGTCATCAAATGTGATAAGGATGCATTTATGGCAAGTTTATCACAATTTTTCTTTTCTTTCCTTTCCTTCCAAGCTCCGGCAGCCATAACCAAGAGTTCTAAAAAAATTTCTCAGACCCAAAACTTTGCAAAAATACCCCCAAACAAGCTTTACAAGCAAGTACAAGGATTTCCCACAAGTTTTAAGGTAAAATCCTAAACTTTTTAATGAGTTTTCAAGGGATTTTTCATGGATAAAGGGCAAAAATTAATCCATGGTATTTTTGCATGGAAAGGAAGCCTAGGAGGGAGTTCAAAGGAACTTTGAATGTTAGAAATCCAAAAAGAGCTATTTGGGTAAGTTTTAAGTTCAAAGTTTTGAATTTTGTTTTGATTTTTATTTCTTAAAACCCATGTGAGTTCTTGAGCACATATTTGATGGAATTTCATGTATATGTGATGAATGGCAAGTTTAAGTTGTGAAACTTTGGTTTATAGTGCAAAATGACAATTTTTGCAAAAAGCATTATTTTTGCAATTTTGATGTTAGACTTTGCAAAAGTGATGTTTGAGCATGACAATCTTTTGATGAAGGCATGAAATGGCATCTGCAGGGGTAGAATTGCAAGTTTGAAATGGATTTTTGTAAAAATGCCATAGGGACTAAATTGAAAGAAAAAGTTTCTTCTCGACATATTTGAAAAATAGTAAAAAAAGCCCCTGTATAGTGAGATTTTGGAAAAAGTTAAAACACAAAAGTTGTAGATCTCGACGAAACTGTTAGGTCACTTTGATGGTTTGTCTAAAGACTCAATCGTTTGTGAGTTTTTTATTTTTTAAGAATATGTTAAAAGTGAAAAAAGTGTTAAATGGTAAAAATGTCATTTTTTAAAATTATTTAAGGTATGTACCTTAAGTAAAAATGATCCTTGAGAAAAATAGGAAATTTTGATGCAAAGAAGTAAATTTTAGTCCTGGGGGTAAAATCGTCAAAATTTTCAGTTCAGGGACTAAACCGTAAAGTTTTATGAAAATGGGGCATAATTGAGAAATAAAGAGATTTGACCCACTAGGGTGTTATTTTGAAATTAGTATGTGGTTATAAGAATAACGAAATCGAGCTCGGGTAGGTTAGTGGACCCATGAAGGGTAAAATCGTCATTTTTGTCCAAATAACCCGAACCGCTTTGAAATGTTTCCAATGGGATAAGAAAATGACTAGAAAGGTTATCGCCCTTCGTTAGAAATGATAGGGTAAAGTTAGATAGAAATAAGAAAAAAACAGTGGTTTTTAGAGTTATACATAGTAATGCAACTCAATTTATTAACTAACGAATGTTTTGTATCGAAACATAGTGGAATTTGGTTAATGGCTTTGTAATTAGGCAACAGGATCCTAGGAGTCTAGAAGAAGGGAAATCGAGGTTAAGTTGCCTGACATTCGCATCAAGTAAGTACCTTTCCCACCTACAGTATGAAATGTAGGTTTAGAAAGAAATGTATGTATATGTATACCTATGCGTATAATTAAGTGTAAACTTATATGTTTGCCATGATATGAATACCTAAGGATATAGTCATGTATGAATAATTGTGAACATATTAATGTATGCCAGTGTGTACAAGATGTTATGTACCGGTGTGTACAATAATGAAAATGAGCATGTGTACCACGATTTTGTACCTGTGTGTATAATATGTTATGTACTTTTGTGTACAATAATGAAAATGATCATGTGTATCATGATTTCGTACCTGTGTGTACAATGATAAATACTTGAGTATGTATAAAGTTGGTATCTGTGTGTATATTTTATGTTAAGTACATGTGAGTACATTATGCTATATAATTGTGCGTATATTAATGTATACCTGTGTGTATATTTTATGTTAAGTACTTGTGAGTACATTATGCTATATATACCTATGCGTATATTAATGTATACCAGTGTGTATATTTTATGTTAAGTACTTGTGAGTACATTATGTTATATACCTATGCGTATATTAATGTGTACCAGTGTGTATATTCTATGTTAAGTACCTGTGAGTACATTATGCTGCATACCAGTGTGTATAATAATGTGTACCAGTGTCGTACAAGAGCAATTATGTTATGTATAACATATGATCATCACTTCATGCATGGTATGATAACCATAATAAGTGAATTGGTAAACGAATCACCAAAAGTTAAGACAAGTGTCGTACCGGCTCCTAACTCAAGGGGAGTTTAAAGGATATGTTACGGTCACTGTGTTATGTAGACCTAAATGAAATTGCGCAATGGTACGAACACTTGGGCCCTAGTAAAGATGAGAAATGATGAGGATAAAGAAGTTTATAAGAAAGCATAATTGATTCATGCATTCATATGAATATCCATGTGAGATTTATGGGACTTACTGGGCGTTAGCTCATTAAGTATTTCATATTGTAGGTATTCCAACGAGAAGGTCAGAATAAGTTCAAATGGTGAGCTGGCGGAGGGGTGGATGGTGTGCAGATTGGATATGGAGTCCGCTGCTGTAATGTTTTCCGCTACACATGTTTAAAATTATTTTGATATGAAATGTTTAAAAGAAAGATGTTATGAAAGTAAAAGTATTAATTATGTAAATACAAGTATGTGAAAGTATTTTGGGAGTTATCAAAGTTAATGTAAGTAAATTATTTATTTCTGTTTTAAAAAAAAAATTCCTAAATTTTTGCCCTAAAGTAAGTAAGAAAGAGTTTTATCACAGCCCAAAAAGGCAGGCTGTGACAAGCTTATCACTAATAAATTGGTTTATATCGATCTACTAATGACCTATCATCGAGAAACTAGTAAAGTAATTAGTGAATAGACCACCAACTTAATCAATAATAAACTACAAATCAATACATAATTAATGTACAACAGTATATCAATGATATACTTATAAGTATCAATACATCATTGATGTATTTCAATATATCATTGATATACAAAAACAACCATTTTTCTAATTTTTAAAAACTTCGGCTATTTACCTCCAAATCTCTAAAAATAAAAACTTTGACAAATTTTGAAAATCTTAGCAGTACTTGGTTTAAATATAAATATAAAAATAAATACCTCATGAAATGTACACAAACTTCACAAACACATACTTAATACACACACGCACGCCCACAAACAACAGCCCAAAATCAAAATATGCAAAATATTTTAAATTTTTGTATAAAATCCTAAAAATTTAGACTTAGAAGGAGAACTAGTCAAGAAAGAGAAGTTGTATCATTTGAACTCTATATGAAGACATATACATTCGAATATATATATATACAATCACAAATACATAAGAATTTTAGATGACAACATAGACTTTTGAGACATTAAATGAAAAATATTCTTTCTACTGTGTTAAAATCCCTTAGAAACAAACATTTTACATTTCCCATGGGATGGGACGTGATCATCTTCAAAAATTTTAGAAGCCATTCTCGAATCTTGACACCATGGACTAAAACATTCAAATTAAAAAAAAAAAAGAAGAGCAATTTGGAGAATAATTTGTCAAAATTAAAATTAAGGAACTAGGGTGACACAATAGCGATCACTGTGGAATAGTAGTACTAATTAATAAGACCAAAAAAGAAAAAGAAACATTGTATTTAAGATGTGTGAAAACTTTGTTAGAACTTAAAGTTGAAACTTAAAAATTGTAGTATGTTAGGGCTTAATACTCTAACAGACTTTGATTTTTACTGTGACATGTGAGAGCTTTATACTGTAGCAGTTAGAACTTGTTAGTTCCAACTAATGTTGCCGAACAAAGCTTAATGTTCTCAAAATTGGACTTTTGAATTCCAAATTCACATCAAATTTGTACCTTTTATTGATCAACATTGCTTAGCTTGAAAAAATAATTTTCACGTCTATTTTAAGGATAAACTTATGAATTATGTAGTCCAAATGATTTTTTTTTCTTTTTACACATTTAAAATATAGGGATACAGTTCTAGTAACCTTCTCATACCAGGCATGATAGAACAATAAACATCCTGGCTTCTTTTCACTAGCGTAGCGACAAACATCCACACAAGACAGACTTCCCCACTCGCTTTCCATGTTTTTATTTGTTTTCAAGTGAGAGTGAGCATTTTTCTGCTTTGTAAGTAAAGTTATCGGGTTCCAAATTCCCAAAAAAATCTTAAAGAGCGGAATTATTAGATCTCAGAAGTTGGACAAACTTCAGTCAAAGGATCAAGTGCTAAGTTCTAAACAACGCAAAAGATTCTAGTTTCAACATATTTCAAGGCTCAATTAGAAGATACGCATTACAACATATATATGTATCTACATATGACAAAATAAGAAAAATACAATAATTCTAGTATCTAGAATACTTTCCATACAAAAGCTTTGTTCAACTACAAGTCTTACGAAATCAAATTCTGACAAAAATTAAACAACCTCAACAATAGTCAGCTATTGGTAAGATGGTACGAACGATCAATCTCAACTTAATGACAAATCAAAACATTTTGTCATGAAAGAACATGGCTGCTGCAGTTCAATAAACAAGAAAACTCAATGACGACGAGAAAAGGCTGAGCATCTCGCATCATGCTGAGACATGTTCCTATTATGTTACTTGCGCCCTTAGGCAACCCAGTAAACATCAAGGATCATTTCAAGCCGGTAGCTCGAGCTTAACATTGTTCTTCCAACTGCATAATGTTCGAATGGTCACTTACATATACAATTATCAACATTTATTTGAATTGAGAAAGGGATTCGCACAGAAGCATCGTACCTCTGGAAGTAATAGTAGAAGAAGTCAGCATAGAGCAAAGTCTGGATAAGCCCAGCTATCCAAGCTGAAAGGACAGAAACAGGACATAATTTAGATGTTGCCTGAATCCCCACAAATGATTTTAAATAAATATGCAGAATAGGGAACGAGAAGATAATTCATTTAAGTGTGTAAGAAGGGCGAGGATGCAGCTCGTGGACTACCAAATGCAAACAAGTACACCTGCCATGAAAGAAAGAATCTTACTTATCCAATGGACAAAGTGCTCCTCAGTGAAGTAGCGATAAATCCAGTTTAATATGTACAATGCTCGATATGCACTGCAATAAGCCAAGCATATAGTTAGATAAACGAACAATTTTGTAAGTATATCAACTTTGAGCCACAAGTGAATAAACAATTGGACAAATAAACAGAAATTCCTATATTTTGTCAGAGATAAATACACAATGCTAATGCTTTTTATTAATCACAATACACTGAAAAAGTTGTAGGTATCTTCTCCGAATCAGAGGCATCAACGTACCATACGGAAGCCAATAAGAGACTTTCCTTTAGTGATGAAATTAGGCCCTACGTGCACTCAATATGTGATCTGCCAACTACATACTACAGTGTTCTGCAGTTTCTGTCATTTTTTTAGACAATTTGAAATATAATGTTTGGATAAGGCGGGCTCTATATAATTCAGTGTTGCAGTTTTGTAAGTGTGTATCAAAGGACTGGAGCAGTATATTAAATGTTAAATATGTGAGGAAGCAAGCAATAATAGATATGTAGTTAGTCATGGCACCTGATATCTAGGGTCACATGATGTTGGGATTAGGAAAGTAGATACAAAATAAGTTTGTCAATTAAAGAGGATGAATATGTTTGCAGGAGGAGGAGGAGGGGGATGGATATCTAAAGTCATCTTAGGCTCTGCTCGTGGGGCTCAATTTGCAATTGTTGTCAATTCCTTAAAAACTCCTCTGATGGAGGTCATGAACCAATGCAACATGGTTGTTGTCCCAGCCTTGTGCTATGATACAAATAAGGTCATAGAATTTTTTTTTCCCCCTCGTCAATATACATGGAGAATCATCAAGTTACAAAAAATACACACATGTACTTTTAAGCAACATTCAGAGTTTGGTTCTTGTCCATCTCCTAAAGTCAAATGTGACAAGTGTATAAAGGAGATTTGCAGGAATATATGTAGTGAAATACATCCAAAAAGAAAAGGTTAAATGATTTTAAAAAGCAAAAACAAAAAAAAAAAACACCTTGTAAAAATCAATGCAAGAAAAGTTGACTGCATAATTAGCCAATTTACATCTGTTCTCAAAAATGGAAAGAGAAAAGGTGATAAAAGTTATAAGGTAAACCATGATGGAAAAACTGACCGGAAAAAGGAAAAAGAGAATCTATGGAAATTAGTTACCATATGCAATTAAATTGAAACTAGTTATTAGAGATAGGAAATACCCAAGGAGGAAGACATATTGCCCTGTCAAGTTGTCAATATTTCTTGTCCTCTGCAACAGGACCAGCTGAGGAAGTATGGCAACTGCTTCCAAATATATGGAAAATGTCCACATTACCTACTCAATCAAATTTAGTAAACTTAAATACACAGCTAGATGGTCACAAACACGGCTAAGTACATGATCTCAAAAGAATAAAGAAAATACGGAAATAACTATAAGGAGATACTATCACGTGTTTTACTACAAAAGAAAAGGAAAATTAGAATAGATGTACCTCTTTGAAAGTAAACTTCTCATTTATAAATATAGCAAAAATGAAGCAGGGCCACATGAGAAAGAAATGGCGAAACGTATCTTGATCCTTATCATAAGATCTACGAACTATCCTGTGACGCCTTATGTACCACACAATAGTGAGGGAGCTCCCCAAAAATATTAACTTCATCAGGGTATTATAAACCGAGATGAAGTTAGTGAATATATCTAAATACCGCGTCACAAAGACAATAGCATAAAGTTCCTGAGTCTTCAGAGAAATTCCTGCATCAATCATTGAAAAATTCATACTTCCTTTCAATGCACAGAAAAGATGTCCAAGACATCACTCAGAACAAACCCAACATGAAACATAATGAAAACATAATATGTACAACTTATAACATGAAGAAATAATAAAAGTATTTAGGAAAAAACATAATATGTCCAAGTCAGTTTTGCTGCTTTCTGCTCGTTAAGCATATCGTGCATAGTTGCATACCATATTCTTCAGCATATTTTCATGTCATCAACCATACTATACACCTGTTCTACTCCTAGTAGGCCAGTATAATTAAAATATGGAACTTAACACGCTTCTTTCGAGCTCATATAGAACCCATCATCAGGCGTCAATAGTAAAATCTTAACATCTTTTCTCCGCCAATAACTTGTTAGATAACATAAGGGGTGTGGAAATAACATCAGCCAGCCATTGAATCTCTTATCAAAAAAATCAATCGCATAAGTATTGACAAAGAGATACTAGCCATCTTAAGCTGTTTTCCAATTCAGAGCTCTTTATCTCTCACTTAAATACTTGTTTCTCAACGCTCTACAAACTCTCTTAGTCCCATGAAACATCGGACTAAGTAATTATTACACTGTAAAAGAGTTAAAAATGCACCCCCAACAACCCTCTTAGATACTGTTACAAATCTCTCATATAATTACTCGTTTAAAGAGACAGACAAACAAATTTGAAATTTGAAGCATCAATGCCTCTCCCCCTCTCTCTGAAAATATTGCAGTTAACTGTAAAGACGCTGCTAAGCAATTGGAAAAGTGGAAACAATAACTGCAGTATCTCCAATACTCTCTGCTGATTGTTTTAAAACATTAGTTGAATGAGAAATACAATTACAAATCTTTTGATTAAAGTGATTACAATGCCCGAGTAGCTAGCTTTTTATTTAACCATCAAAATTCACTAAAACTCATCTCACATAAAGCCATTAACTTTAACCATTATAATAATACACTTCAAATCATACCCAATCTCAGAATCAAGATGTATGAAAATGCCATAATCTCCACAACCTAATTTTCCCTCAGTTCAAAAACCCTAAAAATGTGCCAAAAAAATAAACACAAAATTAAACCTTAAACCCGAAATTTCTCACCTTAAATTAGTCAATTCATCGTACACAAACTACAACGATAAAAATCCACATTATTCAAACAAGTTTCCTCCTTCATTTCCCCAACCCTATTTCAACGAGCAAAAAGGAAAACCCCAAGACTCGAATAACGCGAAAACGAAAGAAAAATAAATAAATTGAAGATGAAGAAGTATGGATTTGTACAAACCAGCGCAGGATTTGATGGTGTGAATCTTGAGGAGCAAAACGAGGACGCTGGCCAAATGGGTCATGTCCCCTGCTAATCTGAATATATTCATTTTCTTCTTTCTTGGAAACGAAGAACGAAATGTGGAGTTGTACGAGACTGTTTGGATCAACTGAAGTAGATTTTCTCGGAAAAAGAAGGCAGCTTTCAAGATCTCCCGATTGATCCTACCGGGAAGACGAGCTCTTCTTCTTCAAGCTAAGGGTATTTATTATTTATTCATTTTTTTTGTTTTTTTAATAGAAGTGCAAGTCAAGTAAGTCTGTTTTTTCTTCTTCTTTTTTTTCTTATTTAAAAGGATTTTTTTTCTTTTTTTAATTACGTCATTATAATTATATATTTTTTTAGTTTTAATTTTTTTTCAATTTATCCATCTACTTTTAAAATTTGAAAAAATCTTTTAAATTGAAAAAAATTATTTCAATTGTTTATTCTCGGAAGTATGCATGAAAAAGAAGGGAGAAAGAATGAAGGAAATATGCAAAACTACATATTATGAAAAATATTTCATAAATTTAAAGAACATAAATAAAACTAAAAATCAAATTTAAAAAATGAATGTTACATATTTTTTAAATGTTTAAAATAATTTCAAAAATAGATTTATAGTTATTACAACATATAAATAAAGTAACAATTAATTAAAATAATGAGGTATAACAACGTAACATGTTCTAATTTTTTAAGAGTAATTGGCATGTTCGTCACGAGATATTTTGAAAGAAGAGTAAAAAAAATTTTGAATTGGAGAAATGATCTCTCTTTTTTTTTTTTGCACTAAAAAACATGTTTTTTTGTGCAAAAAAATTGTTCTAATTTTTTTTCAGAAAGATAAGAAAAAGAATTATAGCAAGGAAAGGAACCTCAACAGAGTGAAAAAAAAACTGCAGCAGTTTTTATGCCCAAAAAGCTTGTTTTTTTGTGCCAAAAAACTACCAAAAAAAAAAAACAGGCCATTTGCCTAAAAAAACTTTTTCTTAAAATCATTTTTAAAAATCCCCTGTCCGTCACTGAATTTTTCAATATGTGAATATTTAGTCCTTATTTTTTAGATTTTGATGAAATAATCCCTACACTCACAAAAGGTATGCAATTAAATCCTTTTAAAGTAGTATATAGCTTAATTTGCACCAGGAAATTAAATCTTTTTAAGTAACCCCAACAGTATCACACAAAGAAATTTAAAAAGAAAAAGATCATTATCTTTTTGTGATTTGCACAAGGAAGATGATTAGGGAAATAATAAAAGTGAAAACGAGTTTTCATGAAATTAATATCTTGACTTGTGAAAGTTGAACGTCAATTTTTCGGCTTTTAACAACAGATCAGACATTAAGAACCAAGTGTTGATCAATGATGATGTGATTGTAGCTCTTTAAATCTCTTTAACTGATTTGTAAGCTATTGTCTAATTGATTTATGTTGATTTTTCTCAACATTAATTGCTTTTCATAGATGGTTCTTCTGTTGGAATTAATCCAATATATGGACTAATATATTAAATAAATCTATATTAAAGGTATTAGATAAGGTTGCCTAATTAAAAGTAATCAATTTGGGTTTTGGGCTTTTAATGCATCATGAAGTATAGGCCTCTTATGTGTAGAGACCAAAATATAATTACTGATTTTATAATGAGCTAAATTTGTAATTAAGGAGAACTGTTAGGGTTAACAGTTTTATAAAGGGGTTGTGGTACGTTTTTTTTTTTTTTTTTGGTCACTCATCTATAGAAAGATTATAGAGGCATTCTTTAAAGGAGGACTTACGTACTAGACTTAGAAGATCCTCAACCTACAGTCTCAGGAATTGCAATTTAATCAATAAATTCATTCGACATGAACAATCTTAGTTGATGATGGTTTTCATCACAATATTTTGTTTTAACAAGTGGTATTAGAACTTCTTCATGTTAAATCATTAGGAATCAATAATTTTCTAGATGTGATTCTCATAGGAAAATTCTCAAATTTAACAATCTATAGTTTTTTAAAATTGTTGAATTTGAGAACAATTATTTAGAGAATTTTGGTTTAATATTTTATGGAATACAGTATTCGATTTTATATATGAATAGACGTGTATAAATATAATTATGTTAATAGTTTAACATGAATCATAAATTCATATATTATACATGTATTATATATATATATATATATTCATATATTCAGTTTTGATATATATATGTTTAGGTTTTATAATATACGGTTTTTGCACATATATATATATATATATATATATATATATATATTTTAAAATAATAAAAGAACATCGTCGGCGGTAACCTTACCACTGTCGGTACTAGGAGTCCAGGCATGACCTCCAAGCCATGCCGAAAAGATAGAGCTACGGTTGGAGGAAGGAAAAGCGGCGGCCTTTGGCTCCACATAAGGAAAGAAAACAAATAATAATAAAGGAGGATTATAGGGCTTACGCCAACGGTTGCCCTGCCACCGCTGGCGTCAGTCTTATCTGACGGCCACGTTGATGAGGAAAGCCACAACCTCTAGCCGCGATGAAACTAGAAGTGCAACGCCCTTGAAGAAACTTGAAAAAAAAAAAAGGGTAAGGCTGTTTAGTCGGTGGCCTAGCCCTACCACCGCTGGCATCGGCCCCTTCCAGTGGCAGCCGTTTAGGCACCAACCGGAAAGGAGCCGTGGCCACGTATAGAGGTGGTCGTTAAGCCAGTTGCACGATGTTCTCCCAAGGGGTTGAAAGACCACTAGGGTTTTTTAGGGTAGGTTTTAGGGCTTCGACCAAGATGTGGAAGTGTTTTAGACGGACCCAATTAGGCCCGTGACCAGATAAGCACCCAAGAGTTAAACCCCTAGGTGACCAGGTATTAAAAACATTTAAGCTCACATACAAGGGCCCAATTGGGCCTATGACAACCCCCTGGGTGACCCAAAAAAAAGGCTAGGTTAGGATCTCGGTTGGGTCCACCTGACCTGGTCCACCCTGACCTAGTCAAGGTTGACGAGTCAAGTTAATCAGTTAACTTTGACCAGGTCGATTTTTGACCAAATTTTTTATTTTTTATTTTTTTTTATAATTTTTATTATTTTTTGTGCAATTTTAAATTCAAATATTGGTATTTTATATATATTTTGAGATGAATTAATTAAAGCAACATGTCACCAAAACGGCCTCTCTTATGGAAATTAATTTGTTTTGGATATAAAAAGATTGTGTCTATGCAACTTATGTGAATATTGACCAGCCCAAAGGAAGGACAATATTTGATAGAATTGCATGTACATCGATAGTAATAAACACATGATGATTATTTAGTTTTACATGTAAACAATAAATCAACCTAAAGGAAAATTTATTGCTTGACATATTCTTATAGTCAGTGTTTGATTACTACACCAAGATATCACTTACAAGTTAATATTTCTATTCAAAGACTAAATATTAATGGAGTGCCTGGTATCTTGAGATGGATTTGGATTTATTATGGCTATTTAGGATTCTTATGTGAGCTTTTTTTTTTTGTTGTTGTTTTGTTCTCTGATTCAGCTACTAGTTCTGCGTCAAACATTATTGCTAACATCAATTCCATTCCTATGCTGAATGGTAGCAACTTTATGTTAGACATGATGCCCTAAGGAGTAAATTGTTGTAATATGTTTTTGGAGATATTTTATCAATAAAGTTTATTTATTGTTCATATACCAAATGTTGTCCTTTTTACATTCATATATATTGAATGTATGATAAGTAAATAAAAATCTGAGACTATCAATCTAAACCTTTAAAATTCAGGCATATGATGGACATATATATGAAAGACATGATTTTAAAGGTGATGGTTTAAATCATAAGATCCGCAATCGAGGGATGGGTGCTTTATTTATGCTAAAATTGTTATATTGTCTACATTTCTAATGGGAGATAGCTTGTCTTAGCCATCGGAGTTGGACTCCGCAAGTAGAAACATTGGTATATTATCATAGGTGACGATGTATGTATTGGATCAAGACATAAAGTTGAATTGATTTGGATTAATAATTTTATGAGTGTAAATCAATTCACTTTATACAATCATATGTGTTGTATCTTAATCCTTAAAATGACTAATGGGCCCGTTATCTTGACTTATATCTTTTGATGTACCAAAAGGTGACATCCTGACTTTATGATGGTATGCATACCGGTACAGTTGAAAACATGACTCTTAAGAGCGTGACCTGTTATTCATAGATATGGAATCCATAGCTCTTTTGTAGAGTTAATGATATTCTCTTATATACATTATCTTGTAATTAGAACACTAGAGCACTCAACTATTTGGATGCATAGGTGTAACCGAATGGTATATTGTATGTAGATAGTAAGTTTTCTAATTGTGAGATAATGAAACGTAAGATAAAAACAATTGGGTAGGTAAGACGGAATTTATCCTTAATCCAATTATGAATATCCCTATAAGGATACGGCACATTATGATATATCATGGACTTATTTGAAGCTTTGTAATTTTATATAGTTCAAGAGTGCAACTCTAAGCTTTTAGTAGATTAGTGTTAGAGTTGATAATTATAAAATATTATATATATAGGATATGGTATTTTATAATTATCGAAGCTTGAACTATATAGGTCCATCAAGGTCCCTTTTTGCTAGCTCATTATAAATCCTATAACGATACGACATTGCTCTTCCAATAAATTAGTAACTTATGTTAAATTATTAGATTGGCTGAAACTCGATAGAATCAGATAATTCATGTATGTTTATTGATTGAATTAATTTTCTGAATTAATTTAAGATAAACTTGTTGAATTATTGAGATAATATTTATTTTCTATGAGATTATCCAGATATGACTATTTTAATCAGATAACTTCTTTATTGGTTATTTGAATTAAATTGAGGCTATATCTAAAGAATCTCGGGTGAAAAATAAAAGATTCTCAGATATCATATTATCATAAGTTTGATAGGCCGATCTACTAGTTTGGCTTATAATATTTATTGAATTATTGAGATAATATTTATTTTCTATGAGATTATTCAGATATGACTGTTTTAATCAGATAACTTCTTTATTGGTTATTTGAATTAAATTGAGGCTATATCTAAAGAATCTCGAGTGGAAAATAAAAGATTCTCAGAGATCATATTATCATAAGTTTGGCAGGCCGATCTACTAATTTGGCTTGCCGATGTAGTAAGTTTGGCAGGCCGATAGATAAGTTCGAATTGGCAATTTAAAGATAATTTGATTACGTGTTTTTGAAGTGATTTCATCAGAAGTTGATCCAAATTCAAATTTTTGAGGTCTTATTTGATAATGATTGACCCCATGTCCGACCTCTATAAATAGGGGGTGAGTTTTCTCAGTTATTTAGATTAGTTGAAAAGTTTAGAGTTGAAAAGTTTAGCTCTAGGTCTTCTCAATTGGTTGGAATGAGAGTCACTGGGGAAAAAGTTGTACAACATATGCCCACACACACTCCGATCGTGGATAGAGAATAGCAAAGAAGACTAATTGGTTAAGGCTCTTTTGGAACGTTCTTCTCTTCACTAATTGCAAGAGCTCTTCAGCATACAAGGGTTAGTAAGATTTGATTAATTTATGTATATAACATGTCAAATTTAGGTTTGAAAAAATATTCTAATTAAAAAAATTTTAAAATTCCTATGCGTACTCATTCTCCAACACTTCAAATCATGGCAAGAGAACCTCCTTATAGTTCTCGGAGTCATGCATCTTGACCTTACGTTAAGGGTTCCTTCTTCAACACCTCTTATAGATAAGAGTTTCTTTGATGAAAAGAAGGACATAGAAAGGTGGAAGAAGCCAAATCGCGTGTATATGATGATCATAAAGAAGGCCATTCTAGAGGCATTCAGGAGCACTATATCGGGAATGATAAGGACAACCAAAGAGTTCTTCGAGGACATTGAGAAGAGATTTGCCAAAAATAAAAAGGCTGAAACAACTACACCTTTGGCAAGCCTTATCTCAATGAGATATAGAGATGAGGGGAACATCAGGGAGTATATTGTGGAGATGTCTCATCTTGCTTCAAAACTAAGAGCACTTAAGCTTGACCTCTCTGAGAACTTGCTAGTGCATTTGGTTCTTATATCTTTTCTTCACATTTTAGTCAGTTCAAGGTGAGCTATAACTGTCAAAAATAAAAAGGCTGAAACAACTACACCTTTGGCAAGCCTTATCTCAATGAGATATAGAGATGAGGGGAACATCAAGGAGTACATTGTGGAGATGTCTCATCTTGCTTCAAAACTGAGAGCACTTAAGCTTGACCTCTCTGAGAACTTGCTAGTGTATTTGGTTCTTATATCTTTTCCTACACATTTTAGTCAGTTCAAGGTGAGCTATAACTGCCAAAAGGAGACTTGGTCTCTTAATGAGCTCATCTCACACTGTGTGCAAGAAGAGGAAAAGTTGAAGGAAGACAAGACAAAAAGTGCTCACTTACCTAATACTTCCAAGGACAAAGGGAAGAAAAGAAAGAAGGATAAGGAAGCTGCAGCTATGGCACCTTAAAAGAAACAACAAAAGAGACAAGATGATCCAGAAGGCATAGGTTGTTTCCTCTGTGGAGCTGCAAGACATAAGAAGAAGCATTGCACTAACTATCACACTTAGCATGCTAAGAAAGATATGCTTCTTAATTTGGTTTATTATGAGGTTAATTTAACTTTGGTACCTAAACACACTTGGTGGATAGATTCTAGTGCAATCACTCACATCAGTGTGTCTAGGCAGGGTTGTTTGAGATGTCAAGAGCCACGTGATGGTGAAAGATATATCTATGTGGACGATAGCAAGAAGGTTGAAGTTAAAACAATAGGAAAATTTAGATTATTGTTAAAGACTAGATTTTATTTGGATCTTAATGAGTCATTTATTGTACCGTTTCTTAGACGAAATTTGATTTCTATTTCTACTTTGGACAAATCTGGTTATTCTTGTTCATTTGGAAATGGAAAATTTAGTTTGTTTCATGATTCAAAATTGGTTGGTTCTAATTCTTTGTCAAGTTACAATGATATTTATTTGATTGATACAATTACTTAATTTAATGAATCCTTGCAGTTAAGTACACGAGGTACAAAGAGAAAATTAACCAATGATAATTTAACTACGTTATGGCACAAGAGATTAGGTCATATCTCCATAAGGAGAATAGAAAGACTTGTGTTAGACAAACCTTAGATTTTATAGATTTTGATGTTTGTGTAAACTGTATAAAGGGAAACTAAACCAATAAAATGAGATTTGAAGCCAACAGGACTTTGGACGTCTTAGAACTTATACATACAGATATTTGTAAGCCATTCCTTATAGTTTCTTAGAATGGTCAATAATATTTTATAACGTTTATAGATAGATTTTCTAGATATGGCTACATATATCTCATTCATGAAAAGTGACAATCGCTGGATGTGTTCAAAAATTATAAGGCTAAAGTTGAAAACTAATTCAACAAAAGGATTAAAAACGTCAGATCTGTTCGTGGTGGTGAATACTATGACATATATAATAGTTTAAGTGAACAACATCTAGGACCGTTAGCTAAATTCCTAGAGGAATACGATATCATCCCATAGTATACTATGCCGAGTTCTGTAACGCCCCTATATGGGGGTTAACAGTTTTTCATGAATTAAAATAAAGATCTGAAATTGTAATTTTTATGAATGATGAATAACTGTCTCTATTTCATTACTGGAATATCATACATATATACAGGAGAACAGAAACAACCTTGCCTACAAATAAGGAAGGTTAACAACTAACGCAATCAGAAGGATAGTGAATCTGACTAATTGCAATCAATCACTCCTAATAAGATTTGTTCAAATATAACCAGAATAACTTATTTTCTAAAGAAGAGGAGGAAAATCAGGAAACTAATAAAACAAAGACAAAATAAGGTCTATCATAATTCTACACTCTCCCTCAAGCCGGGGTGAAGATGTTATTCATTCTAAGCTTGGAGCTTAATTCTTCGAAGCACTTCCTAGGCAATGCTTTAGTTAGGATGTATGCAACTTGTGAGCTTGTTGGTGTGTAGATTAACTGAATAATCTTTTCTTCAATCTTTTCTTTGATAAAGTGTCAGTCAATCTCTACATGTTTAGTCCTATCATGATGGACTGGATTTTTGGCGATGCTTGTGGCTGACTGATTGTCACAGAAAAGTTTCAATGGTCCTTCGATCTTGACTCCAAGTTCTTCAAGTAGTTGTTTGATCCAAATGCCTTCACAAATACCGAGAGCCACAGCATGCGCTACTTCGGGATACAATAGGCTGCTTCTTGCTCCTCCATGTTACTAGATTTCCCAAAACATAAGTACAATAACCAGATGTAGATCTTCGATCAATCACTGATCCCGCCCGGTCTACATCACTATAGATTTCTACTCCCACAACTAGAACACTTCTTGAAATATAGCCCTTTTCCTTGTGTGAGCTTTAAATATCTCAGAATTCTGTACACAACTTCCATATGTTCCTCTCGTGGGTCATTCATGTATTGACTCGCAACACTGACAGAGAAGCTGATATCAGGACGAGTGTGTGAGAGATATATGAGTTTGCCAACTAACCTTTAATATCGGCCCTTATCCACTGGAGGTCCCTTTTCAGCTCTCTCAAAGTTCACTATAGTCATTAGAGTTTCAGCTGGTTTACACCCCAGCATCCCACACTCTTTGAGTAGGTCCATAACATATTTCCTTTGGGATACTGATATTCCATGACTCGATCTAGCCACTTCCATTCCTAGGAAGTATCTAAGGTTCCCTAGATCTTTGATCTCAAACTCCTTGGTAAGAGTTTTCTTCAAACTAATCATTTCTTCTGTGTAATCACCAGTAACAATTATGTCATCAACATATACTATGAGGATAGACACTTTACCTTCTGGGCACCTTTTTATGAACAGGGTGTGATCTGATTGCCCCTGAGAGTATCCGTTTAATCTTACAACTCTTGTAAACCTATTGAACCAAGCTCTTGGGGATTGTTTAAGACCATACAAGGACCTTTTCAACTTGCAGACCTATTCCTAGTGAAGTGAGTCTCAAAACCAGGAGGAATTTTCATATACACTTCCTCTTCCAGATCTCCATTTAGAAAGGAATTTTTTACATCTAATTGATAAAGTGGCTAGTCAAGACCCTTATTGTGTTGAGTTTTGCTACTGGTGCAAAGGTTTCTTAGTAGTCAATTCCATAAGACTGAGTGAAGCCTTTTTGCAACAAGCCTGGCCTTGTATCTATCAACACTTCCATCCTCCTTACACTTGATTGTAAATATCCATTTGCACCCTACTGGATTCTTTCCTAGAGGTAGATTAGTGAGTTCCCAAGTTTGATTCTTTTCTAGTGCCCGAATCTCCTCAAATATAGCTGCCTTCCAAGAAGGATCTTTAAGAGCTTCCTGATTGTTAGTGGGAACCTGTAAGGCATCCAAATTCGTAACAAAGGCTTGAAACTTTGGTGAAAGATTTGAGTAAGAGATATAATTACGAATTGGATGTTGAGTGCAAGATCGCACTCCCTTCCTTAGAGCAATTGGCCAGCCCAAATCATCAGTGATACAGTCACTAGGAGGGGGTTCAGAAGTTGTGTTGCCTTCATTCAATGAATCTGGATTGGGCTATTGGTCAGGTTCAGCAAGTGCATGAGGTTGTACACTTTCTCTCCTGGAATGGACACTTAGTTCATTAGTCATTGGTGAGTCTGAAGATGGGACAGACACTACAAGTATGGAGCTGGGTAAATTAGGAGTATTTTCTTGTGTGTCAGGTGCAGGAGAATTTTAGAGATCAATGAATAGTTGAGGTTTGGTATTCTCAAAGTAAGAAGGGTGAGAAGTGGGAAAACTTATTTGTGATGGTTCACTCTCCACATCCCAGGACTAACATTCTTTACTGTAGTCACTCTCCCCCTGAATGATAGGATTAGGATAAAAAGGTTGATTCTCAAAAAAGGAAACATCCATAGAATTATAGTACCTTCTAGTGATTAGAGATAGCATTTGTACCCTTTTTGATTGGATGAATAGCCCAAAAAAATGCATTTGATTGCCCGAGGATCTAACTTCCCACGATTTGATGAGTGAATATGGACAAAGGCTGAACACCCAAATACTTTGAGTGGAATGGTAGACGCAAGACGAGAGGTGGGATATGTTTCTAAGAGAGCTTGAAGTGGAGTTAAAAATTTGAGAACTCAAGAGGGCATACGATTTATTAAGAATGACACTGTAAGTATGGCATCCCCCCAAAAAAATTTTAGAACATTGGCTGAAAACATAATAGATCTGGCAACTTCAAGAAGGTGCTTGTTTTTTCGTTCTGTAATACTGTTCTGTTGTGGGGTATCAACACAAGAACTTTGATGAACAATACCTTCACTCAACAAATATTCCCCCAAGATAGATTTAAAATTGTAACGCCCCTATATGGGGGTTAACAGTTTTTAATGAGATAAAATAAAAATAAATAATAAAAGTAAAACCTTAAAGATTAAAATTTGCCCGGGACTTAAATGAAAACTCTCAACTCAAAAATAAAAATATAAACGACAAATAAACCACAGTTTTAATGTAGCACCTTAAATTTAATAATATAAACTGTTGTCATCATCATTTTAACCCTCAACACATTGTAATACAGTCACAGAAAGTAACAATTGATGCTTACATTATCATGAAGAACATTCTTTACAATTGAGCAGTCCCAATGTAATATAGTTACATCGCTTCCTCAACTATATTTCTCGTAGCCACCTCACACTTAGTGAGTCCTGAAAAGATATAAATATAAGGGAATGAGCGACACTATGCTCAGTAGAGAAAGCCATTACTCACCTTTAGGTTTTTATCATTACCACATTAAAATCTGCATGGTTAGTAAGTTACATCATATTCCAGATTATGAGGTTTATTATGATCACATCTTATGGATACCGTAGTTAATCATTACCAAGTGTCATAATTACACATTTATACAAATATTACCAATCATCATTGTTCCTAGGTATCCATGTTAAATTGAGTATCACTCAACTCATCGAAACCCAAATGGGCGCACTTGATCACCCTATAAACATTCCAAGGGTGTTCCGGTGAGGGGACATCAAGCCCCGAGTCCTCACCAAATCGATTCCTGTACAGTGTGTTCTGGGACTTTCAACCCAAGGAAGCGTCATCGCCTTCCCCCTATTTTACCTTTTAGGGTATTCATGCCCAAGGACGTAACCGTCGCCCTCTTCATGTCTCACAATTTCTCTATATTGAATCATTATCAATAGAGTTAGTTTTCCTAACCATGCTTCTCAATTTATAATATGTGTCAATTCATTATGTTCCTCGCCGTACAATACAAGACGAGTCCATGTCATAGTTTCATATGTGATAATCATATAATATCAGTTCAACATAGATATATATATATTGCGGCAAAACAATCAATTTTAATTCTATAAAAACCTCACAAAAGATGAGTAATAGAATCCCTACCTTTCAAGCTTATCAACAATCTTTTAATCCTGGAATCAGTTAACGTTAGCTCCATACTCCCTTGATCCTAAGGCGTGCATAAGGACAATTAAAACTAAAGCACAACATACAACTACATTCATAAATAAATCATGTGTAAACCTATCTTACTAGTATGCCATTAAAGCTTTTATATAAATCTCTTTTGAATACCACAGTAAACAATTTTTGTCTTAACACAATATAAAATGTGAACAAGTAATCTATATGTTTTAGTCCCTAATAAGATTCATCAATCACTTAGGATAATATTGGAAAGGTTGCAAGACATTAAAGAATTAGGTGGTGAGCAAAGATGGGTTCTTGGTTCAGGTTAGCAGCTGGTATACCATAACAAACTGGCAGATTTACTAGTTTCCAATACAAAAATTGAATAATTCTTAGAAAATAAAATACAACTCCGATTTAGGTTTATGATAGCTCGTTAGAAAGCCTAGGATGCTACTTTTCAAATATGCAAACCAATTCATAAAATTCATTTTAATTTAATCTTAGAATTTCAAGAAATAACCACTGCCCATAGGGGTATTACAAAGTTTAACAATATAAATTTTTTGTCTAGGGCATATACACTTAGACTTCATACATATGCTCCAAAATAGCAACAAACATATACTTAGGTTTAAGAACGCAAATTTGAATAATCCTTTAGTATAAAAGAAAATTTATAAATGAAAGACTAAATTTGTTCATAAGATTCTAACCTCGGATTATGGTTAGTTGGAAGCTTGAAATGGCTTCAAAACAGGTTCCTTTAGTTCGGTATGACTGAAATTCTTGCTCAAATGGAGGTGATGGTGGCTGATTTTTATGGCTGCCTTGAAGAAGTTCTCTAAGTATTTTGCTTCAGCAAAGAAATGAGAAGAAGAGTGTGGGAACCGTGGAAGAGAAAGGAAGAAAAGATGAAGTCTTTGAAGAGAAGTGATAAAAACAATTATAGAGGAGACATGTTGAAGCATGTCACGGAGGAAATAAAGAAAATGAGGGTCAAGAGTAGTTGGAAAAGATATCCTTATGTCTCATCTAAAGACTTTAACACATATAATGCCAATATGACATTTTTGAGATTTATTAGAAGTTCTAAGGCTTTTTAGTAATCATACTAAATAAATATAGGAGAATTTTAGAAAATTTAAAAATAGATAAAAATAAATATTATAAAATAAATTTAAATGAAGCAATTTTTTTTATACATTAAAAATTAATTTAATTACCTCAATACCCGTTAGGAGAATAACGGGTGTCACAGCTCTACCCCCCTTAAAGAAATTTCGTCCTCGAAATTTCAATTCTAGCAATACTAGTAAAAATTATGATTCCACTATGATTCCAATTCTGAGTCTAAACCGTTAATGTTGTTTGTCCTCCAAATTTAAGTTATCGTATTTCCACTTATTTACTTGCATAATAAATCTTACTCCTAAATCCCTCAATAAGAGTATTTCTGACAAGTTTCAACTTATAACACCGTATAATAGTCTAAGAATCTAATCAGGCATACATATTGACCATATCATGATTCCAGTCCTTCATTGTCCATGGACTGTGATTTACAATCACATTTAAAGAGATTGCCAGAGAAATTTTATATACTTCATCTTTAGGTTCCTTTCCCTTTTTAAGTAAGGAAAAGTCAAATATATTTGATTTCATACCTCAACTAATAAACTAAAACATAATCATAAAACATATATCACAAACACTTATATTCAAAACCATACATTAAACTTATTCATAGAGATATTAAACGGAATCTCAGAGTTGCAAACATACCCGACATATTTTTCATTAAACAGCTATCCTCATGACACAAACATTCAATCCAAATAATATACTCATATTTCATATGGAATATCCCCATAACTGACTCTGGTACTTCCACATAATATTAACAGAATATTACACATTACAAACATGATACGGATACGTTTCGAGAGTACAAGGCACTCCGTATACCAGCTATCCATATCATGCATGCTTAGAGGATACAAAAACATCGATAAACAAAAGATCGGACCTTAAGAAGGATGCGTTTCGAGAGCATCAAGTACTCCGTATCCAGCCATCCCGGCATTAGGCTCAATGAATCTAAAAGATTGAACAACAACGTACCACAAGAAACACAGAATACAAGGCAAACGGTTATTCGTAACACACGAAATACGGACACACATGCCTACATGCCAAAGATAAAACAAAAAGATTACAGATGGAGATTCAAATCAATTGGCCGCTCCCGGCTTTCCCTTTCCCATTCAAGCTTGGATGTTGCAGTGTCGGATTCTGGATGTATGATTTGCATTTTATCTATCAATTCCTCAGCTGTTGAAGCAGTGACAAAGATTTGTCTCTCCGATTCTGTAGTGATGTTTTCTTCCACAGCGTAATCTAGAAATTTTAAAAGACCGTCATAAAAACCCTTTACGTTCAGCAGTCCCAAAGGTTTGGAATAAAAGCCCAACAATTGCCCACAAGCAACTATAAATATTTCCTCAAGAGTACCTAGACCACCAGGTAATGCTATAAAAGCATCAGAATTATAGATTATGTCTTTAAAATTTTTAGGGATACTCCTGACTCCTTCTCCCTTACCTATGGCTTCCTTACAAAGGTTTCCTTCAACTGGAATATGAGGCCAAATTCTTACATCAGTAGCGTCGCTAGACCTAGCTGCTAGTGTCATATTTACCATCATTTTTATACTACCACCCCCATAGATTATGTTAATCTTCTTGTGTGCTAGGACTTGCCCTAAGTGATTTGCAGCTTCTAAATAAGCTTTATCTTTTCCAAGGCTGGAACCACAAAAGACACAGACATTCTTTATTTTCTTCGTGGACTGGGAGGTAGACATATTTGGTTTATAGAAGTGGTTGCTTAATGTCTGCTCCACTTAGACTTCGGGTTCTACATGAGATTTTAAAGATGAGAAATATACAAAAAGGGCTAAAGAGATAGACGAGTAGGTAATGAAAAGGTAATCCAAAGATTTAAACAAAATCTTGTGCGGATAAGAAAGTAAGATAAGGTGATTGATAGTTTACAGAAAATCTGATTCACTTTTTGAAAAAGATTAGACTCTAATTGTATAACTTTTGACAATTGAGAACAATTCGACAGAAGACCCTCTTGACACAACTGTAGACTTTTTGACAAATATACACCAAGTCTAGAAATTTAATATAAACGACAAATACTGTAGAACTTTTGAAATTTGAGACACAAATCTTGAAATATCCGGATAAGCTTTTCAAAATTCAAACATATTACTATACCGTATGTAACGTGTCTGATAAGATAATATATTTTATTATATATATATTTAAGAAAATCATAAATTAAATAAGATATTAACACTTACTGTATCAATCTAATAATCACAATTATTTCAAACACAAAAGCAAATATTCTGAGTAAAAGAAAAACACAAACTGTTGAACATCAGCTAAAACTGCTTCAAATAAGTAAAGACTAAATAACCTTTATAGAGCGATGACTTATTCCCCATCCAGTTTTCTTATGGTTTGGCAAACAGGATCTAGAAATACCATATTCCTGAGGCGTTGTCTTTCTGTATAAAATTTAGGCCAGAGTTTAAAAATAGCTCCTTGAACATATCCACTAGGGTGACCGTGAAGAGGAGGATGGATGCTATCCAAGTTCTCCTTTGAAAGTCCATCCCTACAAAACCTTATTTTATCCTCTCTATTCGTAGACATATAACCAGGTGAAGTACATTTACCGTTACAATTTTGTCTTCCACATTTGTTACAAGCGACCACGATGGCACGGGCTCTTCTTTTCATTGCACTACGACTGGTACCTGTTCCTGGTAAACCGACATCTTGACTAAAGTCACTCGGACGGATTTTCCCCTCTATTAACATTCTCACATCACAAGGGATACCAAAACGCATAAGAATCCACAACCGAGTAATTCTAGCCTTGTATTTCTTTCTGAGAATCTTTTGGGAGAGTGATGGGAAATACTTTCTCAGGTGTTGGTACTTTGGGTCCATGATGAGATGAAAGAAGAGTAAATAGAAATGAAAAATTAAGATAGTAAATTGCAGAATCCTAGAATTCCTTCTTCTTTTAGAGGAAAAGAAGAATTTCTAATGAAAAAGAAGAGGATTTGCGATTTAAAGAGAAAATAACAAATTAAGAGAGAAAAAGTGAACTCGGAGAAATAAGCTCCTATGCACAGTAAACGTATTTGTAAACAATAATTAAACCACTGTATATGACACGTATAGAAACCACGTGGGAGAGACAGTGTGAATCAAACTGATTTAAGATTTAAACTAGGCCCAAATGTTCTTAGTTGAAAATGGTCAGGTTGTTTCGGGCCTTAACACATTTAGAACGAGTTAAATAACAAACATAAAATTGAAAACCAATTTGTATAAATCTTAAACCCAATTCAAAGTCCACTATAGATAAAGTTAACTATAAACAACAAATCTAATTTAACGACAACAAGGATCTTCCTGAATGATCCAGCAACTCAAATAATTTTGTTTTAATCAAAACCTTATTGAACAATACATACACCCATATGTTATTCATAATACTTAACATCTATCAATGGATTCATCATCATTACTACCAAGGGTTTAGAATGCGACTAACCTTGAAATCAATACGATTTACGTCTTTCAACGTAGACCATATCAATGAACAAAGACACTAGATGTTACTACTTAAGAACATCTACAATCCCCACAATTCTACTTATACAATATATAATTTCCTCATATAACAAAACCTTAGGTAACCAAAAGATTCACTGATACACTTAAATACAATGTACGTAACGAAATATTCCAATTTTGAGATTCATGCATTCTAGACTTTACACAGTCTCAACAGACCAAAAGTCTAACATTTATCTCTCTCAAGATTCAATACCATGATTCCCAACTTATATCATATTCCTCAAATATATAGAACTTTTAAGAAAAGACATTGACACTTATGTGCTCCATCGAATCCACACATAATCATTACTTAGGTTTGAATCAATTACGAAAAAATTGGCATATCTATGTCAAACTTTAAAATCAATAAATCAAGCCTTATATTTCTTATTGTTTTTCACGAGACAAAAGGCTTTTCAATCCTCGTATCTATACGAATTTCTCATCGTTTATACGAATTAGATATGCTTATAGATCCAAATATTATACGAATCTCTCATAAGCATTCTACTTATAAACTCATTCCATATAATTATCATTCTCTTATAACTATTAATACTTTCCTTCTATATAATTATTGTACTCATATAACTATTAATATTTTCATTCTATGGCCTTTCCATGTTACATCCTTCTAGACTGCATAAATCAATGTGAAGGTTCATTTTGATGATGACAATAAAAATTCAGCTTCAAAACCATCTCAAAAATATATTTTTTTAAAGTGGTGCTACACTCCCTAGGTTAACCGAACCTAGGCTCTGATACCAAAAATTCTGTAACGCCCCTATATGGGGGTTAACAGTTTTTAATGAGATAAAATAAAAATAAATAATAAAAGTAAAACCTTAAAGATTAAAATTTGCCCGGGACTTAAATGAAAACTCTCAACTCAAAAATAAAAATATAAACGACAAATAAACCACAGTTTTAATGTAGCACCTTAAATTTAATAATATAAACTGTTGTCATCATCATTTTAACCCTCAACACATTGTAATACAGTCACAGAAAGTAACAATTGATGCTTACATTATCATGAAGAACATTCTTTACAATTGAGCAGTCCCAATGTAATATAGTTACATCGCTTCCTCAACTATATTTCTCGTAGCCACCTCACACTTAGTGAGTCCTGAAAAGATATAAACATAAGGGAATGAGCGACACTATGCTCAGTAGAGAAAGCCATTACTCACCTTTAGGTTTTTATCATTACCACATTAAAATCTGCATGGTTAGTAAGTTACATCATATTCCAGATTATGAGGTTTATTATGATCACATCTTATGGATACCGTAGTTAATCATTACCAAGTGTCATAATTACACATTTATACAAATATTACCAATCATCATTGTTCCTAGGTATCCATGTTAAATTGAGTATCACTCAACTCATCGAAACCCAAATGGGCGCACTTGATCACCCTATAAACATTCCAAGGGTGTTCCGGTGAGGGGACATCAAGCCCCGAGTCCTCACCAAATCGATTCCTGTACAGTGTGTTCTGGGACTTTCAACCCAAGGAAGCGTCATCGCCTTCCCCCTATTTTACCTTTTAGGGTATTCATGCCCAAGGACGTAACCGTCGCCCTCTTCATGTCTCACAATTTCTCTATATTGAATCATTATCAATAGAGTTAGTTTTCCTAACCATGCTTCTCAATTTATAATATGTGTCAATTCATTATGTTCCTCGCCGTACAATACAAGACGAGTCCATGTCATAGTTTCATATGTGATAATCATATAATATCAGTTCAACATAGATATATATATATTGCGGCAAAACAATCAATTTTAATTCTATAAAAACCTCACAAAAGATGAGTAATAGAATCCCTACCTTTCAAGCTTATCAACAATCTTTTAATCCTGGAATCAGTTAACGTTAGCTCCATACTCCCTTGATCCTAAGGCGTGCATAAGGACAATTAAAACTAAAGCACAACATACAACTACATTCATAAATAAATCATGTGTAAACCTATCTTACTAGTATGCCATTAAAGCTTTTATATAAATCTCTTTTGAATACCACAGTAAACAATTTTTGTCTTAACACAATATAAAATGTGAACAAGTAATCTATATGTTTTAGTCCCTAATAAGATTCATCAATCACTTAGGATAATATTGGAAAGGTTGCAAGACATTAAAGAATTAGGTGGTGAGCAAAGATGGGTTCTTGGTTCAGGTTAGCAGCTGGTATACCATAACAAACTGGCAGATTTACTAGTTTCCAATACAAAAATTGAATAATTCTTAGAAAATAAAATACAACTCCGATTTAGGTTTATGATAGCTCGTTAGAAAGCCTAGGATGCTACTTTTCAAATATGCAAACCAATTCATAAAATTCATTTTAATTTAATCTTAGAATTTCAAGAAATAACCACTGCCCATAGGGGTATTACAAAGTTTAACAATATAAATTTTTTGTCTAGGGCATATACACTTAGACTTCATACATATGCTCCAAAATAGCAACAAACATATACTTAGGTTTAAGAACGCAAATTTGAATAATCCTTTAGTATAAAAGAAAATTTATAAATGAAAGACTAAATTTGTTCATAAGATTCTAACCTCGGATTATGGTTAGTTGGAAGCTTGAAATGGCTTCAAAACAGGTTCCTTTAGTTCGGTATGACTGAAATTCTTGCTCAAATGGAGGTGATGGTGGCTGATTTTTATGGCTGCCTTGAAGAAGTTCTCTAAGTATTTTGCTTCAGCAAAGAAATGAGAAGAAGAGTGTGGGAACCGTGGAAGAGAAAGGAAGAAAAGATGAAGTCTTTGAAGAGAAGTGATAAAAACAATTATAGAGGAGACATGTTGAAGCATGTCACGGAGGAAATAAAGAAAATGAGGGTCAAGAGTAGTTGGAAAAGATATCCTTATGTCTCATCTAAAGACTTTAACACATATAATGCCAATATGACATTTTTGAGATTTATTAGAAGTTCTAAGGCTTTTTAGTAATCATACTAAATAAATATAGGAGAATTTTAGAAAATTTAAAAATAGATAAAAATAAATATTATAAAATAAATTTAAATGAAGCAATTTTTTTTATACATTAAAAATTAATTTAATTACCTCAATACCCGTTAGGAGAATAACGGGTGTCACAAAAATATTCTTTGGCATTATCTGTTCTCAAAATCTGAATTTTAGTTTGAAACTGAGTTTGGATCATAGTATTGGAGTTTTGAAAGACTTGGCTGACTTCAGGTTTTTCTTTTAAGAGAAATACCTAAGTCATTTGTGTATGATCATCTATAAATGTCACAAACCAACGAAATCCTAAAATGGTTTTTATTCGAGAGAGACCCCACACATCACTATGAACCATTGCAAAAGGACGAGAAGATTTGTACGGTTGAATTCAAAAATTACTTCGAATATGCTTTGAAAATTGACACACTTCACACTGAAACAAACTTGGATTTTTATTCTTAAATAGTAATGGAAATAGTTTTGCAAGATACAAGAAATTTGGATGACCTAAACGAAAGTGCCACATCATGGCTTCATTATTGACCAAAGGAAGAAAAACATTAGAGGATGAAATCTGAAAACCTAGACTCCTAATTTGATGAACTTGTCCACTTTGAGACTTATTGTCATTGAGTAAGTATAACCCCGAGCACTCCTTAGCCGTACCAATCGTCCTCCCCGTATCCGTATCCTTAAAATCACACAAATTATTGAAGAATTTAGTGACACAATTATGTTCCTTTGTGAGCTTACTGATGGATAATAAATTACAGTCTAGCTTGGGAACATATAACACTGAGTGAATGATCAAATCCTTGGTTAACTTCACTGTACTAACTCCATCAACCCGAGATTGTGTTCCATCAGCAATTCGAACATACCAATTTTCTTTATAGGGATTAATAGTAGAAAATAAACTTGAGTCTCCAGTCATATGGTCAGATGCTCCATAATCAACTATCCAAACAGTTGGCCTTTTTCCTTTAACATTAAGAGCATGTGTGATATTACCTTTGTGTGCCACTAATCCAGTGGATATGATAGAGGAGGATGATTTAGTTTACTGTTGAACGAACAGTTTGTGGAGTAAATCCAACTGCTCCTTACTAAAGAGAGATGTCTCAGCTTTTTCAGGTTTTTCTTCAGTTGTGGCCAAGTGTCCTCTACTGTTTTTGGGAGTAGCTGACTTGGCATCATTGGGTTTACCATGTAAGTCCCAGCATCGGTCCTTTGTGTGACCTAGTTTGTGACAATGATCACATTTTGGTCTCTCCTTTTTCTGCTTTCCATTGTTGAAGAGTGGTTGTCCTCCACAGGCCACCATTGCAGATGCTTCAAAATTGTTGGTCATGCCTTGTTTTCCCATCATGATCTTCTTTTGACTTTCTTCACATTTGACTTTAGCAAATGCTTCACGAAGACTTGGAAGAAGGCTTTTTGATAGAATCCGTCCACGAACATCATCTAAATTTTTATTCAAGCCAATTAAGAATTTGTATAGACAGGCTTCTTCAAGAATCTTCTTGTGATATATGGCATCGTCAGGGCACTTCCACTTGTATTCTCTGAACATATCTAATTGTTGCCAATAACGATAAAGAATATTGAAGTACTAAGTGACGTTGAGATCACCTTGTCGCTGATCATGAAGTACACACTCAATCTCAAACAATTCAGACTTGTTTTTGACATGCGAGTATGCCTCTTTAGCAACGTCCTAGATTTCTGCTGCCGTTTCGTATAGGAGAAAATTTTCTCCTATCTCATTTGTCATGGAGTTGATAAGCCACGACTTAACAAGATTATTCTCTGTCTTCCATGTTCGATAGGTTAAATCTTCCTTTTTTGGCTGGACTGCTTCACCAATAAGGTATTCATCTCTCCCTTTACCAGTAATGAAAATAAAACTGACTAGGACCAGGCAAGATAATTCTACCCATTAAGTTTATAACCAGTGATGACCAAGGATGAGTGATCAATAGCAGCTGGCTGATTGACAAGACCTGGGATGCTTGTTGTTGATGAGACACCCTTCTCGGCGGCCATTGAAATATTTTTGCACAGACTATACGAACCTTTTTTGGACTGTACGGACTATACGGTGGTGTACAGACTGTACAAAAATTTGTACGGAATTGATGTGCAGTGAGCACGAGTGCTTGTACGGACAACAGTTCTAGGGCTAGGAGAACAAAATGCCCCAGGATTTTAATCTGAGACTAAAGAAATGGCTCTGATGCCATGTAATTTTTATGAATGATAAATAAATGTCTCTATTTCATTACTGGAATATCATACATATATACAGGAGAACAGAAACAACCTTGCCTACAAATAAGGAAGGTTAACAACTAACGCAATCAAAAAGATAGTGAATCTGACTAATTGCAATCAATCACTCCTAATAAGATTTGGTCAAATATAACCAGAATAACTTATTTCCTAAAGAAGAGGAGGAAAATCAGGAAACTAATAAAACAAAGAGAAAAATAAGGTCTATCACAATTCTACAGAAATAAAAGTAAAACTTCAAAAATAAAGTAGCCCGAGACTTAAATGAAAACTTTCAAATCAAAATATAAATATAAATATAAATAGCAATTAAACCACAATGTAAGGTAGCACCTTAAATTTAAATAAAACTATCATTTCAACCTTCAATACATCTTAATACAATCACAGAAAGTAACAATCGATGTTTACATTATCATGAAGAACATTCTTAACAATTGAAGCAATCCCAACGTAATATAGCTTCATAGCTTCCTCAACTATTTTCCTCGTAGCCACCTCACACTTAGTGAGTCTTGAAAAGATGAAAATATAAGGGAATGAGCGATAACATGCTCAGTAGGGAAAACATAACTCACTTTTAGGTTTTTACCATTACTATATTGAAACCTGCATGCTTAGTTAGCTCTCAATATTAATAATCAATATTATCATGTTCAATTCTGGTGGATAAATTATGATCCTTCTTACCAAGTTTCATACGTCTATATACATACTTATTCAAGATTCAATTATGCTTATCTATATCTACCATGCAATCACTCAACTCAACGAAACCCAAGTGAGCGCGCTTGACCACCCTACAATCATTCCAAGGGTGTTCCATTGAGGGGACATCAAATCCTAGATCCTTACCAAGTTGATTCCTATACAGTGTGTTCTGGGACTTTCGACCTAATAGAGCGTCATCACCTCCCCCTATTTTACTTTTTAGGGCATTCGTGCCCAAGGACGTAACTGCTGCCCTTTTCATATCTTACCATTCCTCTATAATCATTCATTATCTATAGAGTTAATTATTCCTAACCATGCTTTTCGATTTACAACAACATATGTCAAATCAATATATTCCTCGCTATACAATACAGGATGAGGTCTCATATGTGACACTCATATAATAGCAGCTCAACATACATATATATATATATCTTGCAATAAAACAACCAATTTTAATTCCATAAAAACCTCACAAAAGATGAGAAATAGATTCCCTACCTCTTGGTGAATACCATGCCAATAACTTCCAGCTCACAATACCAGGCTTACAACGTAAGCTCTTAGTGCTTTGTCATCTTACGACGTATAAAATAATCATACTTTAACTAAATTCTTAATCCATAATCATACCAATTTACCATTTATTCTTATTAGTGTGCCATAATCATTTATTTGAAATCCTTGGAACATTTTGTAACACAAAATGATGAAAAATAAGTGTGTTTGGAATGTCCAATCAGCCTTCCAAACAAAACTGCTAGTTCTGGACCCTTTGTTGGCCTGTTGATCTTAAAGTTTGGCCTGTCGGTACTGTTCATCGGCCTACCAAACTTTCAGTTTGGCCTGTCAAACCTACCGACAGGTACGGCTTGCCAATTGAAAAGATCGGTCTACCGATAATACAACTTCTGGAAATCAAATTCTCAAGTTTCAAAGGTTTCAAACTTTAATACTAAATCTGCCCCTTTTTAACAATTTTTAGGGTATAGAAAATGCATAAAACTATAGATTAACACTTTTAAACATATATAAATCATTTTTTTCAACATTTTTATGCTCAACAAATAAATCTAAACTAAAGATCAAAACTTTTCAAAATTAGCTCAAAAACTAAGTTTAAACAAAGATCTATGTAAATCAAGCTTTAAGAACATTGTATAATTACCCACAAACATTCAAGGACACATTTCTCTCAATTCTCATACCAAAACATAAATTTAACTCAAGGTTTTTAGCTTAGAAAACTTTACCTCAAGCTTGAAGAAAAATAGTGATTTTGTTTGTAAAAATCCTTGATCTTGTTTTGTGATCTTGGTAGATCCACGAAAATAACTTCGGATTTCCTCTTTTAATCACTTTGAAGCTAAGTTGATGATCTTGATTTTGAAGAAATCAAAGAGAAAAGAAGAGAGAAAACAGAGAGGAAAAGAGAGAGAAAAAAAGAGTTTCGTGAGAGGAGAGAAGAAAAAAAAAAGAAAAGAAAAAGTAAAGACGTGAGAAAATAATGGGGGTTGGCAGGTAAAAATCAAGTCTCCATCAGAGACTTTGGAGCAAATAATGCCAAATGACAGTTTTGTGATTAAATTAAAGTTCCAAGGGCCTTTTGGTCAATATACTAAATAAGTATAGAAAAATTTTAGAAACTTTAAAAATAGATAGAAATAAATCATATGAATTAGTTTTTAAATGAAACAATTTTTAATTGGCACACTAAAAATTAATATAATTTCCATTATACCCATTAGGAAAATAACAGGTGTCACAAGTTCGCCCACCATGAATGGTGTTGCTGAACGACGAGACAGAATGCTTAAGGACATGGTGAGGAGTATGATCCTCATTCTACCTTACTAAAATAACTATGAGGAGAAGCACTTAATACTGTAGCATATTTTCTTAACAGGGTTCCAATTAAAGCAACTACCAAAACCCCTTATGAACTTTAGACGGGCAAGAAACCTAGTCTAAAGCATTTTCATGTTTGGGGATGTCTAGATGAGGCAAGGTCTTATAGGCCTAATAAAAAGAAATTGAACTCAAGAACGGTGAGTTGTTATTTTATTGGATACTCTAAAAGATCCAGAGGGTACAAGTTTTACGATCCCACGACTAAGTCAATTTTTGAGATGGGAAACGCCCGGTTCTTTGAGGATGTCGAGTTTGCGGGGGATAAAAAATTAGGGGCTTTGTCTTTCAAGAGGAATATGTTGATAGTCCTATAGTTGTTATTAACATTGATCAAGTTTCTATTCCTGACATTGTTCAAGAAGTAGACACAAATTAAGACAATGTCGGAGAACCTCCTATTTTAGAAATTGTTCCAAAAGAACAAACTCTACCACCTCAAGAACCTATGGCATTAAGGAGATCCGCTAAAGAAAGAAGAAGTACGGTGCCAGATGATTACATTGTATTTCTCTAAGAACATAAGTTTGACATCGTTGTGGTGGAAGATGATCCAATCAACTTCCGTTAATCAATAGAAAGTTCTAGATCTCAGGAGTAGATTGATGCCATGAATGAGCAGATAAAGTCTATGGAGGACAATGATATTTTGGATCTTGTCCCATTGCTTGAATGAGTGAAACCCCTTGGTTGCAAATGGATATTTAAGACCAAAAGGGATTCGAAAGGCAGTGTGGAGAGGTACAAGGTTTGTCTTGTCGCTAAAAGCTTTACATAGAAAGAAGGCATCAATTATAAAGAGACTTTTTCTCCAGTTTCTTCGAAAGACTCCTTCAAGATTATAATGGCATTGGTGGCACATTTTGATCTTGAGATTTATCAAATGGATGTTAAGACTATGTTTCTCAACAACAACATTAATGAAGCAATATATATGGTGCAACTAGAAAACTTTGTGTCAGGAGATGCAAAAAAGATGGTTTGCAAGTTAAAGAAATCCATCTATGGGCTTAAGCAGGCCTCTCATCAATGGTATTACAAATTTAATCAGGTTATTATCTCATTCAGTTTTGAGATGAATGTGGTCGATGATTGTATATACCATAAGTTCAATGGAAGCATGTATATTTTTCTAGTTTTATATGTCGATGACATTTTGTTTGCCAGCAACGACGTAGGCTTATTGTATGAAACCAAGAGATTTCTATCAAACAAATTTGAGATGAAGGATTAACGCCTCTTTTGTGTTGGGTATATAGATACACTAGGATTGCTCTCGGGGTATTCTTGAATTAATACTAAAGGGCTATATCAAAAAGGTTCTTAAGAGATATGACATACAGGTTTGCAAACCAGGTGATACCCTTGTGGCTAAAAGAGGCAAGTTTAGTCTCAATCAGTACCCTAAGAATAATTTTAAGATTTAGGAAATGTAGAAGATTCTTTATGCATCAGTAGTAGGGCATCTGATGTAAGCTCAAGCTTGTACGTGTTTGGATATTACGTACGTTACAAGGATATTGGGTAGATAATTAAGCAATCCTACAAAGGATCATTGGATAATAGCCAAATGATCTTGATGTATTTACAGAGAACAATAGACTACATGCTCACGTATCAGAGGTCGTAACAGCTTGAGATTATTGGGTATACTAACTCCGATTATGTTGGATAACAAAATAGTATGAAATCTATATTGGACTATGTCTACCTTCTAGTTGGAGGTGCTATCTCTTGGAAGAGTGCTAAATAGTCTCTTATAGCGTCTTCTACCATGACGGCAGAATTCATAGCGTGTTATAAGACATCAAATCATGGAATATGGCTGTGAAATTTTTGTCACAGGGCTATGCATAGTAGACAGTATTCAAAAACCACTCAAGTTATTTTGTGACAATAAGTCGGCAGTTCTATATTCGAACAACAACAAGAGCTCGACAAAGTCAAAGCATATAGACATCAAGTTCCTGGTTGTGAAAGAAAGAGTTCAAAGTGGACAGTTATCTATAGAGCACATCGATACAAACTCATGATCATAGATCCACTTACTAAGGGATTGCCACCCGAAATGTTTCATGAGCACATTGCTCGTATGGGTGTCATGTCTTATGAGGATATTCAGTTTTAGTAGGGGTTTGTAATTTTAGATGCTATTCTAATATAGACATATTTTCAATTATTTTAGTTTATGGATATTTTGAGATTATTTTCTGAAGAAGTAATTTTTTTTTTTTGTTTATTCACACTCTAATTTTGATATAGTTTGATCTCACTAAGGTTTTTTTGAGGTAGACCAATTGGAAATAGGCATGTTAAGATCACATTGCATGAAATTTCCATGCTACACATCCATGCTTGATCTTTGTCATTAGTTGTATTGGTATAAGTGATCATTGATGGGTCTAGTTACGATATATATAACGAAGATCGCTTTGGTCCTATATTGATATGGTTAATGGACAAGATTGTTGAGATGTATAAGGTTTTAATAGAAAAATTCATGAGTTCATAGGGCATAATTCACATTTACAAAGTTTCATATATAGCCCAAGTGGGAGATTGTTACAATTAATCCAATATATGGGCTAATATATTAAATAAATCTATATTAAAGGCTATCAAATAAGGTTGCTCAATTAAAAGTAATCAATTTAGGTTTTGGGCTTTTAAAGTATCATTAAATGTAGGCCTCCTATGCGTATAGACCAAAATATAATTACTGATTTTATAATGGGCTAAATTGATAATTAAGGATAGCTGTTAAGATTAGTAGTAATATAAAGGGGTTATAGTTTTCAAGTCAGTTCGTACATTTTTTTTCTTGTCACCCATTTACAGAAAGATTATAGAGACATTCCTTGAAAGAGGACTTACATACTAGACTTAGAAGATCCTTAACGTACAATCTTAGGAATCACAATTTAATCAATGGATTTAGGTTAGCTTCCTGCATCTCATAATTATCTCGGTGATTTGACATGAATAATCTTGGTTGATGATGGTTTTCATTACAATATTTTGTTCTAACATCTTTATCTTTTATTTTCTTGATTCTTGAATATGTATATATTTTTCATCAATGAAATTTGCTTAAAACTTTAATTGGTCCATCAAAAAAAAATAAAGCTTTAATTGAGAATAATTTAAGGTGGTATTAGGGTCCAAACATTTAGGACAATTTGAATGTGAAACCCAATTAAAATGAATGTCTATGATGAAAAAAAAAATTCCCAATTCAAATCTGAAATTTGAATGACTTTTTACAATGCAAACTAAAAAATATATATATATCCAAATTCAAGCTCTGCTTTAAATTTGCATAATTTGAATCTCTTTGTTACTATGCAAATTTCTCACTTTTGGTGTGACGTGTCTAGAACAATTTTTTTCAACTATGCAAACATAAATTCAGATTTTATTTTTATTCAGATTTAAACTTTAAATGCATATCCTTTCGGATTACAATTTAAGTCATATCTTTCAGCTTAAATGAAACAAGGTTCAAACAATCACAATTCAAACTCAGAATCCAAATAGACACCTTAAGATCAAGGAGGAACTTTTAGTCAATGTTATACTTCAAACAACTAAATGAAACATAGTTTTTGAATGTTTTTGAATGTCTCACTTGCAATGCTAACCCAAATAGACACCTTAAGAAGCAAAAGCAAGCAGCTCTTTATTGCTTTCAACCAAAACCATCTCTCCTTGCCCAAGCATTAACCAAGCTTCAATCCCATCTTCTTTTCTTGTATCCATCAATAAAACATAGTTTTTGAATGTCTCACTTGCAATGCTAACCCAAATTGGCTTTCCCCATCTGAAACCTAATTAGTAAAATGGAAACCTACACCAACTAGTGCAGTTATAGTTGTCAATCTCATCACTCTTTATCAGCTTCCCGTACTCATCAAGTTTTCTCTAAACCTCCTCAAAGTTAACTCTCATACCATAATTTTCCACAACTTATTTGATCCCTTTCCTAAACTTGTCAACCAATTCTTATATGTCATTACTTATGTTTTCATTTTCCTCAATTTTTGCTGTAAAATAACTAACAAGATTCCCTGTAATGTTCTCCAAAATAGAAGGGACAATTCTCAGCCTCGTATTCATGTTCTGGCACCAAACTAATTTCCTTGGAAGCCTCAAATTTGATCTCGAAGCTTGCATTGCGCAGTTCCAGATCAACCTCGATACGGCTTCAACCCTAGTGAGGTTGTTCACCCTTTCACTCACTACTTTACTTTGCAAAGCTTCAATCTTTTTGGCCCCGAAAACATATCTCTTTGATCAATAGCTATTCCACCACAGTCAAAGATTGTGACTTGGACAACAAGAAGACAGCCTCCAGTGCATGATACTTTGGCTTCAGTCTCCATAGGAAGGAACTTCTTTAAGGTCTCTTAGTCAGGCTGTTGAGGACTTTTGATATCAAACAAGACACTCAGGCTTCAACAAATTTTGTTCGGCCTTTGTCTTTACCACTGCTACATTTGATGAAAAAATTGTTTCTGATTTTTCCGAACAAAGGGTAGAAATGAGTGAGAGTTTTTTATAATGTTATCTGCAGATTTTGAGATAGTTTGGATGCTATTAGGGGTTGTAGTATTGGATTCATAACCCAACGTCAGGCTTATGTGTGGATAATTATGTGTTGCGGACTGTCATATAAGGTTAAGCCTATTTAAAAGTGATTTTCTAAGGTTTAGGTAATTTGGGCTTTAATGTATCTAATAGGGTGTGGGCCTTTAATGTGTAAAGACTTAAGGGTAATTTCCATTTTCATGATAAGCTAAAATAGAAATACTAAAAGATCACAGACAAGTTATCTATGTATAGTGGTTATGGTCCCCAGATCACATGTTATGTTACATTCTTTCTGACATCCCATCATCAAAGAGAGCAGAGAGAAAACTAAAAGGTTCTCTTAGGAAAACGTGTTGATCTGGAAAGCAAACCGCATGGCTCTAAAGAGTAACTGATCATTATGGATTTAGGTATACTTTTGCTTATTCATTTATTAATTTTTGGTGATCTAACATGAACATTCTTGGATTTTTTACGATGGTTTTTACCAAAGGTTATTTCCTAACAAGTGGCACCAAAGCAGTTACTACGTTGAATCATTGAGAAATATTTTTATCTTATTTTCATTGATGAATGAATTTTCGGCCATATAATATTTTAGAAAATACTTGTTTGTTTATGGTGTTTTCTAAAATATAATTGGATTCAAGGATTCATAAAATTTTATTCAGTTTATATATACTTTGCCTATATAAGTGAATTCTAGTTTCCAATACCTTTTGGATTATGATTTCTTCAGTTCATATAAACTTTTCGTTATGTGATTATTCATATGCTTTTGGGAAACAATTTGGTTCGTTCATTGTTGAATTTTGGTAAGCATTTGCATAGAAATCATTTATTTTCGTTGCTAGAGTTTTCCTTCTTTCCCACGTTTGAGGCACTTAGTAATGCACTAGCGGTTTCAGTTTTTTATGTTTCAGATTTCAACCTCTTCTTGGGCTTGAACCCTTGAAGTTTTAGGTTGTAAGTTAGGCTGATAGGTTAGGATAAAGTTTAAGGTTTAGGTACTTGGGTAGGGTTAGCCAATCTAGTTCAACCTGAACCATTTCAATTGGCCTATCGCGCTCTGATAACTCGACCCAACCGACCCAATTTGACCGACCCAAAAAGAGTGCTTTTATTCAACCTGATGCAGCAAGCATCTGGCTCCCTCATAATGGATGAGTCCCAGCTCCACGTAGAGCCCACATGGTAGGGCTCATCCCTTATGAGAAGACCGGGCTATTGCCCAATGAGACTAAAAAGAATTTTTCTATAGAAAATGTTATCCAACTCATTCCTATTCAAACACTACTCCTCTCAAGTTGACATATGTTTATATGTCCTTATATTTATTTAAAAAAGAAAAAAGTGTTTTAGCCTATCAAAAGTTGACACATTAGAATGGATTAAAACCGACAAGAACAAATAAAGGTGCATAAACTAAGCAGGATTCAATAGTCAAATGCAAACTTCATACAAACCATATTACCGATAAGCTCCTTACGTTTCAGGACCTCATAAAAGTCACAATGTAACATTTGATGCAAGGGATGGAAAATATAATGAAAGAAAGAAATATCAAGGAAAAGAAAATAAAAAAGGAGAGATAGCTTTTCTTTCATTTTGTTTGGTGGAAGAGAAAATGAAACAAATGGAAAATGTCAAATCTAGTCTATTGTTGAATTACATCCTTGTACAAAAAAGAAGACTAGATCTGAATAAGATTAAAAATTAAGAATTTGACTTTTTTTTATTTTCTCAAATATTCTCTCCTCTTTCTTTTTACAACTAAAAGGATTATAAAATAGTAGGCTCATGGATTTATATCTTTTTTTTTCCTTTCTTATTTAATCTCTATAAAACAACCCAAAATTCCCTTTCCCTCTTTTGACACTTGGATGTATAATCTGATGCGTGTCAAGGAAATATGATTAGCTCTTAGGGGGCATTTGGTATGCAGTAATCCTGAGGTGGGAATGAGAATCTTACAGATTTCCATGTTTGGCATAAGAATTTTAAGTTTTGGATTTCTAGAAAACTCATTCCCATAGGATTCAGATTACCCCATTTTGGGGTAATCTAAATCCCACCCAACATGATGATATTCATATTTCTAAGAATCTTAAAATTATGAAAATCTCACATTTTTTTCATGATGATGATGATAAATATATAATATAATATAATATAAGAACTATTAAATATTTATAATATTATTAAAAATTAATATTATTATTTAATGTTAATATTATATAAAATAACAATATATTATAAAGAATTCTATTTTTATTATTATTTATATTCATATCCATATATTATATATTATTAACCATAATATATACTATATATAATATTTTAGAATAATTACATCATTATTAAATTATTATAGTAATAATATTATTTTAAATTAATATTTTTATACAATATAAATATAAAAATTATATCAATATAAAATAATGATTTGATAATAAGGATAATAATGACATTATCAATAATAATAAAAATATATAATATATTGCATATACATCTAAACATAATATATATTATTATTAATTAATATTAGAATATAATATATATAAATACTATAATAATAAAATAAAAATAATTTTGTTCTATTATTATAAATTAATATTAATATATGATATAGATGGAAGTATTATATCAATATAAAATTCTAATTTAATAATAAGGATAATAATAACATTAACTATAACAAAAATATAATAATACAATACCAATATAAACAGTATAATATTAATATTCATAGTAATATCAATATTAAATTATATAAATACTATTATAATAATTATAAATATAAAATATAACTAAATATGTTTAATATTTTTTATAACAATATTCTTATTTAATTTTAATATTAATATAAATAATAATATATTATTAAGAATTATATTTTTATGATTATTTATATTCATATCAATATATTATATATATATTATATTATATATTATATACAACATCTTAATATTAATATATTGTCAAATAATAATTCTATAATTATTATAAATTAATATTTTATATAATACAAAAGAAAGTATTATATTAATATAAAATAATAATTTTTTAATAATAATGATAATAATAAGATTAATATTCAAAATAATATTAATGTTAAATTATATATAATACTATTTTATTATTCATATTTATATTATTATTATTTAATATTAGTACTAATATATTATATTGATACATTTAATGTTAATACTATAAATTATTTTGTCAATTATACAAGATTTCTATGTACAACTAAATACAGTAATGTATTATTCTTAGAAATCTTATAGAAGATTTCTATGTACAAGCAAATGTGATAATCTTGGTTCTTGAAAATCATATTCCCTATAATCATTTTCCTGAGAATATGATTCTTACTGATTACTACATACCAAATGCCCCCTTAGATTCTTGCTTATTCTCTTTTTGCACTATGATATTTGCAATTTGCAGACCAGTTTTTATATTTGGCTTTCCATGTCAATCGGTATGTCTCTTATTGTTACAATATAATTTGCAATGCAACTTTTTTCCAATTCCTCATAAAAGTATATCTTCCTTCCTATTTATAACAATTTTCCCCCCCAAGGAAATGCCAAGCTATTTCGCATCAGATAAAACCTAGGTTCAAATATTTCTTAGTTTTGTGAGTAAAGAAGAAAACATACATAAATTAAAGTTTAGGTCTTCATCCTAGCATTTCAAAGTTTTAAGTCAAATTTGAGAAATAAAAGTGATAAAATCACCAAAACTTAGGTACAAAAATAAAATTTATTAAAATAAAAAATACCAATGCATTTACACCTTTTTTTTTTCTTGTTTTTCAAAAATAAAATTTATTAAAATAAAAAATACCAATGCATTTAAACCTTTTTTTTCTTGTTTTTCTTATTTCTTATATTTTGAGAGTAGCAAGTCTAAAAATAGTTTCATGATCATCCATCTTTCCCATTATTTGCCGCAACCATTGTAGAACGAGTATGTCACGAACTCAAACTCGGGTGATGACGTAGCGGTTTAATTAAAATAATTAAGTGAGTTTAGTAAAATAATTAAGCAAGTTTAACTAAACTTGCCAATTAATTATTTGGTAATATAAAAAAACATACTTTAGGTTATTTATAAAAATGTGATAAATTTTACACTTTTTAGAATATTACCATCTATTAAAAACTTAGTAAATAATTTTCGTGAATTACCTCTAATTTAAATTAAGTTAAAATATAAATTCAACTAGGGCGAATCGGATTCAAATCCCTTTGAGTGAACAAATACTTTAGACTTTTATGATCTGAGAAAATCTGAAATACTGCTCCGTACAAATAACATCTCCAAATTTTTAGTGCATGAATTACTGCTACAAGTTTCAGATCATGAGTGGGGTAGTTCTACTGGTGAGGCTTCAGCTATCGTGATCTATATGCCACAACCTATCCATGTTGCATTAATATGCATCCAAGTCCATGCCTTGACACATAAGTGTAGACTTCATAATGCTCGTCACTACTCAGTATAATCAACACTGGAGCGGTGGTCAACTGAGTCTTTAACTCCTAGAAGGCATACTCACATTCTGTATCCCATTTAAACCAGACATCTTTCTTAATCAATCGTATCAATGGAGCCACTATCTTTGAGAAGTCTTGCATGAATTTTCTGTAATATCATGTGAGTCCTAAGAAGCTATAGATATCAGCCACATTCCTCAGTCATTCCCATTGCACCATTGTTTCTATTTTGGAAGGATCTATTGAAACACCTGGTCGGAGATGACGTGTCCCAGAAACTTGACTTCAGTCAACCAAAACCCGCACTTTTCCTTTTTAGCATATAGCTGGTATACTCGTAGAGTTTGAAGTACAATCCTCAGGTGCTGCCATACTCCTCCCAGGTTTTAGAATAGATCAGTATGTCATCGATGAACATAATCACAAACTAATCCAAATAAGGGCTGAAAATCTTATTCATCAAATTTATGAAAGCTATAGGGGCATTTATCAATCCAAACAACATCACCAAGAATTCGAAGTGTCAATTTTAGGTCTTGAAGGCCGTCTTGGGAATATCCTCTTTCTTGACTCTAAGCTGATGATATCCTAAACACAAGTCTATCTTTGAGAAATACCCGAGAACCTCCTAGCTAATTGAATAGCTCATCAATTCTGGGTAGTGGATACTTATTCTTCACTGTGACCCAATTCAGCTATCGACAGTCAATACACAACCTGATAGTACCACCATGTTTTTGGCAAATAGAATTGGTGCACCCTACAGTGACGTACTATTCTAGATGTACTCTTTATCTGCATGTTTCTGAAGTTACTTCTTCAGTTCCTTCATTTCTACCGGTGCTATTCGATATGGTGCTATGGCAATCAGAGCGGTCCAAGGGAGTAACTCGATACTAAACTTGATTTCTCGGTGCGATGGTAATCAGGAAAAACATCATCAAACTTGTTTACCACCAGTATGACTGTGTCCCTTCCAACTGCACTAGACTCTTCTTCTAGGTTTAAAAAAAGCACATAACAAGCTAAGTTTTTTCGTCCACCAAAATATGTTTTCATGAACCGTTCACTCATCACTCCATCATCACTGCCTTGGTAAGTGATCGTTGTTCCCCTATCAATCACTAAGGTCACTTTTCTAAGGTGATAGTCTGCAACAACAAGATTACATCATAAGTACTCATGGGGATCACAATCAAATCACTTCTAAAAATCTCACCCTAATCATTATTTTATAGGATTTACACACTATTCTCATATACCCGGCCCAAAGTTGAGGCAATTATCATGGGTTCACTAAATTCCTCTATTTCTAATCCCAAGGTATTTACAAATAAATTCAAATGAGAGAATGCATGGCACCAATATCAAATAAGACACGAGCTAAAGATTGTGAAATAAGAATCATACCATCAACTACCGCATTACTGGCCTGAGCATCAGAACTTCCTGTAGTCATGGTATGGACTTGAACTAGGGCTTTTCCTTTTTCCTTTTATTAGCATTACTGGGTCCAAGGTTTGTTGGCCAATACTGCTGTGGTGGAGGAGACTGTACACTAGCTGGATTGGGTGCTCTACACTGTAGAAGGTTCCTATGGAAGCTTGGTGGCTGATAACCTTGTGCTAGATAGGGCATCTACTGAAGGGTGAACTGGTGAAACTACGGCTAAGTGACTTGCTGAGGTTGAGCAAAAGACCAGGCCTAGGACTAAGATACTTGTTGAGAGTTCCTTATTAAGCAATTCCTCTTGATATATACTGGTTGCTGACAGAAATGACAATGGAAGTTATAAGGATTGCTTCGTCCGCTACCTAAAGAACTACTGCTTCCATTGTTGGCATTGCCGTACTGATTCATCATCTGAGCTTGATGGTTATTGTTGCCTCTCATGTTGTTCCTTTGGGACTCGTATGAGGTCTTTGCCTTGTTCTCATAGTAGGTGACATTGTCGCTTTCCACTGACAAAGCTGACGATACCAACTCACCATAAACCCAGATCCACAACGTAACGAGTTGCCATCGGATAGATCCTTTAAGTCCTTCTTGAAACTTGATACACTTTTCCTATTTAAAAGCCACAGCAGATGGAGCAAATTTTGCCAGCTCGATGAACTTTGCCTTGTATTCCCTAACTGTCATGTCACCCTATTCTAGACGGTAAAATTCAATAATCTTCTGGCCTCTATATCCCTGGAGAAAATAGCGATCGTCGAACAACCTCTTAAACCTATCCTAGTCAATGTTCTTGTTGTTTTCCACGTGCCTTGCCTGTTTCCACCAGGCATTAATACTTCCTTCCAATTTGTAAGCTACGAACTCAACTTAGTATTCTGCTGGTACTCTAAGTGTATCCAAATGTTTCATTACCGAATTGAACCAATATTCAGCCACCTGTGGATCCCTTTTTTGGTCGAAAGTCGAGATGGTCATGTGTCGAAACTCCTTGAAATAATTGTGCTGGCAACCAACCATAGTATCCTCACGTTGTACCCTTGCTAGCATCTATCGAAAGGCAGCAAACATAGCCCCCATCATACCTTCATCGTTTGCAAGATTCACGTCAACAACAGCTAAACAACGTCGAAGTGTCATTTTCTCAGTTCTAAAAATAAAATTGATTCTTAGTGGTTTTCATTGTAGTATCTACATGTGCACAATTCCCAAGGTTCAAAAACTAGGGCTCTGATGCCAAATCTATCATGAACCCAAACACGGGTAGTAACATGATGGTTTAATTAAAATAATTAAGCAAATTTAACTAAACTTGCCAATTATTTATTTGGTAATGTAAGAAAATGTACTTTGGGTTATTTATAAAAATGTAGCAAATTTTAAGCTTTTTAGAATATTACCATCTATTAAAAACTTAGTAAATAATTTTTGTGAATTACCTCTAATTTAAATTAAATTAAAATATAAATTCAGCGAGGGTGAATCAGGCCACACCGGACCTTACACAGTGCACACATAGTACCGACATAACAAAATAATACAAAGCACTATCCAATAGAAAATAAATAGAGTTCTTAATATTACATGCCATAATCAAATAAATATATAAACTAAATAAAGCTCCTATAATTCACGCGTGCAGATTAGCGGCATCCTAGTCGATAGTATACTACGAACGACCTGGAGGGGAAATTTTAAAACAAATAAACTATGAGCGAAAGGTTCAATAGGACTTAAGTTTTAAAATCATAAGTTTAAAATTGAAATATATGAATATATAAGTAATAAGAAAACAATAAATAATTACCAAGCATTCCAAACTTACCGTTCCGGTCCAGTGATTATTTGAAATCAAAGTTTACCTTTCATTTTGTGCAAGCCATCTAGTTCACCACCGTAGTGGCCCAGTTGGGTTTCGGGACCTATCCCCAAGGTCATTCTCTGTACGACCCAATTTCTGTGTGTGGCATCATGCACTAATACCTCATTCCAAATAGGGGTTCTTAACTTGTTCGATACTCAGTGCCATAGTACTTATATCATTATTCGGGTCTTGTATTATCGGGTTATCATATTTACATTCATTATTCTCTTCATTATGATCATGTTCATTATTCAATTTTTTTTACTGGAAATAATAAATAAATATAGACAATTATTCCTTAAAAACATTTTCAGGAAAATACAATATGGTCAAAAACTCTTTTAAAAATCATGGCTAACAAATAAGGATGGTCTAGAGTCCTACCTTGTTATTTAGCACAATTGCACCAACATTGCAGTTACATTCCATTACACGTTGGCTCCTCAAAACCGCAAACAACTTTAGATGTGGACTAGATACATTAATATCTAAATTTGAATATTCTACTTTAGTATGCTATTTCATGGTACCTTAGTATGCCTTTAGAGTCTAAATAATCATGACACAAAATCATAATTCTTTTTAAAACATTTCTAGATCATTGAACGATGAAAACTAGGGGCAAAACTGTCCTTTTGGGGAGGCTCGGTTGGCCGACTGACCATATGGGTCCAGCTTGCCGAACTGTTAATGTTCGGCCTACCGACCATCTAAGTTTCGGCCTGTCGAAGGATGAGTTCAGCCTGCCAATCTATCGAAATCTGAAAAATTTTAGATTTCTGGTCTCGGCAATCTCGATCTCCAAAGCTCAAACCAACCTATTTTTACAAATCTCAAAGCATGGGTAATGTTTAGAAACCATAGATTAACACTCTAAAACACTTTTAAATACTTTTCTACCATTTTTCACACATTTATTCAAGTAATTCCGAACATGAACAAAGTAAATTAAAAATCCTTTAAAATCAGTTCTAGCATAGTTGAAGCGTGGATTCGTATTAGTTTAAGTTACACAAATTCAGATCATATGCGTTTAAGGTTCTGTTAACTCAAATCTTTACATGCATGCACAATACAGTTCAAAGAAACTGAAACTAAAACTGTTTCATGAAGCCATTTTTTAGATGTTTTGACACAAAATTTTGCAAGGAAAGTCAGAGGTAAGGAGTTGTATATCAAGGGTTTAATTTAGCTAAACGGTACAAACCCCAAGTTTTAACTCTTGAGCAGATTTGGGAGCTCCAACCTCCAGTTTTCAGCTGCCCCTTTCAGCTGGAAACAAAGTTGGTAGGGATGACCTTTGTGCCTCTGTTCTCTGGTTGCAGGAAATATGGGGGAGAGAGAGAGAGAGAGACGTGAAAGAGAGAATGAGAGTGAGAGCTGATGAGAATTGAGAAAGACACACGGAGGGGAGAGGGAAAGAAGATAAGTCTGGGTACTCTTCTTTGGGTAGCTCAGAGAAAGAAAGGAAGAGAGAGTGAAAAAGAATAAATGGAGGGCTTATTTCTGTTGAGCTCAGGCTTCCATGTCAATTCCAAAGGTGGTTTTCAAGAAGAAAACTGTGTTCCATACACAGTTGTAGCAAACGGTTTTCAAGGCTAAGTTTTTCATGCGATAAGGTCTGAAAAGAGGGCGAATGAGACCTGTTTCGAATTTGACAATTGTTTTATACCAAAATTTATATTGAATTTGATTTTAGGATATAAAATAAATTAAAAAGAAATTATCAAAATTTGTTCAAAAAGAGTTAACAAAATGCTAAAATTCATTTATGGTAATTTTAACAAATTTTAAAATTTAAGATAATTAACAAAATAATTAAGGTTAAATTCAATTAAGAAAAAAAAGTCAAAGCATGACTAATTGACACTTATTTTGGAATTAGGTACACTAATTCACTAAATTACATACTAAACATTGTTTAAAAATTTTGAACGTTACAGACATGGCGAAGAGCAAGGGCGCTGTAATGTTCTGGTCTACAAGGCGAATTCAAACCTTCTTGAAATTATTAATGTGCACCAGTACGTATGTGATAACATCCAAAATCTAGAAGAAACAAATGAGATTGTAACGACGAATTTGGTTAAGAAACAAAAGGGAAATACAGATAAGCGATCTTCCCATCCCCTACTTGTGGACCCCCTGCTAACTGCTGTACAAACAGCTTTGTCTGTCAATCTGTCCTCTCTTTTTTTTCCTTCTTTTGTCCGTCGAAATATTACTAAGGTTTGCTTGCGTGTAAAACTTGTTATTTGTATCTCTATTTCTCGTACGTTATAAGGAGCCTTTGGCAACATTTTAAAAGAACAAAATACGTTTGTACCACAAAAGGTGATTTTCTCCACGGAACAAGACAACTGATACACATGCGCGTCTACTTGGACGCGGGACAAATAATAACCCGCCCGTTGTAGAATTTTAACTCGTTTTTTCTACCCCCCAGAAAAAAAACTCTCTTCACTCGAGAAGCTAAATCACACAGCTTTATACCGAGTAAAAAAGAAACAAAATATCATGCGGAAGAGAAAGGGGGGATTTTGAGAGATGACTTTAAGAAAAAGCCTTTTTTGGACAAAAGACTTGGGGACGAAATGTAAGCTAAATAAATAAAGTACTTCCAAAACCTTAACGAGTTCCGCAAAAGCAAAATAATAAAACGTCTAATAGAAAACTCTGGGAAAAAAACACCTTCACAAAAGAAGGTGCCACCGCCTATCCAGCACCCAGTTCTCAGCAGAAGGAAAGGATGGAGAACACAAAACCACACAATCAAAATAAGCCAAGTATTTAGGACAATCATAATAAAAGCATAAAAAGAAGTTCCATATTGCACCAACGAAGAGGAAAATCTCTAGCCCAAAAGCCATTCATTTCCCTCCCTTCTTGGCAGCAGACTTGGTGACCTTAGCTCCACTTGGGTCCTTCTTCTCAACGTTCTTGATCACACCAACAGCAACAGTCTGGCGCATGTCACGCACGGCAAAACGACCAAGTGGGGGGTACGCGGAGAAAGTCTCAACCACCATGGGCTTAGTGGGAATCATCTTAACCATACCCGCATCTCCGTTCTTCAAGAACTTGGGCTCCTTCTCAAGCTCCTTTCCGGACCTACGGTCGATCTTGGTGAGAAGCTCGGCAAACTTAACAGCAATGTGGGAGGTGTGGCAGTCAAGAACTGGGGCGTATCCATTTCCAATCTGGCCAGGGTGGTTCATGATGATCACCTGGGATGTGAAGTTCGCAGCTTCCTTGGCAGGGTCATCCTTTGAGTTGGAGGCGACAAAACCACGCTTCAGATCCTTGACGGCAACATTCTTAACGTTGAACCCAACATTGTCACCAGGGAGAGCCTCCTGGAGAGCCTCGTGGTGCATCTCAACGGACTTGACTTCAGTGGTCAGTCCACTTGGTCCAAAGGTGACTACCATACCAGGCTTGAGAATACCAGTCTCAACACGACCGACCGGGACAGTTCCAATACCACCAATCTTGTAAACATCCTGGAGTGGGAGACGAAGTGCCTTGTCTGAGGGTCTCTTAGGCTCCTGGATCTGGTCAAGAGCATCAAGGAGGGTGGGGCCCTTGTACCAGTCGAGGTTGGTGGACCTCTCAATCATGTTGTCACCTTCAAAACCGGAGATGGGAACGAATGGAATTTTGTCAGGGTTGTATCCGACCTTCTTCAAGTAGGAAGAGACTTCCTTGACAATTTCATCGTACCTGGCCTTCGAGTATTTGGGAGTTGTGGCATCCATCTACAAAGAATAACAATAGAAAACAAGAATTCAAGTAAGAAACATAACAATGTATCTTCAGGCAAACTAATTACACTACGTATTAGAGCCACAGTTAGAAATGCATTACTCAAGTAAATAGGCATAAGCAAATGAAAAACAGAGAAAACATGTTTCGCAACCTAAAAATGAGGGAATAGGGAGAAAGAGGGAATCGCACCCTCAATAGTTCAATCCAGAGAACTACACCAACTAGGCCATCTCTCGAAATAAGACACAAAAATCACAAAATAAAGTGGACTCCTTTTCATGGTTTCGGACATAAATAAGTATCCATAAATGCCAAAAGAAGAATTCAACAACAATGCATTTCACACAATGAGAGAGTCCCTTCATCAGATAGAATAGCCAACAAAACAAACACAACCGTGCAATATAAAAAGACAGACAGAGGCGCACACACAAACATATATACACACAACATAATAATTACCTTGTTACAGCAACATATCATCTGCTTTACACCAAGGGTGAAAGCAAGGAGAGCGTGCTCACGGGTCTGCCCATCCTTGGAAATACCAGCTTCAAAACCACCAGTGGTGGAATCAATGATGAGAACAGCGCAGTCAGCCTGAGAGGTACCGGTGATCATGTTCTTGATAAAGTCACGATGGCCAGGAGCATCAATGACAGTGCAGTAGTACTTGGTGGTCTCGAACTTCCAGAGGGCAATATCAATGGTGATACCACGCTCACGCTCGGCCTTCAGCTTGTCAAGCACCCAGGCGTACTTGAATGACCTCTTGTTCATCTCAGCAGCTTCCTTCTCGAACCTCTCAATCACACGCTTGTCAATACCTCCAAGCTTGTAGATGAGGTGACCAGTGGTGGTCGACTTTCCAGAGTCGACGTGGCCAATGACCACAATGTTGATGTGAGTCTTTTCCTTACCCATGATTAAGTTAAAAACCTGAACCCAAAAACAATGAATGAGAAATCCAATAGACCAAGAAAATCAATGTACTCCAAAAACTCAAAAGCGTCATGTAGCGATACTAGATAAAACTAAGATATTCGTTTAGTTCCAACGTGAAAAAGTAAATACATTAAACCAATAAAATTCAAAAATTTATGAACAAACACCAGAAAGACCAACGGAAACCCACAAGAGATAATTATGAAGGACCAAAGGAAACCAATTACAACTAAAACCCACAAGAAATAATTGTGAAAGACCAAACCCAACTAAAACCTACAAAAAATTATAAAAAAAAGGCAGATCAATTCCTTCAGAAACATAACTTTTTGATGGCAATAACTTTAAAAATTAATTGAGATGCCAATTCATCAGAGCCAAAACCAGATCTATATCCCAGAAAAGAAGCATCAAAAGTGACAACAACAAAATATTTACCTTACATCAAAATCCAGAAATTAAAACAAAGAGAACAGATCTAAATCCAGCAATCAAGGAGACCTCTCCGAGACAATCAAAATCAAAAACCAGATCATATCCTTCAGAATTGACGTAACATCGGAATTCAAACAACAAAAATCAGCATAACTTGGATCATCAATTAAAAAAAGAGAGAGAGAGAAAAATTCAGAGTCTCGAAAGGACCCTAGATTCCAAAAACCCATAAGATCTAAACAACTAGAGAGCATGAGAAAGAAACCAAACATCATTCAAAAACAAAAACAAAAAAAGAGAAGACTAAACAAAATCAGATCGAGAAGCCAAATTCGATACCTTGAAGGAGAGAGAGAGGGAAGCGGCTGCGCAGAGAGAAAAAGTAATAAACCCTAGCGCAGCGACAACACAGAGTGAGAGATGAGGCTTGTGACAGGTCTTTGTTCTCTATTTATACCCCAGGAAAAGATCTAGGGTTGTGTTGCGGAAAAGATGCAAAGCTGGGTCGGCTACTAGCTCGGGTTTCGGGTTGGGTGGCCAGCTTCCTTATCCACGAAATGAATTTTTTTAATTTATACGAGAAAACTACAAAAAAAAAAACCCTTTTGTTTTTTTTCTCAAAATTTTTGAAAATATTTTCATATATTTTTGAGGTAAAAATTTTAAAAACACTTTTAGTATAATTTTTAAAAAATTTTATTTTTTAAAATAAAAATATTTTCTTCTATTTTGAAAACAATACCAAACGTCCTTGAAATGTCCATTATAGACCTTATTAAAAACGTCATTCTTTTTTAAACTTTTTAAAACTACCTCTTTATATTTTATTTTTTAAATATTAATTATAAATTTACTATTTTACCTATTATAATTCAATTAAAAAAATGAGAAATCGTAATTCTCTCTCTATTCCCTTATGAGAGAGTAAGAATAGAAAGTGACTTAAACTTTTACTAGATCACCAATTTTAAAAATAAACAGTTTTAATAAGTGATGTCTTAAAGAGCATTTTTAATAAGTTGGAGCACTTGAAGGGCATTCCTATAACTTGCCTTCTTTTTTTTTTTAGCCTTTTAATTTTAAGATTGTTTCTATTTCCCCTAACAGTGGGGATTAGACCAAAATCAGAGCAGGAATAAATATACACAAACCTGTAACGCCCCTATATGGGGGTTAACAGTTTTTAATGAGATAAAATAAAAATAAATAATAAAAGTAAAACCTTAAAAATAAAATTTACCCGGGACTTAAATGAAAACTCTCAACTCAAAAATAAAAATATAAACGACAAATAAACCACAGTTTTAATGTAACACCTTAAATTTAATAATATAAACTGTTGTCATCATCATTTTAACCCTCAACACATTGTAATACAGTCACAGAAAGTAACAATTGATGCTTACATTATCATGAAGAACATTCTCAACAATTGAAGCAGTCCCAATGTAATATAGTTACATCACTTCCTCAACTATATTTCTCGTAGCCACCTCACACTTAGTGAGTCCTGAAAAGATATAAACATAAGGGTATGAGCAACACTATGCTCAGTAGAGAAAGCCATTACTCACCTTTAGCTTTTTATCATTACCACATTAAAATCTGCATGGTTAGTAAGTCACATCATATTCCAGATTATGAGGTTTATTATGATCACATCTTATGGATACCGTAGTTAATCATTACCAAGTGTCATAATTACACATTTATACAAATATTACCAATCATCATTGTTCCTAGGTATCCATGTTAAATTGAGTATCACTCAACTCATCGAAACCCAAATGGGCGCACTTGATCACCCTATAAACATTCCAAGGGTGTTCCGGTGAGGGGACATCAAGCCCCGAGTCCTCACCAAATCGATTCCTGTACAGTGTGTTCTGGGACTTTCAACCCAAGGAAGCGTCATCGCCTTCCCCCTATTTTACCTTTTAGGGTATTCATGCTCAAGGACGTAACCGTCGCCCTTTTCATGTCTCACAATTTCTCTATATTGAATCATTATTAATAGAGTTAGTTTTCCTAACCATGCTTCTCAATTTATAACATGTGTCAATTCATTATGTTCCTCGCCGTACAATACAAGACGAGTCCATGTCATAGTTTCATATGCGATACTCATATAATATCAGTTCAACATAGATATATATATATTGCGGCAAAACAATCAATTTTAATTCTATAAAAACCTCACAAAAATGAGTAATAGAATCCCTACCTTTCAAGCTTATCAACGGTCTCTTAATCCTAGAATCAATTAACGTTAGCTCCATACTCCCTTGATCTTGAACTCCAAGCAAAACAGATCTAGTTGTATCTCGCTGTATCTACGAAGCATCCTCTGTAGTGCTCCTCGAGCGACTATGAATGGCTAGGAATGCTTCCTGGAGATCATACATTCTTGAAAACGTCATTCTGGACTCCGATACTGCTGTTTAAATCGCCTCGATTCACGTGCAGTCGGTACCGGATGATTTTCATCGGAGTGGAATTTGCTCAAACGGAGGTCACCATTGCATCCAGAGCATCGAAACGAGTCAGGAGGCGGTCTCGGATCTTTGATCGGAGGTCCGGATCACAAAATTCCAATTTAGCCTTTGACTGGCCGTTGACCGGCGTTGACCACCGTTGACCGGCGTTGACCGACTTTGACCGTCGTTGACCGGCGTCAATCGGGGTCCGTTGGTAGCTGGGCTCGGGCCTACCCCCCCTAAATCGACCCTTCTGAGTCCAATGGCGGGGTCAATTTCACCCAATTCTGCCTCTAACATAGCGGGTCGTGAAGTACAACGTCGGTAGAAATGGATGAGCTCCGATCTTGATTCTCCGACGATGGAAACCTGAAATTGGCTGAGGGCTTTTGCTACCCATCCTCCTATGAGCATTTCCCCTCATCCAATTTGAAGAAACGTGGCTAGGAAGAGCCAAAACGGAGGCTCCCGCGGCGGTTGACGGCGGCGTTGGCCGTTCTCCGGCGAAACCGGCTCCTTCCGTGCAATTGATCGAGGGGTTTTACTCCCCTTGATCCTCTGAACTCATTGGGAGGGGTGGTGTCAGTCACCTCCTCCGGCAAGGCGGAGTTCCACCATAGGGGCGGCGGTGCACGGCGGCAATAGGCGGGCGGAGCAATCCGGCGGTTGTTGAGCTGCCACCAAGGGTGGGTTTTGTTCCTCTCATCACGGTGGTCGTGTAGGAACAAGAATCACGTCGATCGGACGTCGGACGGCGAAGATATCTCGTCAGAAAGAAATAGGTTTTGCCGCCACTTTGGGCGGCGCGTGTGGTTTCCTCCGGCGACGTTTTGGGCGGCGCGGCACCTCGTTGGACTCAGCTCGTCGAGAGCTTTCCATTGGTGCGGGAGGTGTCGAAAACGGATGCCGAAATCTCAAACGATCTTTGAGGAGAGAGAGAGAATTTTTTAGAGAGAGAAAGTAGAGAGAGAGAGAGTTTCGAATTATGAGAGATTTTCTGATTTTTTTATATATATATACTAGGTAATTAATCTAATTACCTTAATACCCTTAGGAGAATAACGGGTGTCACAGCTCTACCCCCCTCAAAGAAATTTCGTCATCGAAATTTCAATTCTAGTAATACTAGTAAAAATTATGATTCCAATTCTGAGTCTAAACCGTTAATGTTGTTTATCTTCCAAATTTAAGTTATCGTATCTCCACTCATTTACTTGCATAATAAATCTTACTCCTAAATCCCTCAATGAGAGTATTTCTGACAAGTTTCAACTTGTAACACCGTATAATAGTCTAAGAATCTGATCAGGCATACATATTGACCATACCATGATTCCAGTCCTTCATTGTCCATGGACTGTGATTTACAATCACATTTAAGGAGATTGCTAGAGAAATTTTATATACTTCATCTTTAGGTTCCTTTCCCTTTTTAAGTAAGGAAAAGTCAAATATATTTGATTTCATACCTCAACTAATAAACTAAAACATAATCATAAAACATATATCACAAACACTTCTATTCAAAACCATACATTAAACTTACTCATAGAGATATTAAACGGAATCTCAGAGTTGCAAACATACCCGACATATTTTTCATTAAACAGCTATCCTCATGACACAAACATTCAATCCAAATAATATACTCATATTTCATATGGAATATCCCCATAACTGACTCTGGTACTTCCACATAATATTAACAGAATATTACACATTACAAACATGATATGGATACGTTTCGAGAGTACAAGGCACTCCGTATACCAGCTATCCATATCATGCATGCTTAGAGGATACAAAAACATCGATAAACAAAAGATCGGACCTTAAGAAGGATGTGTTTCGAGAGCATCAAGTACTCCGTATCCAGCCATCCCGGCATTAGGCTCAATGAATCTAAAAGATTGAACAACGACGTACCACAAGAAACACAAAATACAGGGCAAACGGTTATTCGCAACACACGAAATACGGACACACATGCCTACATGCCAAAGATAAAACAAAAAGATTACAGATGGAGATTCAAATCAATTGGCCGCTCCCGGCTTTCCCTTTCCCATTCAAGCTTGGATGTTGCAGTGTCGGATTCTGGATGTATGATTTGTATTTTATCTATCAATTCCTCAGCTGTTGAAGCAGTAACAAAGATTTGTCTCTCCGATTCTGTAGTGATGTTTTCTTCCACAGCGTAATCTAGAAATTTCAAAAGACCGTCATAAAAACCATTTACATTCAGCAGTCCCAAAGGTTTGGAATAAAAGCCCAACAATTGCCCACAAGCAACTACAAATATTTCCTCAAGAGTACCTAGACCACCAGGTAATGCTATAAAAGCATCAGAATTATAGATTATGTCTTTAAAATTTCTAGGGATACTCCTGACTCCTTCTCCCTTACCTATGGCTTCCTTATAAAGGTTTCCTTCAACTGGAATATGAGGCCAAATTCTTACATCAGTAGCGTCGCTAGACCTAGCTGCTAGTGCCATATTTTCCATCATTTTTATACTACCACCCCCATAGATTATGTTAATCTTCTTGTGTGCTAGGACTTGCCCTAAGTGATTTGCAGCTTCTAAATAAGCTTTATCTTTTCCAAGGCTGGAACCACAAAAGACACAGACATTCTTTATTTTCTTCGTGGACTGGGAGGTAGACATATTTGGTTTATAGAAGTGGTTGCTTAATGTCTGCTCCACTTAGACTTCGGGTTCTACATGAGATTTTAAAGATGAGAAATATACAAAAAGGGCTAAAGAGATAGACGAGTAGGTAATGAAAAGGTAATCCAAAGATTTAAACAAAATCTTGTGCGGATAAGAAAGTATGATAAGGTGATTGATAGTTTACAGAAAATCTGATTCACTTTTTGAAAAAGATTAGACTCTAATTGTATAACTTTTGACAATTGAGAACAATTTGACAGAAGACCCTCTTGACACAACTGTAGACTTTTTGACAAATATACACCAAGTCTAGAAATTTAATATAAACGACAAATACTGTAGAACTTTTGAAATTTGAGACACAAATCTTGAAATATCTGAATAAGCTTTTCAAAATTCAAACATATTACTGTACCGTATGTAACGTGTCTGATAAGATAATATATTTTATTATATATATATTTAAGAAAATCATAAATTAAATAAGATATTAACACTTACTGTATCAATCTAATAATCATAATTATTTCAAACACAAAAGCAAATATTCTGAGTAAAAGAAAAACACAAACTATTGAACATCAGCTAAAACTGCTTCAAATAAGTAAAGACTAAATAACCTTTATAGAGCGATGACTTATTCCCCATCCAGTTTTCTTATGGCTTGGCAAACAGGATCTAGAAATACCATATTCCTGAGGCGTTGTCTTTCTGTATAAAATTTAGGCCAGAGTTTAAAAATAGCTCCTTGAACATATCCACTAGGGTGACCGTGGAGAGGAGGATGGATGCTATCCAAGTTCTCCTTTGAAAGTCCATCCCTACAAAACCTTATTTTATCCTCTCTATTCGTAGACATATAACCAGGTGAAGTACATTTATCGTGACAATTTTGTCTTCCACATTTGTTACAAGTGACCACGATGGCACGAGCTCTTCTTTTCATTGCACTACGACTGGTACCTGTTCCTAGTAAACCGACATCTTGACTAAAGTCACTCGGACGGATTTTCCCCTCTATTAACATTCTCACATCACAAGGGATACCAAAACGCATAAAAATCCACAATCGAGTAATTCTAGCCTTGTATTTCTTTCTGAGAATCTTTTGGGAGAGTGATGGGAAATACTTTCTCAGGTGTTGGTACTTTGGGTCCATGATGAGATGAAAGAAGAGTAAATAGAAAGGAAAAATTAAGATAGTAAATTGCAGAATCCTAGAATTCCTTCTTCTTTTAGAGGAAAAGAAGAATTTTTAATGAAAAAGAAGAGGATTTGCGATTTAAAGAGAAAATAACAAATTAAGAGAGAAAAAGTGAACTCAGAGAAATAAGCTCTTATGCACAGTAAACGTATTTGTAAACAATAATTAAACCACTTTATATGACACGTATAGAGATCACGTGGGAGAGACAGTGTGAATCAAACTGATTTAGGATTTGAACTAGGCCCAAATGTTCTTAGTTGAAAATGGTCAAGTTGTTTCGGGCTTTAACACATTTAGAACGAGTTAAATAACAAACATAAAATTGAAAACCAATTTGTATAAATCTTAAACCAAATTTAAAGCCCACTATAGATAAAGTTAATTATGAACAACAAATCTAATTTAACGACAACAAGGATCTTCCTGAATGATATTTAAAATCATTTCATAACAACATAATCTTCCAGCAACTCAAATAATTTTGTTTTAATCAAAACCTTATTGAACAATGCATACACCCATATGTTATTCATAATACTCAACATCTATCAATGGATTCATCATCATTACTACCAAGGGTTTAGAATGTGACTAACCTTGAAATCAATACGATTTACATCTTTCAACGTAGACCATATCAATGAACAAAGACACTTGATGTTACTACTTAAGAACATCTACAATCCCCACAATTCTACTTATACAATATATAATTTCCTCATATAACAAAACCTTAGGTAACCAAAAGATTCACATCTAAACATCTAAAACTTAAACATTTTATCGTAATTATCCAAAATTATTATAAGTGCCTTAAGTATTATGATTTACCTAAGGAAACTCCTATTGGTCATTTTTTTTTATTGCATCTATATATAAAGATTCACTGATACACTTAAATACAATGTACGTAACAAAATATTCCAATTTTGAGATTCATGCATTCTAGACTTTACACAGTCTCAACAGACCAAAAGTCTAACATTTATCTCTCTCAAGATTCAATACCATGATTCCCAACCTATATCATATTCCTCAAATAAATAGAACTTTTAAGAAAAGATATTGACACTTATGTGCTCCATCGAATCCACACATAATCATTACTTAGGTTTGAATCAATTACGAAAAATTTGGCATATCTATGTCAAACTTTAAAATCAATAAATCAAGCCTTATATTTCTTATTATTTTTCACGAGACAAAAGGCTTTTAAATCCTCGTATCTATACGAATTTCTCATCGTTTATACGAATTAGATATGCTTATAGATCTTAATATTATACGAATCTCTCATAAGCATTCTACTTATAAACTCATTCCATATAATTATCATTCCCTCATAACTATTAATACTTTCCTTCTATATAATTATTGTACTCATATAACTATTAATATTTTCATTCTATGGCCTTTCCATGTTACATCCTTTTAGACTGTATAAATCAATGTGAATGTTCATTTTGATGATGACAATGAAAATTCAGCTTCAAAACTATCTCAAAAATATATTTTTTTAAAGTGGTGCTACACTCCCTAGGTTAACCGAACCGAGGCTCTGATACCAAAAATTCTGTAACGCCCCTATATGGGGGTTAACAGTTTTTAATGAGATAAAATAAAAATAAATAATAAAAGTAAAACCTTAAAAATAAAATTTGCTCGGGACTTAAATGAAAACTCTCAACTCAAAAATAAAAATATAAACGACAAATAAACCATAGTTTTAATGTAACACCTTAAATTTAATAATATAAACTGTTGTCATCATCATTTTAACCCTCAACACATTGTAATACAGTCACAGAAAGTAACAATTGATGCTTACATTATCATGAAGAACATTCTCAACAATTGAAGCAGTCCCAATGTAATATAGTTACATCACTTCCTCAACTATATTTCTCGTAGCCACCTCACACTTAGTGAGTCCTGAAAAGATATAAACATAAGGGTATGAGCAACACTATGCTCAGTAGAGAAAGCCATTACTCACCTTTAGGTTTTTATCATTACCACATTAAAATCTGCATGGTTAGTAAGTCACATCATATTCCAGATTATGAGGTTTATTATGATCACATCTTATGGATACCGTAGTTAATCATTACCAAGTGTCATAATTACACATTTATACAAATATTACCAATCATCATTGTTTCTAGATATCCATGTTAAATTGAGTATCACTCAACTCATCGAAACCCAAATGGGCGCACTTGATCACCCTATAAACATTCCAAGGGTGTTCCGGTGAGGGGACATCAAGCCCCGAGTCCTCACCAAATCGATTCCTGTACAGTGTGTTCTGGGACTTTCAACCCAAGGAAGCGTCATCGCCTTCCCCCTATTTTACCTTTTAGGGTATTCATGCCCAAGGACGTAACCGTCGCCCTTTTCATGTCTCACAATTTCTCTATATTGAATCATTATTAATAGAGTTAGTTTTCCTAACCATGCTTCTCAATTTATAACATGTGTCAATTCATTATGTTCCTCGCCGTACAATACAAGACGAGTCCATGTCATAGTTTCATATGTGATACTCATATAATATCAGTTCAACATAGATATATATATATTGCGGCAAAACAATCAATTTTAATTCTATAAAAACCTCACAAAAATGAGTAATAGAATCCCTACCTTTCAAGCTTATCAACAGTCTCTTAATCCTGGAATCAATTAACGTTAGCTCCATACTCCCTTGATCTTGAACTCCAAGCAAAACAGATCTAGTTGTATCTCGCTGTATCTACGAAGCATCCTCTGTAGTGCTCCTCGAGCGACTATGTGTAATGACCGAGAAAACGTCATCAATAAAACCTAATATTTAATTAGGTTTAATTAATGAATTTATTCTTAAAAATATGAAATTGTGTAAAAATTGTAATTTATGTGAAAATTACAATAAAATATGAATGAGCAACATTGATTGCAAACTTTATGGCATATGTAATGCAATGGTGGATATTATAAAATACAAATTTTATGAGTTTGATGACTCAGAGATTTGTGCATAATATCCATAAAATGAATTTCATATCACAATTATTTGTGAAATTGTGATATAAACGAATGAATGATTAGAATGTAAATAGGACATAGAGGTTGTCCTAACCCTAACCGGGGGTAGAAAGGAGGCCAGAGCAGTATAAGAATACTGCTAAATAAAAACACAGATATGAAAAATGTTATGATTGGCCTCAAAAAGTAAACGAAAAGTAAGTTAAATATTTTTATACAGTCTAAGGATAGAAAGTACACTGAATTGGCCACGGCAGTATAGGAAAAATACTGTGTGGTAAAAAATTACACAGTATAAATTTTTAACTCCATAAAGTGGACACTTTTTGCTTTTCTATTGGGCCACATGTCAAGAAAAATGGCCCAATCATTTTGTGACACCTAGTGGTGTACTCATGGGTTACCATGAGTCACTAAATGAGATAAACATGCATTTATGGCAAGTTTATCAAAGTTTTCTTTTCTTTTCTTTCCACCAAAGCTTCGGCAGCCATAGTTCTGCTCCCAAAAAAAAATTTCTCAGCCCCAAATCTTGCAAAAATAGCCCCCAACAAATTTTACAAGCAAGAACAAGGATTTTCCCACAAGTTTAAGGTAAAATCCTAAACTTTTAATGGGTTTTCAAGGGATTTTTCATGGGCAAAGGACAAGAGATTAATCCATGGTATTTTTGTATGGAAAGGAAGCTTAGGAGGGAGTCTAAAAGGATTTTGAAAGCTTCAAACCAAAAGGGTGTTATTTTGGTAAGTTTTAAGCTTTAAAGTTTGAAATTTTATAGATTTTGTTTTGATTTTTGTTCTTTCAAACCCATGAGGGGTTTTGAACATGTATTTGATGGAAGTTCATGTATATGTGGTGTATGATAAGTTTGAGTTATGGAAATTTTTGTTTTAGTGTAAATCTGCAATTTTTGTAAAAACGGTATTTTTGTAATTTTGAGGTTAAACTTTGCAAAGATGATGTTTGAGCATGGGAATGTATTGATTAAGGTATGAAATGATTTCTGCAGGGGTAAAATTGCAAGTTTGAAATGGATTTATGTAAAAATGCCATAGGGACTAAATTGAAAGAAAAAAATTCCTCTCGGCAGAATTGGAAATTAGCCAAAAACACCCCTGTACAGTGATATTTTGGAAAAAGTTAAAACACAAAAGTTGTAGATCTCGATGAAACTGTTAGGCAACGCGGACGGTTCATCAAAAAACTGATTCGTTTATGAGATTTTAATTTTTCAAGAATTTATGGAAATTGTGAAAAATTTGAAAAAGGGGCAAAAACGTCATTTCTCAAAGGATTTTGAATATGGTACTTTGAGCAAAAATGATCCCTGACAAAAATAGAAAATTCTGGTGCAAAGAAGTAAATTTTAGTTTCGGGGGCAAAAACGTCAAAATTTTCGGTTCATGGGCTAAACCGCAAAGTTTAATGAAAATGGGGCATAATTGAGAAATAAAGAGATTTGACCCACTAGGATGTTATTTTAGAATGAATATATGGTTATTTTATAAGAATAACGAAATCGAGCTCGAGTAGGTTAGTAAACCTGCGGAGGGCAAAATCGTCATTTCTGCCCAAATAACCCGAACTGCTTTGAAATGTTCCCAATGGGATAAGAAAACGACTAGAAAGGTTTCCACCCTTCGTTAGAAACGATATGGTGAAGTTAGATAGAAATAAGAAAAAACGGTGGTTTTTAGAGTTAAACATAGTAATGCAACTCAATTTATTAACTAACAAATGTTTCGTATCGAAACATAGTAAAATTTGGCTAATGGCTTTGTAATTGGCCAACAGGATCCTAGGAATCTAGAAGAAAGGATATCGTGGTTAAGTTGCCCGACAATTGTATCAAGTAAGTACCCATCCCACCTACAGTATGAAATTGTAGGCTTAGAGTATAAAATGTGCATATGTATACTTGTATGTATATCAAGGTGTATACTTGTATGTATGCAATAACATAAGTATTTATAAATAAAAGAAAGGGTATACTTGTGAGTATATGGAATATATATATATGCCTGAGCGTATATTAATGCATACCAGTGTGTATATTTTATGTTAAGTACCTGTTAGTACATTATGCTATATATACCTGAGCGTATATTAATGTATACCAGTGTGTATATAAAGTATGTACCTGTATGGTCTATATCGTATAAAAGTATTTAAGTAGATTATGTTATGTATAACATGTACTCATCACTTCATGCATGGTATGTTAACCATAATAAGTGAATTGGTAATGAATCACCAAAAGTTAAGAAAAGTGTCGTACCGACTCCTGACTCAAGGGGAGTTTAAGGATTACAGGATGGTCACGGTGTTACGTAGACCTAAGTGCGCAATGGTACGAACACTTGGGCCCTAGTTAAAGATAAGAAATGATAAGGATAATGAAGGATTATAAGAAAGCATAATATGATCATGCATTTTATTGGATGTGCATGTGGGTTTATATGGGACTTACTGGGCGTTAGCTCATTAAGTTTTTCATGCTGTAGGTATTTCGACAAAAAGGTCAGAATAAATCATAATGATGAGCTGGCGGACGGATGATGTGTGCAGACTGGGTATGGTTTCCGCCGCAGTATGTTTTCCACTGTATGATATTTTAAAATATTTCAAAAGTAATGTTTGATAAGCTATATTGTAAGAGAAGGATGGTTATGTAAACACAAGTATATGTATGTATCTCACAGGTTATTAAACAATATATGTACAGTATTTTTATTAAAAAAAAAAATTCCTAAATTTTTGCCCTAAAGTAATGAAGAAAGAGTTTAATCACAGCTCGAAAAGGCGGGTTGTGACACTATGAATGGCTAGGAATGCTTCTTGGAGATCATACATTCTTGAAAACGTCATTCTGGACTCCGATACTGCTGTTTGAATCGCCTCGATTCACGTGCAGTTGGTACCGGATGATTTTCATCGGAGTGGAATTTGCTCAAACGGAGGTCACCATTGCATCCAGAGCATCGAAACGAGTCAGGAGGCGGTCTCGGATCTTTGATCGGAGGTCCGGATCACAAAATTCCAATTTAGCCTTTGACTGGCCGTTGACCGGCGTTGACCACCGTTGACCGGCGTTGACCGACTTTGACCGTCGTTGACCGGCGTCAATCGGGGTCCGTTGGCAGCTGGGCTCGGGCCTACCCCCCCTAAATCGACCCTTCTGAGTCCAATGGCGGGGTCAATTTCACTCAATTCTGCCTCTAACATAGCGGGTCGTGAAGTACAACGTCGGTAGAAATGGATGAGCTCCGATCTTGATTCTCCGACGATGGAAACCTGAAATTGGCTGAGGGCTTTTGCTACCCATCCTCCTATGAGCATTTCCCCTCATCCAATTTGAAGAAACGTGGCTGGGAAGAGCCAAAACGGAGGCTCCCGCGGCGGTTGACGGCGGCGTTGGCCGTTCTCCGGCGAAACCGGCTCCTTCCGTGCAATTGATCGAGGGGTTTTACTCCCCTTGATCCTCTGAACTCATTGGGAGGGGTGGTGTCAGTCACCTCCTCCGGCAAGGCGGAGTTCCACCATGGGGGCGGCGGTGCACGGCGGCAATAGGCGGGCGGAGCAATCCGGCGGTTGTTGAGCTGCCACCAAGGGTGGGTTTTGTTCCTCTCATCACGGTGGTCGTGTAGGAACAAGAATCACGTCGATCGGACGTCGGACGGCGAAGATATCTCGTCGGAAAGAAATGGGTTTTGTCGCCACTTTGGGCGGCGCGTGTGGTCTCCTCTGGCGGCGTTTTGGGCGGCGCGGCACCTCGTTGGACTCAGCTCGTCGAGAGCTTTCCATTGGTGCGGGAGGTGTCGAAAACGGATGCCGAAATCTCAAACGATCTTTGAGGAGAGAGAGAGAATTTTTTAGAGAGAGAAAGTAGAGAGAGAGAGTTTCGAATTATGAGAGATTTTTTGATTTTTTTTATATATATACTAAGTAATTAATCTAATTACCTTAATACCCTTAGGAGAATAACGGGTGTCACAAAACCAAACTTTTATTAGGTTGATGTGGCATTTAGTGCAAGGTTTAGACCAATTATTAGGTTGATGTGGCATTTAGTGCAAGGTTTAGACCAATTGAAGTAATAATTGAGGTCATTTCAAATTATAGAGGCGGTTTTAAAGTGGTAAAAAATCCACAATTTAATAAATGTTTAGGAGAACAACTAAAGATGAAAATATTGGTTTAAAAACTGTAACATGTGAGAGCTTTATATTGTAACAATTTTTTATTTTTTATTATAGCTGTTGAGAGCTTTACTTTATTTGTTGGTTCCAACTGAAATGTCAAACAGTGGCTAAACTTTGACCCCTCAAGTTCACACAGTTTGAACCATTTCTATAGTAAAAACCATTCTCATTATCGTTTTCTTTCATAAATCATATTTTTTTAAACATCAGTTCTAATTTTAAACTCGATATGATGTTTTATTTTTATTTAAACATTAACATTCTAAATACCAATTTAAAATTATAGTTTAAATTATACAATTTATAACTTATAATTTAAATAAAATTTTAAACTATACTATTTAAAACCTGCACATTAAATTAACCCGTACTAAACAATACTTAATGGTCAATTTTGAATTTACCAGTAAAAAAATCTCTTAAAATACCCCAATCAGTAAAAGTCTCGACCTTTCTCCCTCTCTTTCTTTCTCTCTCCTCCACATCTCTCCTCTGTCAGACCACCGCCCTCCCTGTTTCTTTCTTCTCTCTCTCCGTCTCTCTCTCCCCAGCCATTTGTCTGATTTCTCTCCTTCTCTATTTCATAGTCGTTTCTCTCCCTCTAAAACATCTCTCTCTGAAGTTGTTCCACATCTAGCGGCTACTTCTCTCTCTGATGTTGCTCCGTCTCTAGCGACATCATCTTGAATCTTTCTTCTCCAAAGATCGCATGAAGCCATGAGAACTAGCAAAGCCGCCAAAGATCATGAGTGACCACCCCTAGAGCTTACGATTCGCGGCTATCGCACGATTTTGCGATGGAAGGCTTGCACAAGTGATCAACCATTAACAATAAATGATTGATTAATGGATTAAACTATTGACTCTGAGATGCTTTTGGAGGAGGAGGCTTCCTTGCAAGGCAGCCATTGAAGAGGAGAAGTCGGGAGGAGAGAAGGAGAGAGAGAGAGAGAGAAATTAGTTGAATGACAGTAAAAGAAGGGGAAGTCGTATTGGAAGAGTTCCTTTTTTTTTTTTTTTTTAATTTTCTTGAAAATCAGAAAGGGAATTTGAGAAGGAAAAAAGGAATGTAAGAGTAAAATTTAAAAATAAAATATTTAAAACTAATTATGCCTATTAATTTTTAATCATTAAAAATGTGTTATTTACTTCTAATGGTATTAATAATTGGCCAATTTATTATAATTTGTCATTATTAGTTAGTCCATTGATAATTCTGTGCTAGAATTTTTATCAAAAAGACATAAAAAAAGGGGATTAAGTGATGTCATGTGGTATTTTTTATTTGTTTTAATTATAAATTCTTACAAAACAGGTTAAGTTATTCTTAAAAACTATAAAAGTATTCTTTGAATTTAAAAATTATTTCCTTTTCATCCCTATAAATAAAAAAAAAATAAACACAACAACATGACTACCTTTATATACTTACAAAAAATATTTTATGTATTCAAAAATTAAAAAAAATCTTTAAAAAAACATGATTTTTTTTATAAAAAAAAACTTAAGTTTAATGACTTTTTAAATTTTAAATAATTTTCTCAAAAAAAAACATATATTTTATAGACAAAAGTTTAATTAAAGGCATTTTATTCTATCTTCATATTTTTTCGATCAAAAAAGTCTACAAGGGATAAAAGTGAAATAAGTGTTTTAAATTCAAAAAATACCTTTAAAGTTTAAAAAAAAAGATAAAAAAATTAAAAAAATAATAAAATCTATAAAATATAGTTATATAATTAACTCTTTAATTTTCTAATACATGACTAAAGATTAGCCAGAATATAAGAAATAAAAATAGTGGAGGTCAAATAGGTATCAGATGCAAGAAAAGATCTATGCCGGTGGGTACATGTGCACACCACCACCAGTTCACTCTTTGCATTTTTCTTTTTTCCAATAATTAGAAAAACGTTATTTTATTTTTTTTCATTTGAAATCATTTGAATAAATAACTTCATATTGAAAAGAGATATATATGCCATAAAAAATAGTAATGGGCGTGTTTGTTTCACTCATTTACTTCAGTTTAGTTCAGTCAAAAGGGCTATTATTGTTTAAGTTTGTGCTTGATAAAGCATTTAATTCAAACTAAACTGAATGTTCAAATCAAGCTGAATTGTCCAATTTATAATTCAAAATTCTCCCTGTTTCAACATTCTAAATTAATACTGAAGAGTGATTTCACTACCACGTATTCGTATTCATAATTTAACAATATTAATTTTATTATTTTCAATTAAATAAATTCTTTTTTGCATATTTCATATTTATTTTTTAAATAAAATAATTATTTTATACTTCAAACTAGAATCATCAATACTCATCTAAACACAAATTAAGATTATATTTCCTATTTAAATTAACACTTTAATTGCACATCCAAATGCCAATTAGAATTACTGTTTAAACTACGCAGTTCGATTTTTTTTTTCAAATTAAAAAAGTTCAAATTAACATAGTTCGAACCAGTGAATTAAACATGGGAGATATGCTTGTATAGTTATATGATTAATTTTGAAAAATAATATACTTGTACATAATGATATTTCTGTAGGGAAAACAAGTAATTTAATGTCGATTGTGAAGGAAAAAAAAGTTACCAAATGTCCCACAAAAAGATGGTAAATGAAAATTTTACATAAATATGGTATGTATGTTAGGTTGATAAAAGAGTTTTACTCTCTGTTTTAGACTATATTGTCTTTGAGTTTTTTTTTTTTTTTGATATAATACTCTCCACGTCTATTAAAATAATTACTATATAATTATGTAATACAAAATATAATATCATTACAATAATTACTATGTAATTATAGACATTTTTAAGATATTCTGAATATTATATTAAATTTTAATTTTATAACAATAATTTAGTCATATATTATAATTTTTATTTTAACTAAAAAACACGTAATTTCCTTGAGAAAAAAAAAAGAAACATATTCTCTTTAAAAAAAATTTCTTTATTTCTCCCCAAAGATATTTTGACTTTTTTAATAGTCATTTTTTAAAATGTTTTCAATAGTTAAAATTGAACACTAAACCCTAAAAAAAAATTACACACTAAACGATCCAAATGTTATTGTGATACACAGTTAAAATATATTACATATATCCTTTCACAAAAAAATATATTACATATAATAATATGAAAATTAAATTAATTATTAGTGTGCTAACTAAAATTTGTTTCGTCTAAAATCTATTCCATCCTATTTATTTCTACCTATTTCAAAATTTTCTAAAATTTTTCTACATCTATTTAGTATATTTACCGAAACGCTCTTGAAACATCAAATTAATTACTAAAATGCCATTTGACATTATATGAACTAAAGTCTCCAAAGGAGACATAATGCACTTAGTGCTTCACCTACTTGTCTCCCACTTCCCATTATTTTCCTTCTTCAATCAGGCCCTCCAACAAAGAAAACCATGCATTCATTTTCTATTCTCCGTGCAACACTTATCTTTCCCTTCCTCCTTGAAATGTCTTTCTCTCATTCTCTTCTTCTTCTTCTTCTTTCTTCTGCTCTCTAAGCCTGAGAAACCCAGCTCCATGTCGTTCAAAAGTCTCCATGCTAAAGTTGAACTTGAGCTTTAATCCCTTGAATTGATGACTTAAAGTTTTCAATGAGATTTTAAGGTAAGATTTTAGAAAATTAATCTAATTTTATTTACCATCTTTACTTTGAATTTCTTATTTATTTTACTGCACAATTTAGATTTCATGGTTTTGAATGAGAAAGTTTGACATAAGCATGTTTTCACCCTTATTTGCAAGAAAGGCTAGAGATATGGTTTGATGATGATTTTAGTATAAAACTCATGAGAATATGTTTATTGTGATTATATAATGCAAGCTGCATATTTTGAAATGATTTGAGATTTTGAACAAGGATAATATGTTTTAGGTTAAAGAAAAACTTGACATTCCACAAACTTTGTAATACCTTTTATAGGCAGTGGCTATTTCTTGAAATTCTGGGATTAAATTAAAATGAATTTTGTAAATTGGTTTGCATATTTAAAAATTAGACATCCCAAGCTTTCTAACGAGCTATCGTAAGCCTAAATCAAAGTTGTATTTTTTTTCTATTTATTTTAAAATTTCAGATTGAAAACTAGTAAACCTGTCAGTGGCAATATACCGCCTGTTTACGTTAAGTAAATCACCTGTTAACCCGTGTGATGATTGTAGATGGTAAACCTATCCTTTTTGCAAAAGTATACTACCAGTTTGCCATGGTATACCAGTTGCTAACCTGAACCAAGAACCTATCTTTGCTCACTACCTAATTCCTTAATGTCTTGCAACCTTTTCAATATTATCCTAAGTGATTGATGAATCTTATTAGGGACTAAAACATATAGATTACTTATATACATTTTATATTGTGTTAAGACAAAAATTGTTTACTTTGGTATTCAAAAAGAAATTTGCATAAAAGCTTTAATGGCACACTAGTAAGATGGATTTACACATGATTTATTTTTAAATGCGGTTGTATGTTGTGCCTTAGTTTTAATTGTCCTTATGTACGCCTTAGGATCAAGGGAGTCTGACGCTAACGTTAATTGATTCCGGGATTAAAAGATTGTTGATAAGCTTGGAAGGTAAGAAATTTATTACTCATCTTTTATGAGGCTTTGATGAATTAAAATTTGGTTGTTTTACTTTGCAAGATATGTAAATAATATTTTGAATGTATATGATTATACCTTAACACAATGATGTGGAACTCGTCATGTATTGTACAACGAGGAACATAATGATTTGACATATGTTGTAAATTGAGAAGTATGGTTAGAAAAATTGACTCTATAAATAATAATTGAATATAGAGAAATGGTGAGACGTGAAGAGATCGGCGGTTAAGTCCTTGGGCATGAATACCCTAAAAGGTAAAAATAGGAGAGGTAATGACGCTCCCTTGGGTCGAAAGTCTCAAAACATACTGTACAGGAATTGACTTAGTGAGGACTCAGGGTTTGATGTCCCCTCACCTAAACACTATTGGAATGATTGGAGGGTGGTCAAGTGCGCCCATTTGGGTTTTAATGAGTTGATTGATACTCTATTGAACGTGGATACCTAGGAATAATGATGAACTGTAATAATTGTATATATGTATATGTATGAATCTCGGTAATGATTAACTATGGTATCCATGGAATATGATCATAATAAATCTCATAATCTAGATAATGATGAGTGTTAACTAACCATGTAGGTTTTAATGTGGTAATGATAAAACCTAAAAGTGAGTGATGGTTGTTCCCTACTGAGCATGTTGTCGCTTATTCCCTTAAATTTTCATCTTTTCAAGACTCACTAAGTGTGAGATGGTTACGAGGAAAATAGTTGAGGAAGCTATATAGCTATATTACGTTGGGATTGCCTCAATTGTTAAGACAGTTCTTCATGATAATGTAAGCATCAATTGTTATTTCTGTGACTATATTAAAATGCGTTGAGGGCTGAAATGATGATGACGACAGTTTACATTATTAAATTTAAGGTGCTACATTAAACTGTAGTTTAATTGTCATTTGTATTTTTTTATTTTTGATTTGAGAGTTTTTATTTAAGATCCGGGCAGGTTTATTTTTGAAGTTTTACTTTTATTTCTTATTTTTATTTTAATTTATTAAAAACTGTTAACCCCCATATAAGGGCGTTACACAAACTGATGAATTCTATCCAACACTACATGTAATGGAATTAGGGTTAATTATCCAAAACCACATGTAACGGGTACAAGGTCCATATATTAATCGACCCATTTTTTTTCAAAGTTTTTACTAGATGTGTCCTAATTAACATGATACAAGCATAGTTATTCATCACTTTATTTCAGGAGCTTTGGTGGTTTTGTCACTTTATTTTGAAATTTAAAAACCAAATTTATTAAGTGTCATTAGAAGCCCTTTCTCACCAAAAACATTTTGTCCCCATTTTCTTTTGCGAAATAAGGATTATCTTCTTTGTTTGTTGTATAAGCTTGAGCTTGATAGTGAGAGAAAACTACTCTTAAAAACACATTTCAACATAATTAAATCCTCTTTAGCAACAACAACATAGTAATCCTATGTTACCAGGATGCATCCATTTCCACCTTCAAAAAAAAAAAAAAAAAAAAAGCATCCATTTCCATTAGCATACAACATAACCTGTTAGGGTTCAACTTTGTCTCACAGTTGTAACTATAGCTAGTAATAGTGCACCGCTAGTTAGTGTTGTTCAGTACGCTTCGAGAGCATTTCTGGAGTAGTCAATAATAGTTGTCTCGTCATTACTCAACAATTGGCGTCAGAGATAGCAACTTGGCTTCCAGTGTCATTGGAGTAGTCGATTATTTGCTAGTCAACACTTAATGGTCACCCATTTGGACACTTAACAGTCACCTTGAATTTTTATTAGTCATGCTGAACTCGTTTTAGAATTTTTATCAAAAACAAACAAAAAACGAGAGCTGTTAAAGACGTCATGTGGTCTTTTCTGTTAGTTTTCTTGGCAAATTTTAGAAGAATTGGTTAAATAAGAGCAATTGCCCTCTTGTTCCGTTGCTTTTAACAATACTTCTAAGAACAAAGGTTAAAATGTATAGAAAATATTAGGGAGAGAAAAATCTGACTTAGCCTTTCTATTGAATAAACTGAGTATTTATAGAGTTTACAAGAGTAATCTTAATCTAATTCAGATATTGAAAAATTAAATATTGAAAAATAAAAAACTAAATAATAGGAAACTAACTAAATAACAAAAAGGAAAGAGAATCTAAGTTCCTAATAATTATAAAATTGAAGTTAATGAAGAAAATTTATTTAATATTATTGTCGTTATGCCCCTGCAAGATGGAGCTCCGTGAGGAGATTCCAATCTTGTCTTTCAAGGAGATAAAACACACACATAGTAACAATTTGGTGAGAACAACCACAATTAATCCTCGGAAGAAACATAAGCAACAAAAAGAGTGCCATTCTGAACTTGATCACAAATGAAGTGGACAACATGCTTCATGCAAGAGTAAAAAACCGGATTCAAGCAGAGATTGGTAGCACCTACATTGTCATAGTATATAATTGGCTATTGTGGAAGAGTAACACCAAGTTCGATGGGAATAGAGCATATCCAAATCAGCTCAGTAGCAGTGCCAGCAACTGAATGATATTCTGCTTTAATAGAAGAACGAGCGATTGTTCGATTCTTCTTTGAACTCCAAGAAATAGGATTGTGTCTAAGGTAAACAAGATAAGCACTGGTGGAAGTACAGTCACCCTTGTTACATGCTCAATCAGCATTTGAAAAAGCATGGAGGACTAAAGATGAGTGGCGATAAAGAATCACACCATGATTAAGAGTCCCACAAAGATAGCGCAACAGTCGCTTGATAGCATTCTAGTGGTCATTGGTAGGGTGACACATAAATTGCGACAATTTATTCACTGCGTAGGCAATAAATAAGATAAGTATTGGCGGAAGTATAAAATCACCTAAGTAGCAATGGAAAAGAGTCTTTCCATTCAGCCAGACAGGACAGACGCCTAGGCTCTTCATGGAGGATAGGTCCCACCAAATGAGCTCCACATGGAGCCCACCTAATGGGGTCCATCCTATATGAGAAGACCGGGCTATTGCCCAACCAAGCAAAAAGATTTTTCTATAGAAATGCTATGCAACTCATTCTGACTGAAAAACTACTCTTCTTAAGTTGACATATGTTTATGGGTCCTTATTTTTATTTTACAAAAGAAAGAAAAGTATTTTGGCCTATCAGAAGTTGACACATTAGAGTAGATTAAAATCCGACAAGAACAAATAAAAGTGCACAAACTAAGAAGGATTCAAGAGTCAAATACAAACTTCATACAAACCATATTAAGGATAAGCTCCTTATGTTTCAGGACCACATAAAAGTCAAAATGTAATGTTTGATGCATGCGATGGAAAATAGAACGAAAGAATAAGGAAAATATCAAGGCAAAGAAAATAAAAAAGGAGAGATATCTTTTCTTTCATTTTGTTTGGTGGAAGAGAAAAGGAAACAAATGGAAAATGTCGAATCTAGTCTATTGTTGAATTATATCCTTGAACAAAAAAGAAGAAGGGATCTGACTAAGATGAAAAATTAATAAATTGACATATTTTTTTGTTTTCTCAAATATTCTTTCCTCTTTCTTTTTACAATGGAAAGGATTAATAAAATAGTAGGGTCACGGATTTATATCTGTTTTTCCTTTCTTATTTAATCCCTATAAAACAACCTAAAACTCCCTTTTCCTTCTCCAAAGTCTCTCCTCCAGTTCCTTTCCTCTTTTGACACTTGGATGTATAATCCGATGCATCTCAGGGATATCTGATTAGCTCTTACATTCTTGCTTATTCTCTTTTCGCACCATGATATTTGCAATTTGCAAACCAGTTTTTATACTTCGCTTTTCCATATTAATCGATGTGTCTCATATTGTTACAATATAATTTCCAATGCAAATTTTTTCAATTTCTCATAGAAATATTCTTCCTTCCTACTTATACGAATATTTTTTTCCCCAAGGAAACGCCAAGCTATTTCGCCTCAGATAAAACCCAGGTTCAAATATTTTTTAGTTTTGTGAGTAAAGAAGAAAACATACATAAGTTAAAGTTTGGGTCTTCATGCTAATGTTTCAAAGTTTGAGTCAAATTCGAGAAATAAAAGTGATAAAATCACCAAAAGTAAATAAAATTTATTTTAAAAAAAAGATATGAAGCTCCAGTATAGGCATTTACACCTTTTCTTTTCTTGTTTTTCTTAATTCTTTTACTTTGAGAGTAGCAAGTCTAAAAATAGTTTCATCCATCTTTTCGGTTGTTGTTGAACAAGTACATGGTGACATAAACCTTCTTCCAATTATTAAGGTGTACCAGGACGTATGTGATAAGTTCCAAGACCTAGAGGAGCCAAATTGCATCGATAAATTTATTGCAGAAATAAAAGTAAAATACAGATTCGCTACTTTCCTACAGATTTCTCAATTGCTCGGGGGAAATGTCTAAACATATATTTGGCTAAAGGTGATATAAATCATAAACTTAATTATAAATATTGTAAAAAAAATTGTTACAAAAAACAGTTTCTCCCACTTGCTAAACACTCTATAACTTTTAAAATATATCAAATTTTAAAAATATTTATAAAAATTTTTAAATTTATAACACAAACAACTTATTTACTATGTAAATAAAAAAGAATTACATTGTAAACAATAAAATATATATATTATTTACACCATAAATTTATTTATTATATAAATAAAAATAACTTGCATTATAAACAAAAATAAATAAATAAAAGGGTGTTTGGCAATGGTGGGAACCACTCAGTTTTCACCACAATCTCAGTTATAAATAATATAAAGCTCTCACATGCTACAGTAACAATAAAAAAATATACTACAATATAAAACTCTCACATGCTACAGTAAAAGTGATTCTCACCATTGATTCCCACCACCTTTCCAAACATCCTATCATAAAACTAAAACTGATTTTTATTACAAATATTTTCTAAAGTTTTTACTCACCAGTTTTCAAAAGGTCACATTCCTTACCGTTTCTGTTTTCTCTTCTCGTTGTGTTTTAAACTTGTTTTTTGTATTTCTGTATTAATTGTATATTACACGTTTTTTCCACCCAAAAAAAAAAAAAAAAACTCCTTTTCAACTACACTTTCGGTAATCCACTATTCCCATAGATTTTCCTTCTAACGTAGTCACCCATCCATCAAAAGATAGTTCATAAACCACACAGCTATTTACCGAATAAAAAAGAAGCAAAATATCAAACGGCCAAAAAAGATTAAGGACAAAATGTAAGCTAAATAAAAAAAGTACTTCCAAAACTTCAATGAGTTCACCAAAAGCAAAGTAATAAGACGCCTAATAGAAAACTGTTTGGGAAAAAACACCTTCACAAAAGAAGGTGCCATCGCCTATCCAGCACCCAGTTCTGAGCACAAGGAAAGGGCGGAGAACACAAGACCGCACAATCGAAATAAGCCAAGTATTTAGGACAATCGTAATAAAAGCATAAAAAGATGTTCCATATTCCACCAATGAAGAGGACAATCTCTAGCCCAAAAGCCATTCATTTCCCTCCCTTCTTGGCAGCAGACTTGGTGACCTTAGCTCCACTTGGGTCCTTCTTCTCAACGTTCTTGATCACACCAACAGCAACAGTCTGGCGCATGTCACGCACGGCAAAACGACCAAGTGGGGGGTACGCGGAGAAAGTCTCAACCACCATGGGCTTAGTGGGAATCATCTTAACCATACCCGCATCTCCGTTCTTCAAGAACTTGGGCTCCTTCTCAAGCTCCTTTCCGGACCTACGGTCGATCTTGGTGAGAAGCTCGGCAAACTTAACAGCAATGTGGGAGGTGTGGCAGTCAAGAACTGGGGCGTATCCATTTCCAATCTGGCCAGGGTGGTTCATGATGATCACCTGGGATGTGAAGTTCGCAGCTTCCTTGGCAGGGTCATCCTTTGAGTTGGAGGCGACAAAACCACGCTTCAGATCCTTGACGGCAACGTTCTTAACATTGAACCCAACATTGTCACCAGGGAGAGCCTCCTGGAGAGCCTCGTGGTGCATCTCAACGGACTTGACTTCAGTGGTCAGTCCACTTGGTCCAAAGGTTACAACCATACCAGGCTTGAGAACACCAGTCTCAACACGACCGACCGGGACAGTTCCAATACCACCAATCTTGTAAACATCCTGGAGTGGGAGACGAAGTGCCTTGTCTGAGGGTCTCTTAGGCTCCTGGATCTGGTCAAGAGCATCAAGGAGGGTGGGGCCCTTGTACCAGTCGAGGTTGGTGGACCTCTCAATCATGTTGTCACCTTCAAAACCGGAGATGGGAACGAATGGGATTTTGTCAGGGTTGTATCCCACCTTCTTCAAGTAGGAAGAGACTTCCTTGACAATTTCATCGTACCTGGCCTTCGAGTATTTGGGAGTTGTGGCATCCATCTACAAAGAATAACAATAGAAAACAAGGATTCAAGTAAGAAACATAAAAATGTATCTTCAGGCAAACTAATTACACTACGTATTAAAGCCACAGTTAGAAATACGTTATACAAGTGAATAGGCATAAGCAAATGATAAACAGAGAAGACATGTTTCGCAACTAATAATGAGGGAATAGGGAGAGAGAGGGAATCCCACCCTCAATAGTTCAATCCAGAGAACTACACCAACTAGGCCATCTCTCCAAATAAGAGACAAAAATTACGTGATGAAGTGAACTCGGACATAAAAAAGTATCCACAAATGCCAAAAAGAAAAATTCAACAACAGTGCATTTCACACAATGAGAGAGTCCCTTCTTCGGATAGAATTGACAACAAAACAAACACAACCGTGCAATATAAAAAGACAGAGAGAGAAGCACACAACACGCACACACAAACAGATATACACAACATAGTAATTACCTTGTTACAGCAACAGATCATCTGCTTGACGCCGAGCGTGAAAGCTAGGAGAGCGTGCTCACGGGTCTGCCCATCCTTGGAAATACCAGCTTCAAAACCACCAGTGGTGGAATCAATGATGAGAACAGCGCAGTCAGCCTGAGAGGTACCGGTGATCATGTTCTTGATAAAGTCGCGGTGGCCAGGAGCATCAATGACAGTGCAGTAGTACTTGGTAGTCTCGAACTTCCAGAGGGCAATATCAATGGTGATACCACGCTCACGCTCGGCCTTCAGCTTGTCAAGCACCCAGGCGTACTTGAATGACCTCTTGTTCATCTCAGCAGCTTCCTTCTCGAACCTCTCAATCACACGCTTGTCAATACCTCCAAGCTTGTAGATGAGGTGACCAGTGGTGGTCGACTTTCCAGAGTCGACGTGGCCAATGACCACAATGTTGATGTGAGTCTTTTCCTTACCCATGATTAGGTTAAAAACCTGAACCCAAAACCAATGAATAAGAAATCCAATAGACCAAGAAAATCAATATACTCCAAACACTTAAAAGCATCATGTAGCAATACTAGATAAAACTAAGACATTCATTTAGTTCCAACGTGAAGAAGTAAATATATTAAACCAATAAAATTCAAAAATTTATGAACAAACACCCAAAAGATCAACGGATACCAGGAACTAAAACCCACAAGAGATAATTATGAGGGACCAAAGGAAACCAATTACAACTAAAACCCACAAGAAATAATTGTGAAAGACCAAAGCCAACTAAAACCTACAAAAAATTATAAAAAAGCAGGCAGATCAATTCCTTCAGAAACATAACTTTTTGATGGCAATAACTTTAAAAAAATAATTGAGATGCCAATTCATCAGAGCCAAAACCAGATCTAAATCCCAGAAAAGAAGCATCAAAAGTGACAACAACAAAATATTTACTTTACATCAAAACCCAGAAATTAAAACAAAGAGAACAGATCTAAATCCAGCGCTCAAAAGACCTCTCCAAGACAAACAAAATCAAAAACCAGATCATTGCCTTCAGAATTGACGTAACATCGGAATTCAAACAACAAAAATCAGCATAACTTGGATCATCAATTAAAAAAAAAAAGAAAAATTCAGAGGCTCGAAAGGACCCTAGATTCCAAAAACCCAAAAGATCTAAACAACTAGAGGGCATGAGAAAGAAACCAAACATCATTCAAAGACAAAAACAAAAAAGAGAAAAGACCAAACAAAATCAGATCGAGAAGCGAAATTCGATACCTTGAAAGAGAAAGAGAGAGAGAATTAGAAGCGGCCGCGCAGAGAGAAAAGGTAATAAACCCTAGCGCAGCGACAACACAGAGTGAGAGATGGGGCTTGTGAAGCGGCTTCGTTCTCCATTTATAGCTCAGGAAAAGATCTAGGGTTATGTTAATGAAAAGATGCAAAGCTGGGTCGGCTAATATCTCCGTTTTCGGGTTGGGCTGGCCAGCGGCCTGATCCATGGACTGCTTTATTTATTTATTTATTTTTTTGGTGCCCCCTTAAAACTGGGATCATTTCTACTTTCCCCTAAAAGAGCGAATGAGACCAAAATCATGGTAGGAATAAGTATACAGAAGCCAAACTTTTATTATGTTGTTGTGACGTTTGGTACATGTATCTAGGTCAGTTATAGAGATGATTCAAATTAAAATTTGATAGAGTAATAATTAAAGCTATTTCATACCGTGGAGGTGATTTTAAATCGGCTAAAACATCCACAGTCTAATAGGGTATTAGGGAGAGCGTGTTAGAATTGAAAATGTTGGTTTGAAAACTATAGCATGTGAAAGCTTTATTCTGTAGCAATTTTTGGCTTTTTACTGTATCTGTTGAGAGCTTGGTTCCCAACCAAAATGCCAAACAGAGGCAAAATTTTTAGTTCGCACAGTTTGAATCATTTTTATTGTAAAAACCGTTCACATTCTCATTAATTTTTTAAACACCAGTTCTCATTTTAAACTTGATGTGATGTTTTATTCTTGTTTTAAACCTTTACATTCCAAACGTTGATTCAAAACTACCATTTAAACCACACAATTTAATACTCACTATTTAAACCATAAAGTTCTAAACTACACTATTTTAAACCTGCGTACCAAACGAACCCTTAGTAAATAGCACTTAATTGTCAATTTTGAATTTACTAATAGGAAAATTACCTAAAATACCCCAAATTAGTAAAGCCCTCTCTCTTTCTCCCTCTCTTTCTTTCTGTATCCTCCGTACCTCTCCTCTATCATACCACCGCCCTCCCTATTTCTCTTTTCTCTCTCTCTCTCTCTCTTCCCCTGCCATTTCTCTTATTTCTCTCTCCTTTGCTATTTCATAGTCATTTCTCTCTCCTCCTAAACTTCTCCTTGTGATGTTGCTCCACCTTTAGCAGCTACTTCTCTCCTCGATGTTGCTTTATACCTGGCGACAGCATCTTGAACCTCTCTTCTCTAGAGATCGCATGTGTAACGCCCATCGTTTTCTCTTATGGATTCTTACGTTAATGTAACATTAGAATGTAATATTTTAAGTACTATTATTATTTATGTTAAGTAAATTAACTTTTTGTTTAATAATGTCACATGTGACGACCACAAGAGATCGATGTGCTCAGGTTTTCATTTCACAATGATGATAAGCTTAAAGTATTTATTTATTTTTTACAAGAGTTTCAACTTGCCTTAAATTATAATTTGTATAGTATTCTAGAGTTATATATGCCATAGAGTTATATACTTGACAATGACATAAATTTTATTACATATTTTCTTATTTTTATAATATTTATGATGTCATGATAATTACATATGTAACATTTTTATTATGGCATAAAGAAACTTGATAATATAAAGTGTCCTAAAGAATAATGTGAAAACTAATTTTTTTTTTGTTAATGGGAGCAAACATTGTTGTTGTATATAAATAATTATGTATTATAATTATATGATATGATATGATATTATATTATATTATATATCGAGATATAATCGTATAATATATTCTATTAAGATATTATATTATATTATAAGTATGGTGGAAAAGCTAAATGAAACAAAAAAAGAAGTTATATATATATATATATCAATATGTTTGGCAGCTGTAGAAATGAAAAAACAAAGAAAAAAGAAAGAAAGAAAGAAAAAGGAAATCTAATTAGATTAGAATTACACTCATTAAAAAAAAAAGAGAGAAACATAATTAGATTAGGATTAGGGTTTTCTACACTCATTTAATCTCTTCTCCCTCTTAAACCTATAAATATAACTTTAAGCCATCAAAGTCTTCATTCTCTTAATTTCCAGCCAAAAAAAATTCTCCCCCTTGCCCTTCTCAAATCCATGTTCACAAGCCTGCATCATCTCTCTAATCCTAAAAGCCAAGAAGTCATTACTCTTATTTTGTTTCAAGCCAAAGTCGAAGGAATTCTTTTTGAAGATTTTGTGTGCAAGTCTTCGTATTTATTAAAGAAAATATAAGAATTTAAGGTATGGTTTAAAGGTTTTCATGGTTTTGAATTTTTATGATTGATATGTATTTTTTTGTGACAAACTTTGTTAGAAAATTGTTCTTTTACCTTGTGAATATGGCAACCCGCCTTTTCAGGCAGTTACTTTACTTACTTAAACGTCATTACTTAAACAATAATCTTACTTGCTTAGTAAGAAAAATACTTAAATAAATTTTTTTTTCTAAACATATTCTTTAAACATACTTAAAAACTGTTGCGACCTCTGTCGCCATTCATGTCGAGACCTCGCTCAACACTTACTTTAAAACCATTTCAAATCGTTTCTTAAAACTTAATAAGAAACATTTACTAAAACATCGCTTAAAACTTAGTTTATAATTATATTAAACAGTTTATAAACTGTATCTTAAAACTTAGAAACATTTCTTCAAACTTTGCTTTTTCTTAAAACTTTAAAAACACTATATTAAATAGTAAAAAATATTTCTTTTAAACAGCAGAAACATTACTGTAGTGGTATCCATACCAAAATCCTCGCATCCGTCTTCCGCAGCACCCAACTCTTCTAACGAGTCCTACTGGTCACCCATAAAATTACCTACAGCATGAAGAAATTTTTTATAAGCTTTCGCTCAGTAAGTTCAAACAAAATCTCACAAAGCACTTAAACATGCTTTAAAAGCTTTTCTAAAACGTTTCTCATAAACGTTTTTTTTATAAAACACTTAACATGTAGCAATCCTTAGAATGCTATCCGTAAAACGTCATTTATAAACTTTTCTTAAAACTCTTATCATAAACACTTTTCATAAACATTTTTCATAAAATATTCCTAAAACGTTTCTCATAAACGTTTTCCTAAAGTAATTGCTATAACGTTTTTCATAAACGCTTTTCACAAAATATCTAACATAAAACAATCCTTAGATTGCTCTTCGTAACGTTATTTATGTTTTCATAAACATTTAATATAAAACATTCCTCAGAATGTTTTTCATAGCATATAAATGATTCATAATAAACAAATCAAATACAATCACAATGCATGTTTTCATTTATGTTCAATTATGAACTTTCGATTATGAGCATCTTATGAACATTCTTTCTTACTTTAACTTTCTATCATTGTTCCTTATCTTTTCTTATCTTACACTTTAACTTCCTTATCTGACTTTAACTTTTCACCTTTTGTTCCTTAACTTTCTTTATCTTATAACTTTTAATGTTCGTACTAATATCTTTAATCATGATATCATAAACGTAATGCTTCCCTTGTGGAAGACTTAAGACCATTGAACTTCGAGGTCGTGTACCTCACATCTAGGAGGTCAAACTTAAACCTTACTTTCATTACCTCACAACGAGGAGGCTGGTACGACACTTTCTTTTTAACTTTATGTTACCTTTTTATTAACCTTAGTGAGCACATCAAATGCAACCACATCATATGAGAATACACTTGCAAATCATTGCTTGTACTATAAAATCTATTGCATAACAAATGCAACATAAAATGCAAACACATTTTGCTAATCATAATTTGTACTCTGAAACTTATTGCATAACAAATGCAACTTATTGCATAACAAATGCATCATATAACGTAATTACATTTTGCAAATCATAACTTTTATTCTGAAACTTATTGCATAACAAATGCAACTTATTGCATAAGAAATGCATCATATAACGCAATCACATTTTGCGAATCATAACTTTTATTCTGAAACATATTGCATACAAATGCAACATATATCGCAATCATATATTGCAAATCATAACTTTTATCCTAAAACATATTGCATATCAATGCAACATATATCGCAATCACATATTACAAATCATAACTTTTATCCTAAAACATATTGCATACCAATGCAACATATATCGCAATCACATATTGCAAATCATAATTTTTATCCTAAAACATATTGCATACAAATGCAACATAAATCGCAATCACATATTGCATATCATAACTTTTATCCTAAAACATATTGCATACAAATGCAATATATTATGCAATCACATGTTGCAAATCATAACTTTTATGCTGAATTATATTGCATACAATTGTAACATATTACATAACAAATGCTTCATAAAACTTATAACTTAAATTATAACACATTATGCATTGTCGAAATGCAGGACTTATACTAATCCTATTTCGTATCTAGGTTGCACATCTACATCTAGAACATAATTTGGTACATAAAAACTGGCTAGTAAGTTTATCTTTTTATTGTTTAGTCTATAGGCCTTTTATCATCTAGTCGTTCTAGACTAGTGATAATGACTATTTAAAACATATTTACGTACTTGTCTGAAAACTTCTAAAGGTCATAACAGAGCTTAACTTTTCATATCTCTCTTGAACATGTCTAGCCTTTCCTTGGGGTGCAGAAAAAGGAAAAATTAGCTTTTGTCTTCTTTTTTTTTGTATTCGTAGAGTCTCTCTCTTGGCTTTGCTCTTGTGACCTCTCTATCGGTCACGAGAAATTTTCTAAATTCTACTTGATTATCTAAATCGTTCTCACGATTTCTAATCGAACCTAGCGTGTCTTATAGTAATTTTTCTAGTTTCCTATAGGCAAATTGAAGATTATATCCTTAATGGGTTTCTTATGGACCTTATTGTGCATATTCATTATGCACTACATGGTATTATACTTATATACTATATCTTGTTATATTATAGATAACAAGCATCAATCACAACATTCATATCCTTATCATTCGCTCGTATAAGAATTATACTTACATATCATATTCATAAACACATCATACATATACACGTCATTCATATCATACTTTCACATTTCATGCTTTCACGTATTACTCATACTCATGTCGTTCATATCATACTTTTACATTCATGCTTCACATATTATTCATACTCATGTTATTCATATCATACATACATTTGTCGTTCATACTTTCATATCCTGGAGTTGCTATACATTTTTCTTCTTTGAATAGCAACTATTTCATATTATATTCATATAATACTTTAAGTCATGTCACATTTATAATACACACACCAATCATAGTTCATAACATTCATGCATATCAATATGCAAATAGGCTTCAAACAAAACGGTTGCAAATTCATTGTAAATCTTATTTTGTACTTTAGAACTTTTTTGCATAATAAATGCAAATATACTTTAAAAACAACTTGCATAACCATTGCAATCTCATTTACAAATGCATATGTAAGCATTAAAAACTATTTACTTCATGCTGTAGGTGAAATCAGAATTTACCCGGACTATGCCCTAGCGTTCTCTATTTCGTTCCTTTCTCATTCCTTTTCCTTCTATTGGTCGACTTCTGTGTCCTGATCATACGACAACCGACTCATTAATTAACTTTCTTTTTATCAATCCACTTGATTGATAATAAAACACAAACATTAACCATTCATTCATTTTTCATAACTTGGTATACTATCGGTCTACCATTCTCTTTACTCAACCTTATAAACCATCAGTTTACCTTTCCTTCATTTAGCCTTGTAACCCACCGGGGTTACTTTTCCTTTACTTAAACATCCCTTATTAAATCTCTCATCACACATGATGGTTACGTTACTTAACATATTACGGAATATTTTCTGTCTAAGAACGTTATGCTAAATCGAAGTGTTCGACTCTGTTCCAGCCATTCTCGTAAAAATGACATTTTTTTACCCTTTTTAGGTTTTTGTCAACTTCGTAATTCTATAAAACTCATTGTTTAACTTTAACGTCTCATTACTTACATATCACGAAAAAATCCCCACTAAGGAGCATTTCTTGACATCAAACGTTTCGAGTCCGTTTTGGCTACTTTTGCAAAATGACCATTTTGCCCTTAACTCTTTTTCTTTCATTCATTCCTCGACTGAACTTTAAATCCTTAAAACTTAGCATCTATAATACTTACTGCCTACAACAGTATAGAAAACCAATGTTCTCTAGTGAAAACCCAGTTTTCACACAATTTACAGTTTTGGCCCCAATACAAAAATATTTGCTTTTTTACCCCTGGAACCAAAAATAATCTTTTTACACCATTAGTCCTCATTTTTCATGGGGAACATTTTTGCTTGAAGTACCATATTCAAAATCCTTTGGAAAAATGACATTTTTGCCCTTTTAAAAATTTTTCCAAATTTAACAAATTCTTATAAAATTAAAATCTCACAAACAGTAGAGATTTTTGACGAACTATCTGCGTCATCTAACAGTTTCATCGAGATCTACAACTTTCATGGTTTAACTTTTATGAAAATCTCACTGTACAGGGGCATTTTGGCCATTTTTCAATTATATCGAGAAATAACTTTTTCTTTCACTTTAGTCCCTAGGGCGTTTTTATAAAAATCCATTTCAAAATCTTAAATCTACCCCTGCAGAAACCGTTCATGCCTTATTCAAATCATTCTCATGCTCAAACATCATTTTTACTAGAACTAACATCAAATTTACAAAAATAACACTTTTTGCAAAAACTACCGTTTTGTACCATAAACCAAAATTTCACAACTTAAACATGTCATACATCACATATACATGAAATTTCATTAAATACATGCTCAAGAACCCACATGGGTTTAAAAGAATAAAAATCAAAACAAAATTCATAAAATTTCAAAACTTTGAAATCTAAAACTTACCCCAAATAACGGTTTTTGATTTCTAGCCTTCAAAGTTCCTTTGAACTACCTCCTAGGCTTCATTTTCAATCAAAAACACCATGGATTAATTTCCCCTTCAAGCCATGAAAAATCCCTTGAAAACTTGCTAAAAAGTTTAGGATTTTACCTTAAAACTTGATAAAAATCCTTGGGCTTTGCTTCTAAAACTTGTTTGGGGTTATTTTTGCAAAGTTTGGGGTTGAGAAAATTTTGGGAGAGCTTCAACCATGGCTGTCGTGGGTCTTGCAGAAGAAAGAGAGATTTTTTTTTTGCTAAAATCAACATTAAATGCATACTTATCCAATGGGTGACTTATGGTAACCCATTAGGCTACCATGTGGCATGATGTGATTGGGCCACCTTTCATGGCTTGGTGGCCCAATAAAAAGCTAATGGGCGTCCACTTGGTGGGATCCAAAAATTTACACTGTGTAATTTTACCGCACGGTATTTTTCTTATACTGTCGTGGTAAAATTAGTACAAAAAGATATTCCTAAACTGTGTAAAATATTTTTCTTGCCTCTGGTTAATTTTTGGAGGCCAAACATAACATTTCTTATTCCTCCATATTCTCTAAGCAGTATTATTCCTGTACTGCTTTAACTTAAACAGCCCAATTTTTGTACTACATGACCTTAAACAATCCAATTCTTACACTGCATTATTTTAATATCGTATAATTTCTTGTATTATTATACAGTATTTTTCCTTAACTTAATGCATTTTTAATGCATTAAAAATCTTGGGTGTTACAATCTACCCTCCTTAAAAATTTTCATCCTTGAAAATTAACACTTTCATAGGTAGTTCATCTTCCTTATTCTCTTTTTCGTTCTTAACATGCTTCCTTAATCACTACTTTCTCACTAAAATTAAGCCTTCATCTTAGAACTTCTATAATTTTCATCATATTACTGACATATTTCTTTAAATTGTACACCACACTTCTGCTACGCAACTCTGATCTTTCAACATTTCAGCGTAGTTTCCATTCATTTAAAGGTTTAACATTCTACCATTGAATGCTATTCTTGAAAATAGGGTTTATTTTCGTTCTAATCTCATCATTTCTATCTAAAGATCAGGGTCATCTGACCACAAAATCCATAATTTTCGGTTCTATATCCATTCTAGAATGACATTTTGCCGTAATTTTTCCTCATAACATATAGATTTTCAGCTCTCATCCTCCCATCTGTGAGGTTTTCACTGACATACTTTAACATCATCGTCCTAATTGTGGTTCCCATCGAGACAGTTATGAGCTTATTCGCATATCTCAGCTCAGCTAAGGAGTGCTTAAGCTCGATAAAATCACATAATTAGTCATCTAACGTCTGGTTGCTCTCAGGCACTCTCGTTCCATAGAGCACTGAAAATCACTTTAGACCTTCATTATTTCGTTATCTTGATCCACTTTTCTGTTAGACATGTATGCTCTAAGGAGTAAAAATGTAATACGTTTTGGAGACATTTTTATCAATAAAGAATTTATTCATTTATATATACCAAATATTGTCCTCTTTACGTTCATATTTGTTGAATGTATGATAAGCAAACAGTAGTATGAGACTGTCAGTCTAAACCTTAAGAATTGGGCATATGATGGGATGATTATGTGGTAGACACGATTCTTAAGGTGATGGTCTAAAACATATGATCCGCAATCGAGGGAATAAAGTTGGGCGCTTTATTCATGTAAAGATTGTTATGTTGTCTATATCCCTTTTGGGAGATGGTTTGTCTTGACCATCGGAGTTGGACTCCATGAATAGAAACATTGGCACGTTGTCAAAGGTGACGATGTGTTGGATCGGGACATAAAGTGAATTGATTTGGATTAATAATTTTGTCTTGGCAAATCGATTCACTTTAAACAATCATTTGTATTGTATCTTAATCCTGAGATGAATAATGGGCCCGTTGTCTCGACTTGTGTCTTTTGATATACCAATGGGTGACTCCCACATCTCTATAGTGGCATGCATGCCGATACGTTGGAGGCATGACTCTTGATAGCATAGACTTGTTATTCATAGATATGGAATCCATAGCTCCTCTTTAGGAGTAATGATATCCTCTTATATGCGTTGTCCTGTAATTGAAAAACTGGAGCGCTCAACCATTTGGATACATAGGTGTAACCAAATGGTATACTATCTTTGGATGGTAAGTTTTCTAATGGTGAGACAATGGAACGTAAGATAAAAATAATCGGGAAGGTAAGACAGAATTTGTCCTTAAGCCGATTATGGATGATCATATGGGGATGCGATACACTATGATATGTCATGGAGACTTAGCTACACGAGCTTCGTAATTCTATAAAGTTCGAGAGTGCAGCTCCAAGCTTTTAGTGGAGTAGCGTTGGAGTTGATAATTGTGAAATGTATATCTGGGATATTGGGTTTCATAATTATCATGAGCTTGAACTTTATAGGTCCATTTTGGTCCCCTTTGCTAGCTCACAAAATCCTGTAACGACACGGCGTGCTTTTCCAATAATTGGTGACTTATGTCGGATTTATCAGATTGGTTTAAAATTTATAAGAATCAAATAATTCATGTCTGTTTATCGGTTGAATTAATTATGTAAGAAAATTAGTTCAAGATGAACTTGTTGAATTATTGCGTTCGGGTAATTCTTGTCTGTTTATCGGTTGTTTTAATTTTGGACAATTAGAACAAGATAAACTTGTAGAATTATTGTGAATTGATTTATTTTCTTAGAGATTATCTTGATAAAGTTTGTTTTGATCAGATATCTTTTCTATTGGGCTATTTGAATCAAAACTGAGACTTTATCCTTTAGAATCTCGGGTGGAAAATAAAAGATTCGCGGAGATTTTTTCTCGACAGTTCGGCCTGCCGGATGACGTGTTCGGCCTGCCGAACTGGCCTGTTCGGCCTGCCGACCGACGACAGTTAAGATTACACGTTTTCATGCGGATCTTATCAGATATTGATCCGAACTTGATTCTGTTTCGATTTTTTGAGACCTAATCTGATATGGACTGACCCTAGGACCAATAGGTATAAAAAGGGAGTGAGTCTAATGATTTACTCATATCAATTTGAGAGATTAAGAGTGATACTCTTCGAGTGAGCATCTGAAAACTCCCTGAGAGCTTTTGTTCACAAATCACGAACACTAGCTTTGGGTTCTCTCTGTTGGTTGGAAGGAGAGTCACCGGTGGAAGAGCTGTACGTGTGAGCCCACACTCACTCCGGTTGTGGATAGAGAATAGCAAAGAAGACCAGTTGGTTGAGGCTCTTCTGGAACGTTACTTCTCTACACAGGTCGCGGAGGTTCTTCGGCACACTGAGGTTAGTAAGATCTGTTTAATTTATACATATAACATGTCAAACTTGTATTTTGGAAAATACTCTGATGAAAAATTTTAAAAAATTCCGCTGCGCACTTTGTTTCCAGCATTTTCGTCGTTATACGTGTAGCCAATACAGAATAACTCCAACAGAGTAATATTTGCTCCTACGGAGACACCATTGTACGCCTAAACATCATAACATGTCACAAGCTCATCTTCTTGATTTTGAGCCATCGACCATCTGTTGACCATCATTGACCACGTTTTGTCATCGTTGAGTTGACATCGCTAATAGACGACGACTACTATCGACTTGTGAGGACATTCTAGCATATATCATCATGTTCATTCTTTGACCCTTACCTTCTCGTTGCTCATCTGGGTGTGCCGATATCAAAGGCTACGCCCAACAATGACATATATTCGTTAAATTCTAACCTTTCTTCCTACTTAACTTAACTTACTTACTTGAGCTATGGTCTAATGGACATATGACAGCGCGAGATGGGATGGCAGGATACCGCTCTGATACTACCTGTGGCGACCCGCCTTTTCGGGCAATCACTTTACTTACTTAAACGTCATTACTTAAACAGTAATCTTACTTGCTTAGTAAAAATACTTAAATAATTTTTTTTCTAAACATATTCTTTAAACGTACTTAAAAACTGTTGCGACCTCTGTCGCCATTCATGTCGAGACCTCGCTTAACACTTGACTTTAAAACCATTTCAAATCGTTTCTTAAAACTTAATAAGAAACATTTACTAAAACATCGCTTAAAACTTACTTTATAATTATATTAAACAATTCATAAACTGTATCTTAAAACTTAGAAACATTTCTTTAAACTTTGCTTTTTCTTAAAACTTTGAAAACATTATATTAAACAGTGAAAAATATTTCTTTTAAACAGCAGAAACATTACTGTAGTGGTATCCAAACCTAAATCCTCGCATCCGTCTTTTGCAGGACCCAGCTCTTCTAACGGGTCCTACTGGTCACCCATAAAATTACCTACAACATGAAGATACTTTTTATGAGATTTCGCTCAGTAAGTTCAAACAAAATCTCACAAAAGCATTTAAACATGCTTTACAAGCTTTTCTAGAACGTTTCTCATAAATGTTTTTTTGTATAAAACACTTAACATGTAGCAATCCTTATAATGATTTTCGTAAAACGTCATTTATAAACTTTTCTTAAAACTCTTATCATAAACACTTTTCATAAACATTTTTCATAAAATATTCCTAAAATGTTTCTCATAAACGTTTTCCTAAAGCAATTGCTATAACGTTTTTCATAAACGCTTTTTACAAAATATCTAACATAAAACAATCCTCAGATTGCTCTTCATAACGTCATTTATGTTTTCATAAACATTTAATATAAAACATTCCTCAGAATATTTTTCATAGCATATAAATGTTTCACAATAAACAAATCAAATACAATCACAATGCGTGTTTTCATTTATGTTCAATTATGAACTTTCGATTATGAGCATTCTTTCTTACTTTGACTTTCTATCATTGTTTCTTATCTTTTCTTATCTTACACTTTAACTTTCCTTATCTGACTTTAACTTTTCACCTTTTGTTCCTTAACTTTCTTTATCTTATAACTTTTAGTGTTCATACCAACATCTTTAATCATGAGATCATAAACGTGATGCTTCCCTTGTGGAAGACTTAAGACCATCGAACTTCGAGGTCGTGTACCTCACATCTAGGAGGTCAAACTTTAACCTTACTTTCATTACCTCACAACGAGGAGGTTAGTACGATACTTTCTTTTTAACTTTATGTTACCTTCTTATTAACCTTAGTGAGCACATCAAATGCAACCACATCATATGCGAATACACTTGCAAATCATTGCTTGCACTATAAAATCTATTGCATAACAAATGCAACATAAAATGCAAACACATTTTGCTAATCATAATTTGTACTCTGAAACTTATTGAATAGCAAATGCAACTTATTGCATAACAAATGCATCATATAACGCGATTACATTTTGTAAATCATAACTTTTATTCTGAAACTTATTGCATAACAAAAGCAACTTAATCATATATTGCAAATCATAATTCTTATTCCGAAACATTTTGCATACAAATGCAACATATATCGCAATCATATATTGCAAATCATAACTTTTATCATAAAACATATTGCATACCAATGCAACATATATCGCAATCACATATTGCAAATTATAACTTTTATCTTAAAACATATTGTATACAAATGCAACATATATCGCAATCACATATTGCATATCATAACTTTTATCCTAAAACATATTGCATACAAATGCAATATATTACGCAATTACATGTTGCAAATCATAACTTTTATGCTGAATTATATTGCATACAATTGCAACATATTACATAACTAATTCTTCATAAAACTTATAACTTAAATTATAACACATTATGCATTGTCGAAATGCTGGACTTATACTAATTCTATTTCGTACCTAGGTTGCACATCTGCATTTATAACATAATTTGGTACATAAAAACTGGCCAGTAAGTTCATCTTTTTATTGTTCAGTCTATAGGCCTTTTATCATCTAGTCGTTCTAGACTAGTGATAATGATTATTTAAAACATGTTTATGTACTTGTTTGAAAACTTCTAAGGGTCATAACAGAGCTTAACTTTACATATCTCTCTTGAACATGTCTAGCCTTTCCTTGGGGTGCAGAAAAAGGAAAAATTAGCTCTTGTCTTTTTTTTTCTTTTTTTTTTGTATTCTTAGAGTCTCTCTCTTGATTTTGCTCTTGTGATCTCTCTATCGGTCACGAGAAATTTTCTAAATTCTACTTGATTATCTAAATCGTTCTCACGATTTCTAATCAAACCTAGGGTGTCTTATAGTAATTTTTCTAGTTTCCTATAGGCAAATTGAAGATTATATCCTTAATGGGTTTCTTATGGACCTTATTGTGCATATTCATTATGCACTACATGGTATTGTACTTATATACTATATCTTGTTATATTATATATAACAAGCATCAATCATAACATTTATATCCTTAACATTCGCTCGTATAAGTTTTATACTTACGTATCATATTCATAAACATATCATACATATACATGTCATTCATATCATACTTTCACATTTCATGCTTTCACGTATTACTCATACTCATGTCGTTCATATCATACTTTCACATTCATGCTTTCACATATTATTCGTACTCATGTCATTCATATCATACATACATTTGTCGTTCATACTTTCACATCTTGGAGTTGCTATACATTTTTCTTCTTTGAATAGCAACTATTTCATATTATATTCATATAATACTTTAAGCCATGTCACATTTATAATACACACACCAATCATAGTTCATAACATTCATGCATATCAATATGCAAATAGGCTTCAAACATAACAGTTACAAATTCATTGTAAATCTCATTTTGTACTTTAGAACTTTTTTACATAATAAATGCAAATATACTTTAAAAACAACTTGCATAACCATTGCAAACTCATTTACAAATGCATATGTAAGCATTAAAAACTATTTACTTCATGCTGTAGGTGAAATCTGAACTTACCCGGACTATGCCCTAACGTTCTCTATTTCGTTCCTTTCTCATTCTTTTTCCTTCTATTGGTTGGCTTCTGTGTCCTGATCATACGACAACCGACTCATTAATTAACTTTCTTTTTATCAATCCACTTGATTGATAATAAAACATAAACATTAAACATTCATTCCTTTTTCATAACTTGGTATACTATCGGTCTACCATTCTCTTTACTCAACCTTATAAACCATCAGTTTACCTTTCCTTCATTTAGCCTTGTAACCCACCGGCGTTACTTTTCCTTTACTTAAACATCCCTTATTAAATCTCTCATCACACATGATGGTTACGTTACTTAACATATTACAGAACATTTTTTGTCTAAGAACATTATGCTAAATCGGAGTGTTCGACTCCGTTCCAGCCGTTTTCGTAAAAATGACATTTTTCACCCTTTTTGGGTTTTTGTTAACTTCGTAATTCTATAAAACTCATTGTTTAGCTTTAACGTCTCATTACTTATATATTATGGAAAAATCCCCACTAAGGAGCATTTCTTGACATCAGGCGTTTCGAGTCCGTTTTGGCTACTTTTGCAAAATGACCATTTTGCCCTTAACTCTTTTTCTTTCATTCATTCCTCGACTGAACTTTAAATCCTTGAAACTTAGCGTCTATAATACTTACTGCCTACAGCAGTATAGAAAACCAACGTTCTCTAGTGAAAACCCAGTTTTCACACAATTTACAGTTTTAGCCCCAATATAAAAATATTTGCTTTTTTACCCCTGGAACCAAAAATAATCTTTTTACACCATTAGTCCTCATTTTTCATGAGGAACATTTTTGCTCAAAGTACCATATTCAAAATCCTTTGGGAAAATGACATTTTTGCCCTTTTAAAATTTTTTCCAATTTTAACAAACTCTTATAAAATTAAAATCTCACAAACGGTAGAGATTTTTGACGAACTGTTTGCATTACCTAACAGTTTCATCGAGATCTACAACTCTCGTGGTTTAACTTTTATGAAAATCTCACTATACAATGACTTTTTGGCCATTTTTCAATTTTGTCGAGAAAGAACTTTTTCTTTTACTTTAGTCCCTAGGGCGTGTTTATAAAAATCCATTTCAAAATTATAAATCTACGCCTGCAGAAACCGTTTATGCCTTATTCAAATCATTCTCATGCCTAAACATCATTTTTACTAGAACAAACATCAAATTTACAAAAATGATACTTTTTGCAAAAGTTACCGTTTTGCACCATAAACCAAAATTTCACAACTTAAACATGCTATACATCACATATACATGAAATTTCATTAAATACATGCTCAAGAACCCACATGGGTTTAAAAGAATAAAAATCAAAACAAAATTCATAAAATTTCAAAACTTTGAAATCTAAAACTTACCCTAAATAACACTTTTTGATTTCTAGCCTTCAAAGTTCCTTTGAACTCCCTCCTAGGCTTCATTTTCATGCAAAAACACCATGGATTAATTTCCCCTTCAAGCCATGAAAAATCCCTTGAAAACTTGCTAAAAAGTTTAGGATTTTACCTTAAAACTTGATAAAAATCCTTGGGCTTTGCTTCTAAAACTTGTTTGGGGTTATTTTTGCAAAGTTTGGGGTTGAGAAAATTTTGGGAGAGCTTCAACCATGGCTGCCGTGGGTCTTGGAGAAGAAAGAGAGATTTTTTTTTTGCTAAAATCAACATTAAATGCATACTTATCCAATGGGTGACTCATGGTAACCCATTAGGCTACCATGTGGCATGATGTGATTGGGCCACCTTTCATGGCTTGGTGGCCCAATAAAAAGCTAATGGGTGTCCACTTGGTGGGACCCAAAAATTTATACTGTGTAATTTTTTTTACCGCACAGTATTTTTCTTATACTGCCATGGTAAAATCAGTGCAAAAACATATTCGTAAACTGCGTAAAATATTTTACTTACCTCTGGTTAATTTTTGGAGGCCGAACATAACATTTCTTATTCCTCCACATTCTCTAAGCAGTATTATTCATTACTGCTTTAACTTAAACAGCCCAATTTCTATACTATATGACCTTAAACAGTCTAATTTTTACACTGTATTATTTTAATACCGTATAATTTTCTGTATTATTATACAGTATTTTTCCTTAACTTAATGTATTTTTAATGCATTAAAAACCCCAGGTGTTACAGTGAATGTATATGTACATATGTTTGTATGAAAAATAAATTATTTTGTTTATTACTTTGACTATAACAATATTATTTTATGGTTGAAAGCATTTATGTTCGTATAATATCATGAAATTTCATGAAAATAATGTTTTGTTATTGGAATGTGATATGAAAATTTTAGGGTTTTCGGTTAGTTAGTAAGATTGCTGGTAATATTTTGGAATCAAATGATTTTAGTTTGCTATGATTTTTGGATATGATATGTACATATATATATATATATGTTATGAATGTCAGGGATTTTTTTTATAAATTTTCTTTCAAAATATTTTTAGGGTTATGAGTTTTCAATCAAACACTACTCATGAAATTTTATTTGCTGGTAGATTTGTATTTTTATATTATAGAGTCTGTTCAAAGGCATCTTTTGATTCTATAAAAAAATTATGAGTCATTATTGATATGCTAACTAAATGTCTGTAAATTTTTAGCTTCTTATCCTTATTATGTTTTAAGATAAATTCGTTAATTGTTAAGTACTCAATGGTTATAAACATCTACTTGATACGCTTTATGTAATTCGTGAGATAATAAATCATATTTTTAAATTTGTTTTGCATGATTTATTTATTTTCTAGCTTTTATTCATATGTTTATGTTATAGAAAACTTTCAAAAGCATATCATGCATATTTGATTTTATAAAAATGTTTGAATAAAATATGTTCGCTGTTTAGCATGTCTGATGCTAATATTAACTCTGAATTCGAACGTACGTTTTAAATTATTTTGAATTTATTTGGGGCTAAATTTTAGATATGTTATGATTTTATATGTCTATTATGTGTAGTAACTTTTATAAGTTATTTTATGGCATAAATCATTTAATTCATAATTTTTAATTAGGACTGCTCACTGCCCAAGCTTTACTGGTAGATTTTGTAGCATTGATTATGTGATTTATTTAAATTAGCAAATGCAATTTTTATGGCGAAAGAAAAATCTGAGAGTTAGATATATGTGTTAACTTTATTTCTGCAAATTTTCATGCTCTAATTAGATGTGAATCAAAAGATATAAGTTGATGAATCCTTGAAGGTCAGTTAGTTTTTGTAACTAGCAGATTTTCTTGAATGTTTTGAAACTTGGAAAAAAGTATTTTGGATTAATATTCAAGAAAAGAAAATTTAAATGATGTTTTCATATATTAGCTATGCTATGAAATAAGTTTTAGGCTTTATTCATGCTTATAAGTTGAGATTAATTTCTCTAAGTGATTAAAGGTCAAGTTTTCTATCCTTATGTTTCTTGACTCTAAGTGGATGTTTGTGACTCAAAGATGCTTTGTTTCGTGAAGAATGTATAACGATGTAACATAGTATTAAATTATATTACGAACATGAATATTAATTTCATGTATTATATGAATGATTGACATAAACACTCCAAAATACGAGCACACCGAAAACCGCGACAACGTCACCCTATATGCATGAATGAATATCATGCATATTTGATTTTATAAAAATGTTTGAATAAAACATCTTCGCTGTTTAGCATGTCTAATGTTAATATTAACTCTGAATTCAAACGTGCATTTTAAATCAGTTTGAATTATTTGGGGCTAAATTTTGGATATGTCATGATTTTTTATGTCTATTATGTGTAATAATTTTTATAAGTTATTTTATGACATAAATGATTTAATCCATAATTTTTAATTATGGCTACTCACTGCCGAGGCTTTGCTGGCAGATTTTGCAGTATTGATTTTGTGATTTATTTAAATTATCAAATGCAATTTTTATGACTAAAGAAAAATTTGAGAGTTAGATATATATGTTAACTTTATTCTTGCAAATTTTCATGCTCTAATTAGATGTGAATTGAAATGATATAAAATGATGAATCCTTGAAGGTTAGTCAGTTTTTGTAACTGACAGATTTACTTGAATGTTTTGAAACTTGGAAAAAGGGATTTTGGACTAATATTTTCAAAAAAAAAAAATTGAATGATGTTTTCATATATTAGTTATGCTATGAAATAAGTTTTAGGCTTTTATTCATGCTTATAAGTTGAGATTAATTTCTCTAAGTGATTAAAGGTCAAGTTTTCTATCCTTATGTTTCTTGACTCTAAGTGGATGTTTGTGACTCAAAGATGCTTTGTTTCGTGAAGAATGTATAATGATGTAACATAGTATTAAATTATATTACGAACATGAATATCAATTTCATGTATTATATGAATTATTGACATGAACACTCCAAAAGACAAGCACACCGAAAATCGCAACAACGTCACCCAATTTAAGGTTTAGTAAGTAATAAAGTCAAGTAAGTATATTATCACCTGTAATACGATAAAAATTTCCAAAAAAAGTTTTGAAAATATATTTTATGATAACTTTTAAGTTTGTTTTTACATATTATCTTCCTATGAAACCTCCTATTGCAACAAGAAGGTTTAACAGATGTTCTATGATGAGGTGTGTTAAAGGTACATATGTATATGTGTTACTTAATTAAGCGCTGCATACTCTATGTTTATGTTTATAATGTCCCGCAAGGTTTAGACTTGTCATGTTTGGTTTGGGACTAGCTACCCCACTTCTCTTATGATGGCGTGCTTATGATGTTAATGGTACAACGCTTGAGCCTCTAAAGATAAAATAAATGATGTTTTAATATGAAAGTTTAAATTAAAAGATATCTTCTACATAAACCTGTACATTGTGCATCACTATGATTACAATTACGATGTTATGTAATGATTTTTATGAAATATTTTATGTTGTGAGATAGAAACGTGTACTTATTAAACTTATGCTTACTTAGTTTATATCATGTTGTAGATAAGGGCAAGATGTAAGTTGACTAGGATATAGGGCAAGGACAGACGTATGCGGAAGGAGTGTTGGATTGGAAACAGAGTCATGCCTAAAAGGAATTTAAAATTAAACAAAATTTAATATATTATGTTCCGCATTTTTATTTGTTTGAGATTTAGTTCTATTTGTGATATGTTCTTTTGAACTTATGTTTTATTGAATGCAATTTGTATTTTAGATTTCTAGTTTCTTAGGTTATTTATTGAAGAATGCGCTATATAGTTTGTTTCTTCATAATTAGTCTTAATTAGTTTTTTGATTAGAAGTTAAAAGTGCTTACATTATATGTGTGAGTTTGTATTGGTTAAATATTTGTTTTTTGTAAACTAAGTTTTTTTGCAGGTGGTTGGTTAGCCGAGTGCTTTAGGTATTCCATCGGGCTAACCAAGAAGGAAAAGTTAAATCCGGTAAATAATTTTCAAAGAAAAAAATGGATGTATTTCTTGGGATATTTCTTTGAGTGTTGTTGATTGTTTCAAACTCTTTATCAGTAATTATTAAGTTTAACGGTAAAAGCAACGTTTTTTGTAGCTCCCGTAAGGGGCGTTACAGCATGAAGCCATGAGAGATAGCAAAGCCACCAGAGATCACTAGTTGCCAACTCTAGAGCCTGCAATTCATGGTTGTCATGCAATTTTGCGATGGAAGAGTGGCACGATAGATCAACCATTAACAATAAATGATTGATTGATGGATTAATGATTGACTCTAAGATGCTTTAGGAGGAGGAGGCTTGCTGGCATGGCAACCATTAAAGAGGAAAAGTTGGGAGGAAAAGAGGAGAGATTGAAAGTAATTGAGTTGCAGAGAAAGCAAGGGAAGTCGAACATGGAGAGTTCTTTTTTCTTTTATTTTTTAATTTTTTTGAAAATCAAAAGAGAGTTTAAGAAGGAAAAAAAAAGATTGAAAGAGTAAAATTGGAAAATAAAATATTTAAAACTAAGTATGCCCTATTAATTTTTAATCATTGAACATGTGTTATTTACTTCTAATAGTGTTAATAATTGGCTTTTTTTTATTAAGCCTATTTATTGTAATTTTCCTTTTATTATTTAAACCCACTGAATTTTCTCCCTAGAATATCTATTGAAAACAAATGAAAAAGGAGGGGGTTAAGAGATTGTATTTTTTATTTGTTTTAAATATAAATTCAAACAAAAGAGGTTGAGCAAGAATGATTTTCCTCTTTTTTGTTGTTTTTAATAGAAAATTTAATCAAAGGGGTTACATGAGAGTTCACAATTCGAGAGGCAGAGTAAGGGTCTTTAAAATTTAAGGAGTAGGATAGGAAGATTGTAAAATTCAAGAGTCATAGATTAGACTCATCGAGGAGGTTGATTTAAGGGTGAATTAGTGGAATTCCGTTTCTAGATAGTTGAATATCAAACATACTACTTTTTTAAAAAATTAAAATTAAATTTTACATCATAGTGATACATGTAAATAATTATAGTGTGTTTAGCAGCATCTATAGCATGTGAAAGCTTTACATATAGCTCATTTTTTATTGATACTGTATCATATGAGCACTTTATATTGTAGCAACTAAAAGTTTTGACTGAAATTGAAATGCCAAACACCCTTTATTAGTCTTCAAAAATGGTAAACAATCTAATTAGCACGTCTTTTAAAATCTATTATACAAATTATACTATTTTATCTCATTCTTTATCGTGGATCAACTTCTTTTACGCTAAGTGGGACCTTAACTATAAAAAAAAAAAAAAAATTCTACTCTAAGAAACTTTTTGTAATGGATGCCACTCTTTTCAAAACAAACAATGTGTGTTAAGTATGACGCCATTCCATAACCACATAAAAGCAAAAACAACAAATTACAGACTAGAAAATGTGCCAAAGGCAATTTTTTCCCCCTTCGTGGTACTAATACGGTAACATGAATTTGATTAGTATATACTAAGCTATGATAAAGCTTATAAATAGACTAATTTAGAACAATTTGATGTCAAATCAAATGCTCCTTCTAAAATGTTTAAAAAGTCAAATAGAGAACAGGTTTTAATTTTAGGGTTAATTATATAATTAAACATCATGGTTTTAACTATTCTCAATTTGTCTATCCGTTATTGAAAACTATAAAAGTATATTTTGAATTTAAAAAATTATTTTAATTTCACCTTTATGAATAGAAAAAAATTAGACAAAACAATATGACTACCGCTAAATAGTTATGAAAAATATTTTGTATAATAAAAACATAAAAAATTCTAAAACAAAATCTCAAATTTCAAAAAAAAAAATTAAGTTTTATGACTTTTTAAATTTCAAAAATATAGATTTTAAATTTTTTTTTAAGAAGAAACATACATTTCACAAACAAATTAGGTTTAACTAAGGATATTTTTATCTTATCTTATATTTTTTAGGTCGAAAAAGTTGGTGAAGAATAAAATTAAAACAAGTTTTTCAAATTCAAATGATACTTTTGTAGTTTTTAAAAACAAAAGGATAAATTAAAAAATAATAAAAACTAGGAGATATAGTTATATAATTAATTCTAAAATTTTATAATTCATGACTAAAATAAGATTAGCCAAAATATATAAAAATAAAAATAGTGGAGATCAGATACGTATTAGATGCAAGGAAAGATCTCTGCAGGTGGGTTCGTGTGCACCACCAATACCAATTCACTCTTAGCTTTTTTCTTTCTCCAACACTTTAAAATTAAAAAAAAAACGTTATTTCATTGTTATTATTTCAAGTCATTTGAAAAAATAACTTGACATTAAAAAGAAAAATAATATACCATAAAAAAAATAACGGGTATGTTTGTTTTAATGGTTCAGTCTAAACAGTCATCACATTGGTGCTTAAGCATTTAATTCAAGTTAAACTAATAGTTCAAACTAAGTTGAACTGTCCCATTTAGAATTCAAAACCCTCCATATTTTAATATTTTGAACTAATATTGAAGAGTGATTTCACTCCCATATATTAGTATTTATAATTTAATAATATTATTTCTTATTATTTTTTCAACTAAATAACTTTCTTTTTTTTTTATATATTTCATGTTTGTTCTTTAATAAAATCATTTTTTTATACTTCAAACTATAATCATCAATACCCGTTCAAATACAAATTCGAATAAAATTTTTCGTTTAAATTAACATTTTAATTGCACATCCAAATGTTAATTTGGATTACAATTTAAACTATATATTTCAGATTTTTCTACTGAAATGAAAAATTCAAACCAACACAATTCGAACCCGTGAATTAAACGGGTAAATATGCATGTACATTTCGACGATTAATACTTCATTTTGAAAAATAATATGCTTGTACGTAATAACATTTCTATAGAGAAAACAAGTAATTTAATGTCGATTGCGAAGAAAAAAAGTTAGCTAATGTCCCAAAAAAAAAAAGAGCTCATGAAAATTTTATTAAAATATGTCATGCATTTGAGGTCGATAAAAAAGTTTTACTCTCTGTTTTAGACTTTATTAATTGTATTTCAAGTTTTTTCTGGTATATATGAAATAATATTCTCCCAGCCATGTTCATTAAAATAATTACTATACATTATGTAGTATAAAATATAATATCATTAAAATAATTACTATGTAATTAATGATATTTTTAAGATATTATAAATATTATGTTCGATTTTAACTTCATAACAATAATTTAGTCATATGTTGTAATTTTTTATTTTAACTAAAGAACATATAATTCCTTTGAGTTGAAAAAAAAAAACAGAAGGAAACATATTTTTTTAAAAATGTTTTAAAATCTTTAAAAATCTTTATTTGCAAATTGGAATTTTTAGAATTTCATTTTTTTCTTTATTTCTCTCTAAGGATATTTTGGGCCAGTTTAGCATTAATGTATTGTGTTTTAGCTTCTGTTGTGTTGTGTTTTTATTGTGCTATGTTGCGGACTAAAAGCGTGTAGGTGTTTGGTAATTTTGTTTTCAAAGTTGCCGTGAGGACCAAAAGCAAAATTATAGGTGTTTGATAAATTATATATAAAATTGTTGTGGAAATATATAATGATGAAAATAGACATATTTTACGAAGCATATTTATAGCTTTAGTTTTATTAATTTCAATTAAATTAAAAAAATTAAATCACCCTAATTTATAGTGTGATATTTGAGGACCCAAAAAATAACATGATATTTGATTATTTGTTTTGATTTATTCATTTCATTTGATTTTTTTATAAATTATTTGATTTATTTCTAATACATTTTGTTTTTTGAAAGTATTTGAATATATTTGTAAACGTATTTCTAATACATTTTGTTGTTATTTGATTTATTTCAATTTATTAAAGAAAAAATGGGTAGATTGAAAATTATGTATTATTGTTAAGGTTAGTTTAGTAATTTTAAATTATAAAACCAGATATTATAAAAAAGCAACCTCTGGGTTGCTTCTCAACTTTTGCTGCTAGCTCTGGTTTTTAAAAGCAACTTTTCAAAAGCAAGGTTTACGAAACACCCTAAACTGTTGTAGGCAGTTACGGAAGCTAAAAGCAACCTTGGCCCATTGACTTTTTTAGTACTTATTTTTTTAAAATGTTTTCAATAATTATAATCAAACGCTGAACCCCTAAAAAAAATTGCACACTAAACGATCCAAACAGTATTGTGATACACAGTTAAAATATATAACAATAAATTTCAAAATAGATACAGTATAACCCATGGTATGAAACATTATATAAATTTATCTTCTCAGAATGAAATTAAGGTTCATAAATCCTATTCAAAACCACATGTAATGGATATAGGGTTCATATATTAATGGACCCATCTTTTGTAAGTTTCTTCTAGATGCCTCCTAATTAACATAAGCGTAATTATTTATCAATTGAAAAATATATATTTTATTTTCGCTCCCGGAGCTTTAGTGATTTTGTCACTTTATCCTTAAACTTTAAAACCAAATTTATTAGTGTAATTGGAAGCCCTTTTTCACCAAAAACAATTTGTCCCCTTTTTCTTTTGGTAAATCAGCTTGAGCTTGATAGTCAAAGAAAACTATTTTACAGAACACATTTTAACGTAATCAAATCCTCTTCAGCAGCAACAACATAATAATTATGTCTTAACAGAATGCATCCACTTCCACCTTCAAAAAAAAGGCATCCATTTCCATTAGCATATAACATGACCTGTTAGAGTTCAACTTTGTTTCCCAATCGTAACTATAACATGGCTAGTAATTGTACACCGCCAGTCAGTGTTGTTCGGTTACACTTTCAGAACATTTCCAGAGTAGTCAATATGGTTGACTGGTCATCACTCAACAATTGGTCTAGGAGACAGCAACTTGGCTGGCTTCAAGTGTCATTGGAGTAGTCGATTATTTTCTACTTGACACTTGATGGTCACCCTCCGGTTTCCTTGCCACTTGATGACTACCCAATTGGATACTTAACGGTCACCTTAAATTTTTATTTAGCCCCGCTGACCCCTTTCATGGAATTTTAATTAAAAAAATAAAAAATGAGGGGGTTAAGTGACGTCATGTGGTCTTTTCTGTTAGTTTTCAATGCAAATTCTAGAAGAATGGATTAAATGAGACCAATTTCCCTCTTATTCCGTTGCTTTTAATGAAAATTCTAATAAAAAGGTTAAATAAAACTAGTTCAATATTTGAAGGACGAAAAAAGAGGTTTTAAAAATTTAGAGAATAAAGTGAGAATATGTCACGACCCGAAAATGGGGCATGACGTGGATACTTAGTTTAAGAAAATAATTTAGGTTAAGTAAATTTTCTTTTTATAAAAACTTGTAATCAAATTAAAAATGGAATTAATTAAAAGTGACTTAATTATTTTACTAAACCAATTCCTAATTAATAAAAAAATAAATAAGAACGTTTATTTTAATTTCTGCTTATTTTTATAAAATGATCATTTTATCCTTTGATGAATATAATTTTAGGTCTACTTGTTTTAGGACGTCTAAAACCTTTACCAAGTATTTATAATTCAAAAGAGAATAATATTTTCAAAGAAAACCTCAAAACATAACTGTTAAGGAAAAACGTCTCTGGCATCGATTTGGGATTCGTACAAAATCCCACGTTCAAAACAAACAACAGGAAATTGAAATCAGTGCAATACAAACAACATCAACCATAATCCAAAATAAAGTCCAAGAGAAAGGAAAGGACGTAAATTAATGTTCTAAATGCCTTGACTAAAAAGACAGGAAAATAAACTGTAAATAAGTAGATCTCCGCTTGAGGTCTAACTTCGCCTCGAAAATTGCAACTCTTATGGTCTACTTGGTACTATTTTTAACACCGCTTGGAGGGAGTATATAAGAATGAGCGAAAGACCTTGTAGGATAATATTTGAACAAACTTTAACATATCAAAACAATTAAGGTATTTAAAAAAACAAAAGATAATCAAGTAAATAATTGGAATATCAAAGATTACAAATGTGATAAAATAATTAAGAAAGAGATGAAACAATTTTAATTAAATTCTTCATTCCCAACCCTTTTGTATATCATATACTTGACATACTTATAATACTTCAGCCGTTGCCTACGGTGTGGACCTCTCTGATCAAGGTTTAGGTTAGGGGTCTTCCCTCAAGGTTACACTCTATATAACCCGGTCTTTGTGGCTACTAAAAACCAACCATCGGGAGCCATATATCCTCGGTAGTGTTTGAATGCCCCATTATACTTAGAATTTCTTATTTTGAGTCTAAAGTATAACTTTCAAATTCATTTGTTAAAATATGAAACCAATCGTACTTACATATTATATACATTTCGCAAATGCAAAGCAATACGTGAAAAAGCATTTATAAACGATCTTGTAAGAAACATACTCATCTCAAGATAACAATATTGGCCAAAACAAAACAAATTAATTTCAAATCATTGCTGTCAAGAAATAGATTAGAATCCTACCTCTCAAGCTTAAGAACAATCTTTTAATCTTGGAACTGATTAACTAACGTTAGCTCCACACGTCCTTAATCCTAAGGCATATATAGGACATTTAAACTAAAGCTCAACATATAACCATATTAATAAGTAAATCATATGCCAATCCATTTTACTAGCGTGCCTTTAAAATTTTTTATGACTTTGAGACATGATGCAACTATGCTTTAAAATGAATTAAGATTACATTTTAGACTAAAATTTGTTTAAAATTAATTCTAGAATTAAAGGACTTTAAAAAAGGTTTAAAAATCATAAAAATGAAGAAAACATTAAGGTTCTCTAGCCTACCAGCCCTTGGGACCGGCCTGCCGCTCGTCAGGCTCTTTAAAGAGGCCACAACTGGCCAGCCGGTGAAGGGGACTAGCCTGCCGCCCTGAGGCCACCGACCTATCACCTTCAAGTCATTGCCCTTCTGTAACGACCCGCCTACATGGCCGTTACTTAACTTGAACATAATTGTAATCTTAATATACTTTAACATAAAGTATTGAAAATTACGGAATAAAAATTTTCCTTTCAAATACATTGCAAACCTTTACTTAATCTTTTTGACTTTATGCATAACAAGTGAAAACATATTTTAAAAATAACTTGTATAATATTTGCAAACACATTGCAAGTTATAACTTGTTCTCTTTAAAACTTATTGCATAACCAATGCAACTTAAAACTTATAACTTAAACTATAAAACATTATGCATTAACAAAATGTAAAAGTACTTTAAACATAATTATTTCAAATGAATTCTTGATAATAAAGAATTCGCAACATATAATCTTGAAAGAAATATTAATCATTTCTCAAAACATAATTTCATAAACTAACATATTAACATTAATTTCTCAAACATGAAAAAAATCACATAATAATCATTACGATTTAACATAATTATAATTCGTAAAAACTTAACATTTGTATACCTCATAACATTAATCTCTTAAAACATATAATAATAAAATATCTTTAAAACTTTTCTTTTAAACATAAAGATAATTATTTAAGAATTACTTCCTTTAAAACATTCCTTAAAACATATTTAAAAACTGTTGCGACTATTGTTGCATTTCAAGTTGAGACCTCGCTCAACCAATGCCTTTAAAACCCCTTTTAAATTGTTTCTTAGAACTTAATAAGAAACATTTACTGAAACATAGCTTAAAACTTAACTTTACAATTAGATAAAACGTTTCGTAAAATATAACTTGAACTTTGAAAACATTTCTTAACTTCAACTTTCTTGAACTTTGAAAGTACTATATCAAATAATGGAAAAATAACATTTTCTTTTAGCAACGGAAACATACTATAGTGGTATCCATACCCATCTCCACTATTCATCCGCCGCTTACCACTGCCCAACAAATGTCGTTGATAAGTTTTCTTGCCTGTAGCATGAACATACATAAATGAGCTTTTGCTCAGTAAGTAGGAAATCAGTCTCGCAAAACATAATTAAAAATCATTTTAACAAAAATATGCATGAACATTTTATGCTGTCTTATCAACTTATTTTAAGCTAAATCATTTAAACTATAACTTGTCTTGTTACTTAACTTTCCTTTCCTTGTAAACTTTAGTGTTCATACCAACATCATTAATCATGAGATCATAAACATGATGCTTCCTTTGTGGAAGCCTTAAGGTGCTTCCCTTACAGAAGACTTGAGACCATCGAACATCGAAGTCATAAACTTTAACTTTACTTGAGTACCTCAAGACAAGGAGGCTGGTACAAACGTTTCTTATCACCTTCACTTGCCTTATTGTGTGTATGCATTATGACTTATCACTACATAATATCACAATTACATAAATCATAAATCAAAAATCGTAAATCGTAAACATACTTAACTTGAGAGTGACTAAACAATATAATTCAAATATTGCATTTATCACACATTGATCATAACATCCTCACATAGCATGTCATGGCATAACATAACATAATAAATCATAACATAACACACATCATAGCAAAAAGTGGTGTAACAAATCACTGATCATTCATTTTTATAAATCTTTATGAAAACATTTAAAACATTTTATTTTAAGACTGTTCATACTGTAGGCGAGATTCCTACTTATCTAGACTCCGAGCTAAGCGGGTCTAGTTGTATCTCGCTATATCTACAGTCTGTAAGGCATCCTCTGCAGTGCTCCTCAAGCTACCATGAATGGCCAAAAATGTTTTCTGGAGATCATACATTGTTGGAAACATCATTCTAGACTCCGTTACTACAGTTTGAATCGCGTCGATCCGCATATAGTCGATACCAGATGATTTTCACCATAGTGGAATTAGCTCGAACGAATGTCACCATCTTGTTCAGAGTGTCGAAACAAGTTGGGAGGCAATCTCGGATCTTTGATTGGAGGTCCGGATCACAAAATTCCAAAGTCATTGTTGACCGACGTTGACTGGACTCCATTGGCAGCTGAGCTCGGGCCTAACCTCCCCTAATTTGACCCTTCTGAGTCCAATGGCACTTAATTCTGCCTCTAACATAGCAGGTCAAGCTCCACAATCTTGGCCAAAAATGGTGGCTTGGGCGGCGGTGCTCCGGTGGTTTTGGCTTGAAATTGGCTGAGGGCTTTTGCTACCCATCCTCCTTTGAGCATTTTTCTTCATCTAATTTGAAGCAACGTGGCTGGGAAGAGCAAGAATGGAGGCTCCTGTGGCGGTTGATGATGGTGGACCTCGAACTCCGTCGATCGTTGATGGGATGTTGCAATTAAGATGGGGGAAATCTTCCCCCTTCTCCTTTGATCATTTTGCGTTAATCAATTTGAGGTAACGTAGCCGGAATCGTCAAGATCGATTTCTCATGTGGTGGCGTGTGGTAGTGGAGTTCAATCACCGCCCTTTCGTGGTGGTTCCATGAAATTGAATGATGGGTTTTCATCTCCTAACCCTTCTGAACATGAAGGAAGCACCAATTTGAAACAACGGTGGCGGAATGAGCAACATTGAGCTCTTCTCGACGTTACACGACGGTGGTAGATGGGTGGAGTACTCTGGTAGTTGTTGAGCTACCACCAAGGATGGGTTTTGTTCATCTCATCGTGGTGGTCGTGTAGGAACAAGAATCACGTCGATCGGACGTCGGACGGCAAAGATATCTCACTAGAAAGTTTTGGGTTTCACCGCCACTTTGGGCGACGCGTGCAGCTTCCTCTGGCGGCGTTGTGGGCGGCATGATACACTGTTGGACTCAGCTCGATGAGAGCTTTCCATTGGTGTGGGAGGTCTAAAAAACGGACACTGGAATCTTGACTGAAATTGGTGGAGAGAGAAAGTAGAGAGAGAAAGAGTGTAGAGAGAGAGAATTCTAATTTTTTTGGGATTTTCTTTTTTTTTTTTTTTGCACTTTTATAAATAATTTTGTGGTCTACACAGTCTAATTCTGTGTCGCGTTGGATTGATCAAATCTTGATCCGTAAACTTAAAATTCTTATAAACATCACTGTACTTTTTAAAACTGCAAAATTCTTGCTCTGCTAAAAATAATTCATAAGCTTTAATCTTTTACTGAATTGATATCATAATAGAATTTCCACTTAATCAAAGTAAGTTGGGAAATTTCACTTTTGTCAGATAATCTCAATTCAGATTTCTAATTGAGACTCTTATAAATGCCACTTCTTTGGCTCATACATAAAATTAATGAATCATAAACTTTTAGTTTAGAACATTAAAAATAACTATTTTAATGTACTGTTATAACATTTCAAGTACTTAACCAAGTAATTTTAGAAAAATCCCTAATTAATCACGTTTATTAATTTTTGGATTTTTTTCAGTCGTTACACCTGCCGCCTTCAAGTAACCTAAAAGATTCCAGGTTCGGGTTTTTGTACCTTTCGAGCTCCAAGCTCAATTCCGGACTTGTTTTTCACGTCTTTGAGTATGGAAAACATACATAAATGATATAATAACATTAAACAACAATTTTTAAAGTCATTAACACCGATTTAAACATCAAGATTCAAAGATTGATATCCACATACAAAAGTAAAACTAAAACATATCAAGTTTGGGTTTTAACACTTAGTCGAAGAAATCTTTAAGAAGCAGTGAGTAACTTTTTTTTTTTTAACAATAAGGACATGTTTTTAACATAAATATCAAATCAAAATAACAATATAATCATTGGTTTAATCATTCTAACAAAGTTCATGTCACAAAACTCAAAACACAACATATGCATATTTTCTCTATAAAACTTAGCTTTAATTTGAAAATGAGATGTCATTAATCCAAGGAAGATTTTGGATTAAAGAAAAACAAATACAAAACCAGATTAAGATTTGAAATACTATCCTTGAAATGCTTTGAAAAACTTAAAAACTCAAGCTGTTAATGGCGCTTGAGAGCTTAGAGTGTCTTGGCCATGGAGGTGACGGATTTTTTCTGATTTTTAGCAAAGAGGAAGGCTGTCTTTTGGTGGTCTTTGCTGTGCTTTTGCTGCAGCAGAATGAAGAGCGGGAGAGGTGAGTAGGCGTGGGAGATAGGGGAAGAGAGTGATGAGTGTGGAATTCTCTATGTCGTGGGTTAAGGTCTTTATGTGGGGGGTGTCTCAAGCATGGAGACTAAAAAAAAAATTCTGATTTGTCTCCTTGGGTGAGGGGTGCACGGGAGAGTGGGAAAAAGAGGGAGGTTGCTTTTGTAGTAAAAGTTAAATATGAGGTGTGATGGTAGATAGTGTAAACAGTAGGTATAGTTTTGAAAATTAAAAATTGTAACAAAAATGTATTTTAAATGTGTAAATCAGTATTTATTTTATACAACATGAAATTTTGCATCTCCAATTTAATTAGGCACACTAATAAGTTAAATTAGTCACAAGATTAATTATATATAAAATTCAAGGCGTTACAAAATGACTGTAAAATTTAGAGATCGTAGGTGAGATTAATTTAAGGGTGAATTAGGGGAGTACACTTCCAAACAGCAGAATTTCAAGCATACACTTTTGTGAAAAATTTAAATTAATTTTTACTTCAGAATGATACATATAAGAAGTTAGTTTTCAAAAATGAAATACAACCTAATTAAGACGGCTTTAAAAGTCTACTGCGCTCATTTACCCAATCTGCCGCCACCCATTATCATGAAATGATATCTGTTATAGCAGTGGATGCTACAATTTTAAAACAAACAATGTATGTTACCTCTCCAAAACCACGTAAAAGACAACAAGAAAACAAACTAGAAAAGGTGCCAAACGCAATTTTTTCTCTTTTATGGTACTAATATGTTAACATGAAATTGCTTTGTAAATACTAAGCTACCATAAAACTTACAAGGAGACCAATTAACTACTAAAATACGATAAGCGCCACGGAGAATTATCCAATGAGTATTGAACAGTAACATATTAGCAGGTTTTTGCTTTCAGTTATCAAATTTAAAAAAAAAATGATCAAATTTGGCAACCCAAAAATAGAGACCTACCCGTAGGGTACCTGTTAGAGAGATTGTAATATGTCTCTCTAATATGTTTGAGTTCAAAGATCACACTCAATTAAAAATAATAAAAAAAAACACTCACACACACAAGAAAAAATTTATAGTGTTTGGAATTAGCTTATAGCGCCGCGGCGCTCAAGGCACCGAAAATTGCAAATTAGCTTTTTGGAAGCAGTGGCACGGGCACCATGTTTGGGCGCCGTAGTGCCCACTTAGGGAGGTACTAGCGCTATAGCACCCACTATTAGTGCTACAGCGCCGCATGGGTTTCAAGACATAAAAAATGGCAAAACCAAGAGTGTCGCAGCATTGTGTCAACCTGATACTTGGTCAAAACATGTGTTCTTTGAAATGTTCTGAACTGGTGTATTTATTGGTTGTATGTTTTCATATAGACCTGAACAACTATTAACAACGGATATATCCATTGTAATAGTTGTATTATTTCATAAATAGATACCTTTACAAATGAAAAGGTACCTTTTAAGCAAAGGTTGTGTAGATTGAACCGGTTATGTCCATTCATGAAATGGCACCTTTGTCTTTGTTTAATCTCTATAATTATTACAAAATTCATATGTTATTTTGGAATATCATATTGTTGCTAGATACTGTGTTCAAGTGTTTGTTGTATCTTGAGAGTAATTTGCCATAAAAACTCATTAGCAAACTTTGAGAAATAAAGGCAAATAAAACCTTTCGGGAACATTTGGTATACAGTAATTAGTATGAATCATATTCATGGGAAAATGATAGTAGGCAATATGATTCCTAAGAAACTAATATTATCATGTTTGATTGTACACAAGAATCTTCTATTAGGTTCCTATGAAGAATATATTTATGTGTTTAGATGTAATAGAAATCTCGTATAATTCACCAAATAAATTGTGGTATTAATATTAAATGTATCAATATAGTATGTTACTACTAATATTAAATAATAATAACAATATAAATATGAATAATAAAATAATATTATATATAATTTGACATTAATATTACTATAAATATTGATAATACTATTCATATTCATATTATACTATTAAATTATTATTATTGTTATTGTTATTATTATCATTATTATTAAATAATAATTATTTTATATTAATATAATATTTATATTTATAGTACATAAAAATATTAATTTATAATAATCATAGGATTAATATTTAACAATATATTAATATTAAAATGTTGTATATAATATATAATATATAATATATTGATATGAATATAAATAATAATAAAAAATATAAATTTTAATAATATATTATTATTTATATCAATATTAACATTAAATAAAAATATTGTTATAAAAAATATTATGCATAGTTAAGTATATTTTATATTTATTATTATTATTATTATAGCATTAATAAAATTTAATATTGATATTATCATGAATATTACTATTACATTATTCATATTGATATTATACTATTATATTTTTGTTATCGTTGTTAATGTTATTAATATCCTTATTATTAAATTATTATTATTTTATATTAACATTATATATATATATTTATATTTATATTATATAATAAATATTTCTAAATTATTTTTATTTTATATTATAGTATTTATATATATTATTTACTAGTATTAATTAATAATAATATATTACTTAAATATTGTATATGTAATATATTATTTTTTTTATTATTGTTAATGTTATTATTATCCTTATTATCAAATTATTATTTTAATAATAATATAATTATGCTAAAATATTATATATATAATATATTTTTATGGAAAATAATATATAATATATAGATATAAATATGACTATAAATATAAATAATAATAAAAATATAATTTTTTATAATATATTGTTATTTTATATTAATATTAACATTAAATAATAATATTCAGTTCTTATAATATTATAAATATTTAATAGATTTTATGTTATTATATATTATTTATTGATCATCATCATCATAGAAGAAAATGTGAGATTTTCATGCCCTTGAGATTCTTGTGAATATGAATATCATATTCTTGGGTGGGATTTAGATTACCCCAAAATGGAATAAAATGAATCTCATGGAATTGAGTTTCTTAGGAATCCAAAAATCATAATCCTTGTACCAAACGTAAGAATCTTATAGATTCTCATTCTCACCCTCAAGATTACTACATAGCAAACACCCCCTTAAGGAAAGTGTTCATACACATCTCAAACACATTTCTATTTTCCAGAATTTGTAAGTCTCCATTCTCCCATGACACACAAAATACTCCAAGAGTACCTTCTAGGGACAGAGGGGCCATAGGCTTGAGGGTTCAAGCCCCTCCTCAACTTTTTTGGATAATTTTTAACCTACATATAGTCATATATATAGAAATTAGAGATAGCCCTTCTAAAAAAATTAAAAATCCATTCTTATACCCCAAAAATCTTAAAAATATTACTTTAGCCTAGTAGACAATAATATTTTAATGTCCTATACATTTAATTTTATCACACTTTAAAAGCCTTTTAACTTAATAAGAATGGAAAAGAAAAAAAAGAAACGAAAAAAAAAAAAGAATACAGGGTGTTTGACAAGTGCTGTTAGAACCAATTTTGTGATTACCAAATAGTATAAAGCTCTCACATGCTATAGTAAAAAGCAAAAAGTTGTTATAATATAAAGCCTCACATGCTTCAGTATTTTAAACTATAAAATTGGTTTTAACTACTCTTTGCCAAACACCCTTATAAACTAATTTAATATCTTATCTTTCGTTTTAGAGTTAATTTATACTATAAATATTGATATGCAATTGTAATATGCAATTGTAAGAGCTAAATGACTATTGAATAATTTTTTTTTTTACCAACTGATTGTGTATTATGCTTAGTCCAAGCAATACATTGTCAACTTATAACAAGAAAAGTTAATTCAATTTACTAAAAGATTTTTCTACTATGGAGCTCATGATATTAACTTAAAATTTACATTATCAGTGTTTGTTTCTAATGTGCAATTCTTGGTACTATATATATAGATAATCTTACAAAAAAAATTCAAAGAAAATATATGTATATATCATTATTGACTCCTAACATCAACATTAATTCTATGTCTATTACTATTCCTATGTGAAGGTTTTTTTATTATATTAGGAGATTCAGCTAGGCAATAGAATGTGGGATGAATCGATAAATAATATTTTAATTATTCATGCTTTGAGAAAGACAGCTTTAATAACCTTGATAATAAAGTTATTATACAACATTTTCAAGCTAAAGAAAAATTTGTAGTAATAATTCATTTTAACTAAATTTTTAACCCCTAATGAAAATTCTCGACTTCAGTAAACCAAAAACATAAACAGAAAAATAGTGGAGGTCTAATACGTATAAGATGCAAGGGAAGAGCTTCTTCAAGAGGATGCGTGCGTGCACCAACACCCAATTCACTTTGTTTATTTAAAAAAAGAAAAAATAAACAATTCGTTGTTTGCTTTATTCCACATTTTTAAAATCCCACAAAAACGTTTGTTCATCTTTTTTTAGATTTCAAATCATTTGAATAAATAACTTGACATTTGAGAAGGAAATAAGATGCTTGTACATAGTGATATATCTTTAAGGAATAAGTGATTAATTTAATCATCAGAAAACAAATAATTTAATGTCGATTACCGAAAAAGAAAAGCTATTCATAGAAAACAAATTAGGTAATGAAAAAATTTACATAAATATATTTTATGTTTTTTTGTTAATGAAAAATTCATATTATTTTTTTAAAATTTTTCAACTGTAGATCAATTTTTTTTCCAGTATAGATGACATTAATAGTCTCCAGTCAACGCTCAAATTTAACTAAAATTCTCAAAATTTTCTTGAGAAAAAAGGAAATATTTAAAATATATGTTTTAAACTCTTCAGAAAGTCTATATTTGCAACTTGGAATTTTTTTTGGGCACATTCAAAATTTCATTTTTTTTTCTTTATTTCTCTTCGAGGATGTTTGTGACTTTTTTTAATAGTTATCTTTTAATGTTTTCAATAGTAAAATTGAACTCTAACTGATTATTAGTTTGATACACACTTAAAATATCTTGGTATATAAAAATAAATTTTAAAATAGATACCATATATCAAGAAAAATTGTACCAAATAGGTCAATTTTAAAGATATTTGAAATAAATAGTATATTTAGAAATAGTATTAAATTATAGGCCCCTTTCAATTTTAACAGATTTAATTTTACTTTTTATATTCAAAATTAACACATAATCTCTCCCTCTTTTTTTTTCTCTATTTTCCTCTCCCACTTTCTTTCTCTCTCCTCTACCCCTTTCCTCTGCGATCGTTGTTTTGAATAATCACTACCAGCGTTATCGTGAGGCTGTCGGACTCATACTTTGATGATTAATACGGCTGCAAACATGGGCTATAATTACTAGGGATTTTAGTGGCCACGGGAATCACACTTGAGGATCGTCATTAGGATTTGTGACCCTTGGCTCGTGATGGAAATTCCTCGTCATTGCCATCGCCATCGTGGATCCTCGAGACAGATAGGGAAGCTACGAGCTCGCGACAACGATGGGAAATTGTCCTCAACGGCGATCCTTAACTGCACCTCGACTCACTATCATGAAGGAAGTGGGGGGGGAGAGAATGAGTGCTAGGGTTTTTAGAGAAAATAAATTAAATAAGGGAATTTTTGGAAATTTATGTCTTTATAAATTCACTTTTTCTCTTAAATGTGATATTTACTTGAGTTTTAAAAACTTTGGCCTCTTAGTTTTTATTCATCTTTAAATCTACAGCATAAAATAGAAAAAGTTATGATGGAGAACGTACTTATTTTTCACCAGTGAGGAAAGGCTTTTGAACCATTAAATGTTGATTTAACAGATGATATAAAATAATTCTAAAAGTTTAAAAATGGTTATAGTTGTATAATTTACTCGCTATTTGTCTCCAATCATTATAATTGCTCCATCACCAAATCTCTCTTTCTTTCTCTTCCTTTAAGAAATCACCAAATCAATCTCTCTATCCTTTCTCTCATCTTCCCTCATCTACCTTCTACCACCACCATGTGAGTTTATAGCCACATCTAATCTGGTCTCAGCCAGTGGTCTCCTTCTAGTATGGCGACACAAGGTGTCTCCTCCTTTGCCCTTACAGCCCACTGTGCCCCACGCTCACCTCGGCCCCGTGAGGCCACATAGCCGACGGCCTTCGCATCCCCATTTACGCCAACACAGTCGCACTTTCCCCTCTGCACATCGCTTATGACAAACATTGTGACGACCTTTCATGCTTGAGAGTTGCTTGTCGGCGTGGATCTCGTGGCCCACCACCGTCTATGAATCGTCCCGAGATCTACTCGCTCCTCTACGAACTCACCAAGATCTATTAGTGGTGTTAAAAAAAAATTTCGAATCAATCAACCGTATTCTACATGGAAACATCCTAGAACAAGAGCACTATTGAGCGTAGGATCTATATCATGCTAGATTATTGAGGATTAATTGACAAATAAAATACTTGATCCATTGGTATTGATCGAACAGCGAAACTGGTGGTTTGTGAACTTCCCCAACCAAAAATACGCCTCAATTCCTCGATGGGACTGTAGTCTCTCTTCCTGATGGGGAGAAAAGAAACTATATCGTGTTTTTGGTATATCGAGGACCATAACCAAGAAAGTCTTCATATGGGGTTCCCATAATTCCCTAAATGGTATCTACTCAATTCATTCCATATCAATTTCCGTAATTAATGGGTTTTAACGATAAATGAGATCACCAAAATTTCACCCCATATTAAATAGGTTATATAATTGATTGAGAATTATATGTTGCCCAATATAGGAAATATGATTTCCTAGTAATTTGCCTAATATAGGAAATCTAATTTCCTAACAATCTGCCACTTGGGCTACATATTATTCTTGTATCTCAAAATTCCTTAGGCACACATCTATAAGCTATTTATCCTTAAACAATCTAGTTCATCTCATACACTAGTAATGGAATCATCGTGGCTTTTGTTTCAGTATAGTCGTGACGAAACCACGATCATCACCATATTAACATACTTAATGACATAGATCAAATATGGATGAGTAGTGTGGAAATTACATGTAATGTGATCTCAAACATGTCTATTTTCAACTGGTCCTTCTTTAGTCTTTAGTGAGATCAATTCAAAGTCCTTAATCCAATGCAAACATTGCATATAGAAAACATAAGCAAGCCCAGAAATAGAATTATAAACCATCAATCTTTATTCAGCAGAAAAATTGAATAATCCAGTGTCCAACAAAACTCATAGAACATCAAAAATTTCACTAAAACAATGCATTAACAGGAACAACACCCATACGAGTAGTGTGCTCGTGAAAGACCTTAGGTGTCAAGCCTTTGGTTAGTGGGTCCGCTATCATAGATTTTGTTCCTATATGTTCTATGGAAATATGATTTGAACTTTCTCCTTAACAACTAGAAATTTAATGTCAATAAACTTTGACTTTGTTGAGCTGCTGTTGTTGTTGGAATATAGTACCGCTGAGTTATTATCACAGTAAATCTTCAATGGTCTATCAATACCATCCACCACACGCATCTTAGTGATAAAGTTTCGCAGCCATATCTTGTGGTTGGACGCCTCATAACAAGCGATGAACTCCGCAACCATGGTTGAAGGAGCTATCAAAGTTTGCTTAGCAGACTTTTATGAGATGGCTCCTCCAGCCATCATATAAATGTAGCCCGATGTGGAGAACCTGCTATCTTGGCATTCCGCAAGATCGGAGTCAGAATACCTAATGATCTCTAAATTGTCTGATCTTCGATAAGTGAGCATCTAGTCTTTTGTTTTCCTCAAATAACACATTACGTGTTTTGCTGCCTTCCAATGTTGCATACCTAGATCACTCAAAAATCTACCCAAAACTCCCACTATAAACGTTATGTCAGGACAAGTACAAACTTGAGCATACATCAGACTCCTTACTACTGATGCATAGGGAATCTTCTGCATATCTTTTCTTTCAATATCATTATTGGGGCACTGTTTGAGACTAAATTTATCTCCTTTAGCCACAGGCATGTCTCTTGGTTTACTATTTTTCATGCCTAATTTACTCAGAACCTTATAGATATAGCTCTTTTGTGACAACCCTAGGATACCTCAAGAACGATTTCTCAGTATCTAAATACCTAATACAAAAGAGGCATCACCAAGATCTTTCATCTCAAAATTCCTCGTCAGAAATTTCTTGGTTTCATGCAATAAGCCTATATCACTGCTAGCAAGCAAAATGTCATTGACATATAACACCAGGAAGATATATTTACTCCCACTGAACTTGTAATATACACATTCATTAATGACATTTCCCTCAAAACCGTACAAGGTGATGACTTGATGGAACTTGTGATACCATTGACAGGAAGCTTGTTTAAGACCATAGATGGATTTTTTTAATTTACAAACCATCGACTTTGAATTTCCCAATACAAAGTTTTCTGGCTATACCATATAAATCGTTTCATCAATGTCTCCATTGAGAAACGCAGTCTTGACATCCATCTGATGTAGTTCTAGATCAAAATGAGCCACCAGTGCCATTATGATTCTAAAAGAGTCTTTCAAAGATACCATAGAAAAAGTCTCTTTACAGTCTATGCCTTCCTTTTGAGTAAAGCCTTTGGCAACTAGATGTGCCTTGTATCTCTCGACATTCCCCTTCGAATCCCTCTTGGTTTTAAATATCCATTTGCAACCAATGGGCTTCACACCTTTAGGTAATTCGACGAGATCCTAAACGTCATTATGTTTCATAGACTTCAGCTCATCCTTCATGGCATCAATCCATTTTTGAGAGTTGAAACTACGCATGGCTTGACAGAAGTTGATCGGATCATCCTCTATTAAACCAACGTCATCCTTATGTTATTGGAGAAAGATGATATAATCATTTGGAATCGCACTTCTCCTCTCCCTAGTGGATCTCCTTAATGGCACTTCTTGAGGTTATTGAGTTTGTTCTACAAGTGGTGCTAGAGGAGGAATTTCACCGTTGTCTTGGTCTGGAACAATGTCAGGAATAGGAATCTAAACATTGTTGTCTAATGTTGGAGCTGTATCTTGAACAATGATAGGTATAAAGACTTGATCACCGTCAAAGCAAATTCTTCTTCAAAGACAACATTTTTTATGTTTCCTTCCCCCCCAAACTCAACATCCTCAAGGAATCTCGCATTTCTCGTCTTGAAAAAGGATCTTGTTGTGGGACTGTAAAACTTATACCCTCGAGAGCGTTCAGCATAACCAACAAAATAGCAGCTAACCGTTGTTGACTCTAGTTTTCTTTCATGTGGCCTGTAAGGCCGTGCCTCAGCTGGACAACCCCAAATATGCAAGTGCCTAATGCTGGGCTTCTTGCTTGTCCAAAGTTCATAGGGGGTTTTGGCAACTGCTTTGCTTGGTACTCTCTTAAGGATGTAAACTATAGTCTTTAATGCTTTTCCCCAAAGTGACTTTGGCAAAGAAGAATGACTAATCATACTCCTCACTATATCCTTAAGAGTTCGGTTTCGTCGTTCTGCAACACCATTCATGCTGGGATTGCCCAACATAGTGTATTGTGGAACAATTCCACACTCATTGAGGAAAAGTCCAAAGGGTCCTGGATGTTGTTCTCTTGATTCATCATACCTGCCGTAGTATTCACCACCACGGTCAGATTTGACAGCTTTAATTTTCTTTCCAAGTTGAAGTTCAACCTCTGCTTTGAAAGACTTGAAAACATCTAGGAATTGTGACTTCTCATGTATCAAGTATAGGTAACCATACCTAGAGTAGTCGTCTATGAACGTAATAAAATACTATTGTCCATTCCAAGAAGCCATAGGGAATGGACCATATATATCAGTATGTATGAGTTCTAAGATATCTTTAGCTCTTTCGGCACCTAATTTTCTTATGTTTGTTCGTTTTCCCTTGATACACTCGATACAGACTTGAAAGTCTATCAGATCTAAGGGTTCAAAAATTCCATCTGACACGAGCCTCTGAATTCTCTACTTAGAGATATGACCTAAACGCTTATGCCATAAGATGGTAGAATTCTCATTTAATTTTCGCTTTGTACCACGTGAACTTGTTTGCAGTATTTCATTATAGGAACTAACAGCATCAGGCATGTATAGATTATCAATTAAAGAACTTGAACCGATAAAATTTGAATTTTGGTATAAACTAACTTTATTATTTCCAAATGCACAAGAAAACCCTGATTTTTCCAAAGAAGAAATAGAAATTAAATTCTGTCGAAAAGACGGTACAATATAAGTCTCAAATAAATCCAAATAAATTCCAGTTCTTAATTGCAATCTGGAAGTCCCTATAGCCTCCACCGTAACTTTATTACCATCGCCCATAAAGATGAACGCATCACTTGGTGGTCGGCTCCATAGGCAACCCTGCACAAACATATTTACTTGAGCAGTAGCACCAGAATCCACCCACCAAGTGTCCTTAGGTACAAAGCTAAATTAACTTTAGAACAAACCAAAGTTAGAAGCTTACCCTTCTTTACACGCCAGGCGGCATATTTAGGACACTCCTTTTTCTTATGTCCTGGCTTCTTGTAGAAGTAGCAGGCAAACTCCTCATCCTGCTTCTTTTGTTTCTTTTTCTGCTGAGAAGAACCTTCCATAGTATCCTTAGCTCTCTTATTTTTCTTGTTTTGAGAGGTTGAGGCCAAGTGAGCACTCTCAGTCTTATCCCGTTGCCGCCTCTCTTCTTCTTGCACACAGTGAGATATTAGCTCATTTAAGGACCATTTGTCCTTTTAAGTGTTATAACTCACTTTGAATTGCCCAAAGTGTGCATGAAAGGAAATCAAAACCAAGTGCACGAGAAAATCCTCTTACAGCTCTAGCTTAAGTGACTTGAGTTTTGATGCGAGATGATACATCTTCATAATGTACTCCCTTATGTTCCCTTTGCCCTTATATTTCATCGAGACGAGTTTAGCCAAAAGGCTACTCGCCTCTGACTTTTCGTTTTTGGCAAAATATTGCTCAACTTCCTTAAGGAACTTCTTGGCATTCTCGGTCTTAGTAATAAAGCCACGAAACGCTTCAGGAATGGTACATTTCATGATCATCAAGCACATTCGGTTAGAGCGATCTCACTTTTCAACTTTAACCTCATTAAGGTTTTCTGTAGTAGGAATGGGTCGCTCCGACCTAAGTGCAAGATCCAAATCCATACAACCGAGGACTATCTCCATGATTTTTTTCCAAATCTTGAAGTTCGTCCTATTCAGCATTGGGATGTTATTGACTTGAGAAAAAACATTCGTAGCAGTAGCAATTGAGACTGAATAGAGAACAAAATAAATAAAATTAAAACAATATATATATGGGCCTTTAATTAAGATAACTAGCACAACACTAATATCTAGTCTTTGGATAGAGATATCAACTTGTTAGTGGTATTCTCAACATAGTAATCAAATACTGATAATAAATATTGTCAAAAATAGTCTTTCTTTGGACCGACTATTATTCACATGGAAAACTTAATAATTGTCACATATCATTACTATAGGTGAATATGTAATTCGGCCAAACATTAACCTTCCTTTGGGCTGGTTAATATTCGCATGAATCACACATACACAATCATCTTGACATTCTAAAATAAATTAATTTACACAAAAGAAGCTACTTTGGTAGCATATTGTTTCAATTAATCTATTTTAGAACATTAGACATTTATATGGAAATTTGTACCAAAAATTCAAACTTAAATTCAAACTAAATTCAACATTAGACATTAGAACTCCCCTTTTTCTTCAAACGACCTGTCGTTTGAAGAGGAAACGATGCAGCCATTCTTAAGAAAATGACATATCATTTTTTTCTCAAAAAATGACGTGTCCTTTTGAACCAAATGACTTTTGCAACCAACCTTAAGAAAACGACATGTCGTTTTTATTCAACAAAAACGACGTGTCGTTTTTTAACCAAACAACTACTCCATCACTCAAAAAAATGACTCGTTGTTTTTTGTTGTCTTCAACCTGCTGACAGGTTCTGCTCGACCTGAAACGGATCCAATTGGATCCAAATTGTAGACCCGCCTTTTTCTTTGCCTTTTAGACACCAAAAACGACGTTTTAAATCATAGAAACTTGGAATATCATTTACTTAATGATTTCTAACCTTAGTTTTCATCAAAAATTCTAGAAACAACATCCAAATATGTAATAAACCAACGTCAGTTGTTTATATTTTTCAACCATGTCCAGCAACTTTAAACTAAAGTATGTGTGTTTGTGTATATATATATATATATATATATATATATATATACACACACTGTATTTTCAAACACCAAAAACGAGGAGAAATTCAAAACAAAAACTTTAAGAAATCACCAAAATTGAATTTGTTAAGTTTGAAATCTTGTTGATATAACTAGAAATGCAACCGAAATATATATAAAACGATGCACGTATGAAAAGACCGAAATACATATATGTAAACCGAAATGTATATATAAACTGAAATTATATTTTTACATATATCGAGAGTATCAAGTGTATATACATAACCAGTATTCTTGTTCATGACTACATCATTTTATTCACGAAACACATATAAAATTGTGCAAAACAATCCCAATAATCTAACAATGATAACCTGCTACTGATACCACTGGATCCATTGGTATTGATCGAACAATGGAACTGGTAGTTTGTGATTTTCCTCAACCAAAAATACACCTCAATTCCTCAATGGAACTGTCGTCTCTCTTCCTGATGGGGAGAAAAGAAACTATATCGTGTTTTTGGTATATCAGGGACCATAACAAAGAAAGTCTTCATATAGGGTTTCTATAATCCCCTAAATGGTATCTACTCAATTTATTCTATATCAATTTCTGTAATTTATGGGTTTTAACGATAAATGAGATCACCAAAATTTCAACCCATATTAAATAGCTTATATAATTGATTGAGAATTATATGTTGCCCAATATAAGAAATATGATTTCCTAGTAATTTGTCTAATATAGGAAATCTAATTTCCTAACAAGTGGCGGTCAAACGGCCCACCGAGAATGCCAAGACCCACATGGGTCTCTACATAGGATTTTTATTTCTGTGTTGTGCAATCAATTTTGTTGTAAATTAAGGGCCCATTTGTTTCGTAGTTCGAATCACAGTTTGAATCATTTTGCTACAGTATTTTCTCTCACAAAAATTTAAATCTTCATTCAAATATTCTATTCAAATACTCGAACCAAACGGACTCTAATTGTACTTCAGAGATTAATTTGCGTATTGTTGAAAGTTTAACTTTTAGGGAAAAATTTTGTGAAATTTTTGTAATAGAAAATTAGATGTTATGCCATACTTTTAAAGTTATATTTATTTATATCCTACTATCATTCATATTAATGTTAACTCATGCTATAAATAAAAATCGTGGCATTTATAAAAAGTAGATCTTGAAAGATGCATTTATAAAAACCCCCTTTTTGCAATTGGTTTGTGTTCAAAAACTTTGACAAGACCTTTAAAATTTTTGAGCGTCTCCACTTACCATTTAGCATCCCCAGTTCTTCACGGCAGACCTATTTAGTTTTACCTGTGTATTATTTTTATTTTTATTTTTTTGAAAGCATAATCTGTGTATTATTGAATCTTTAGGGGAAAAAAACTGGTGAAATAGGTGTGTAATTGTTTTATTTTTCGATTTGTGAAATTAGTGTGATCTATCTGTTAATGAGAGTAATCTGTGTATTATTTTTTCTAAAGAAATTGCGTATTAATTTGATAGTGGACAAATGAGTTTAATTTTGTGATATCTTTTAATTTTTTAAATATATTGGGTTCTTAAATATTTTATTGTATTTAAGGTTATGACACTGTGGGAGGGAGCTTGCATAGAACCACTTTACGATTCTTTACATACTATTGATTAACATTACGGGATTCAACTATTAGGAGAGAAAACTGAGAAAAAAAAATAATAAAAGATTTAAAACGCATGAACTCTAGTTAAATATATGTATAAAGCGTCCTGGTTAATCGTTTTATTAGTCCTTTTTTTTTTTTAAGTTAAGACAATGTAATGCTACCTCTGGAAGAAATCAATCCAGAGATTCTGAAATACAAAGAAAATCTTGAACGAATTATTCAACTGAAGGAGAACTTTCTCAAAGAAAATCAGGGCTTCAACAATCTTCATAAATTCAAAACAACTAAAAATTTGTTTCAGCATTCACGACATGAGATAACACCAATTTCCGGAACAACCAACAAGATTTGGATTTCAAGTCATGCATGGGAAAATCTATATAAAAAAATTTGTTTCCAGAAGCGTCCCTCTTATCTACGAGAAATCTTTTCATATCTCCATAAAATCCCTCGTTAGAAATGAAAGTAAAAATCCTAATTCCAGTCTTTTTCGTTTGAGTTTTGTTGATGCTTACCGCCGTCCGGCGTCGGATCAACACCCACGTGTGACTGAACACCTTCTGACCTCCTCTTAAGCTTGCCCCTGGCTGGGAGTGTGTACCTACGAGAGGGATGATTCGGAGAAATGGGGTTAGTCAATAGACAAGGGCTCTCTGATGCTCAAGGCAAGTATTGCTCGGCAGAGGTCGGCAGCTAATTAGGTGTGTGGAAGTCTCTCTCTCTAAAACGTCATAAATGCATCCTATTTATAGGCCACCAGCTGGATCGGGTGCAAGATGGGTTTTGCTCATTACCCAGGTGTCACATCAAAGTGTATCAAGCAGTGAGTGACAAGTGTTGTGACACCCGTTATTCTCCTAACGGGTATTGAGGTAATTAAATTAATTTTTAATGTATAAAAAAAAATTGCTTCATTTAAATTTATTTTATAATATTTATTTTTATCTATTTTTAAGTTTTCTAAAATTCTCCTATATTTATTTAGTATGATTACTAAAAAGCCTTAGAACTTCTAATAAATCTCAAAAATGTCATATTGGCATTATGTGTGTTAAAGTCTTTAGATGAGACATAAGGATATCTTTTCCAACTACTCTTGACCCTCATTTTCTTTATTTCCTCCGTGACATGCTTCAACATGTCTCCTCTATAATTGTTTCTATCACTTCTCTTCAAAGACTTCATCTTTTCTTCCTTTTTCTTCCACGGTTCCCACACTCTTCTTCTCATTTCTTTGCTGAAGCAAAATACTTAGAGAACTTCTTCAAGGCAGCCATAAAAATCAGCCACCATCACCTCCATTTGAGCAAGAATTTCAGTCATACCGAAGTAAAGGAACCTGTTTTGAAGCCATTTCAAGCTTCCAACTAACCATAATCCGAGGTTAGAATCTTATGAACAAATTTAGTCTTTCATTTATAAATTTTCTTTTATACTAAAGGATTATTCAAATTTGCGTTCTTAAACCTAAGTATATGTTTGTTGCTATTTTGGAGCATATGTATGAAGTCTAAGTGTATATGCCCTAGACAGAAAATTTATATTGTTAAACTTTGTAATACCTCTATGGGCAGTGGTTATTTCTTGAAATTCTAAGATTAAATTAAAATGAATTTTATGAATTGGTTTGCATATTTGAAAAGTAGCATCCTAGGCTTTCTAACGAGCTATCATAAACCTAAATCGGAGTTGTATTTTATTTTCTAAGAATTATTCAATTTTTGTATTGGAAACTAGTAAATCTACCAGTTTGTTATGGTATACCAGCTGCTAACCTGAACCAAGAACCCATCTTTGCTCACCACCTAATTCTTTAATGTCTTGCAACCTTTCCAATATTATCCTAAGTGATTGATGAATCTTATTAGGGACTAAAACATATAGATTACTTGTTCACATTTTATATTGTGTTAAGACAAAAATTGTTTACTGTGGTATTCAAAAGAGATTTATATAAAAGCTTTAATGGCATACTAGTAAGATAGGTTTACACATGATTTATTTATGAATGTAGTTGTATGTTGTGCTTTAGTTTTAATTGTCCTTATGCACGCCTTAGGATCAAGGGAGTATGGAGCTAACGTTAATTGATTCCAGGATTAAGAGACTGTTGATAAGCTTAAAAGGTAGGGATTCTATTACTCATCTTTTGTGAGGTTTTTATAGAATTAAAATTGATTGTTTTGCCGCAATATATATATATCTATGTTGAACTGATATTATATGTGTATCACATATGAAACTATGACATGGACTCGTCTTGTATTGTACGGCGAGGAACATAATGAATTGACACATGTTATAAATTGAGAAGCATGGTTAGGAAAATTAACTCTATTAATAATGATTTAATATAGAGAAATTGTGAGACATGAAAAGGGCGACGGTTACGTCCTTGGGCATGAATACCCTAAAAGGTAAAGTAGGGGGAAGGCGATGACGCTTCCTTGGGTTGAAAGTCCCAGAACACACTGTACAGGAATCGATTTGGTGAGGACTCGGGGCTTGATGTCCCCTCACCGGAACACCCTTGGAATGTTTATAGGGTGATCAAGTGCGCCCATTTGGGTTTCGATGAGTTGAGTGATACTCAATTTAACATGGATACCTAGGAACAATGATGATTGGTAATATTTGTATAAATGTGTAATTATGACACTTGGTAATGATTAACTACGGTATCCATAAGATGTGATCATAATAAACCTCATAATCTGGAATATGATGTAACTTACTAACCATGCAGATTTTAATGTGGTAATGATAGAGGTGAGTAATGGCTTTCTCTACTGAGCATAGTGTTGCTCATACCCTTATGTTTATATCTTTTCAGGACTCACTAAGTGTGAGGTGGCTACGAGAAATATAGTTGAGGAAGTGATGTAACTATATTACATTGGGACTGCTTCAATCGTTGAGAATGTTCTTCATGATAATGTAAGCATCAATTGTTACTTTCTGTGACTGTATTATAATGTGTTGAGGGTTAAAATGATGATGACAACAGTTTATATTATTAAATTTAAGGTGCTACATTAAACTGTGGTTTATTTGTCGTTTATATTTTTATTTTTGAGTTGAGAGTTTTTATTTAAGTCCCGGGCAAATTTTATTTTTAAGGTTTTACTTTTATTATTTATTTTTATTTTATCTCATTAAAAACTGTTAACCCCCATATAGGGGCGTTACAGAATTTTTGGTATCAGAGCCTAGGTTCGGTTAACCTAGGGAGTGTAGCACCACTTTAAAAAAATATATTTTTGAGATGGTTTTGAAGCTGAATTTTCATTGTCATCATCAAAATGAACCTTCACATTGATTTATACAGTCTAGAAGGATGTAACATGGAAAGGCCATAGAATGAAAATATCAATAGTTATATGAGTACAATAATTATATAGAAGGAAAGTATTAATAGTTATAAGGGAATGATAATTATATGGAATGAGTTTATAAGTAGAATGCTTATGAGAGATTCGTATAATATTTGGATCTATAAGCATATCTAATTCGTATAAACGATGAGAAATTCGTATAGATACGAGGATTTAAAAGCCTTTTGTCTCGTGAAAAACAATAAGAAATATAAGGCTTGATTTATTGATTTTAAAGTTTGACATAGATATGCCAAATTTTTCGCAATTGATTCAAACCTAAGTAATGATTATGTGTGGATTCGATGGAGCACATAAGTGTCAATGTCTTTTCTTAAAAGTTCTATATATTTGAGGAATATGATATAAGTTGGGAATCATGGTATTGAATCTTGAGAGAGATAAATGTTAGACTTTTGGTCTGTTGAGACTATGTAAAGTCTAGAATGCATGAATCTCAAAATTGGAATATTTTGTTACGTACATTGTATTTAAGTGTATCAGTGAATCTTTTGGTTACCTAAGGTTTTGTTATATGAAAAAAATTATATATTGTATAAGTAGAATTGTGGGGATTGTAGATGTTCTTAAGTAGTAACATCAAGTGTCTTTGTTCATTGATATGGTCTACGTTGAAAGACGTAAATCGTATTGATTTCAAGGTTAGTCGCATTCTAAACCCTTGGTAGTAATGATGATGAATCCATTGATAGATGTTGAGTATTATCAATAACATATGGGTGTATGCATTGTTCAATAAGGTTTTGATTAAAACAAAATTATTTGAGTTGCTGGAAGATTATGTTGTTATGAAATGATTTTAAATATTATTCAGGAAGATCCTTATTGTCGTTAAATTAGATTTGTTGTTTATAGTTAACTTTATCTATAGTGGACTTTGAATTGGGTTTAAGATTTATACAAATTGGTTTTCAATTTTATGTTTGTTATTTAACTTGTTCTAAATGTGTTAAGGCCCGAAACAACTTGACCATTTTCAACTTAGAACATTTGGGCCTAGTTCAAATCTTAAATCAGTTTGATTCACACTGTCTCTCCCACGTGGTCTCTATACGTGTCATATACAGTGGTTTAATCATTGTTTACATATACGTTTACTGTGCATAGGAGCTTATTTCTCTGAGTTCACTTTTTCTCTCTTAATTTGTTATTTTCTCTCTAAATCGCAAATCCACTTCTTTTTCATTAGAAATTTTTCTTTTCTTCTAAAAGAAGAAGGAATTCTAGGATTCTGTAATTTACTATCTTAATTTTTCCTTTCTATTTACTCTTCTTTCATCTCATCATGGACCCAAAGTACCAACACCTGAGAAAGTATTTCCCATCACTCTCCCAAAAGATTCTCAGAAAGAAATACAAGGCTAGAATTACTCGGTTGTGGATTCTTATGCGTTTTGGTATCCCTTGTGATGTGAGAATGTTGATAGAGGGGAAAATCCGTCCGAGTGACTTTAGTCAAGATGTCGGTTTACCAGGAACAGGTACCAGTCGTAGTGCAATGAAAAGAAGAGCTCGTGCCATCGTGGTCACTTGTAACAAATGTGGAAGACAAAATTGTAACGGTAAATGTACTTCACCTGGTTATATGTCTACGAATAGAGAGGATAAAATAAGGTTTTGTAGGAATGGACTTTCAAAGGAGAACTTGGATAGCATCCATCCTCCTCTCCACGGTCACCCTAGTGGATATGTTCAAGGAGCTATTTTTAAACTCTGGCCTAAATTTTATACAGAAAGACAACGCCTCAGGAATATGGTATTTCTAGATCCTGTTTGTCAAGCCATAAGAAAACTGGATGGGGAATAAGTCATCGCTCTATAAAGGTTATTTAGTCTTTACTTATTTGAAGCAGTTTTAGCTGATGTTCAACAGTTTGTGTTTTTCTTTTACTCAGAATATTTGCTTTTGTGTTTGAAATAATTGTGATTATTAGATTGATACAGTAAGTGTTAATATCTTATTTAATTTATGATTTTCTTAAATATATATATAATAAAATATATTATCTTATCAGACACGTTACATACGGTACAGTAATATGTTTGAATTTTGAAAAGCTTATCCAGATATTTCAAGATTTGTGTCTCAAATTTCAAAAGTTCTACAGTATTTGTCGTTTATATTAAATTTCTAGACTTGGTGTATATTTGTCAAAAAGTCTACAGTTGTGTCATGAGGGTCTTTTGTCGAATTGTTCTCAATTGTCAAAAGTTATACAATTAGAGTCTAATCTTTTTCAAAAAGTGAATCAGATTTTCTGTAAACTATCAATCACCTTATCTTACTTTCTTATCCGCACAAGATTTTGTTTAAATCTTTGGATTACCTTTTCATTACCTACTCGTCTATCTCTTTAGCCCTTTTTGTGTATTTCTCATCTTTAAAAACTCATGTAGAACCCGAAGTCTAAGTGGAGCAGACATTAAGCAACCACTTCTATAAACCAAATATGTCTACCTCCCAGTCCACGAAGAAAATAAAGAATGTCTGTGTCTTTTGTGGTTCCAGCCTTGGAAAAGATAAAGCTTATTTAGAAGCTGCAAATCACTTAGGGCAAGTCCTAGCACACAAGAAGATTAACATAATCTATGGGGGTGGTAGTATAAAAATGATGGTAAATATGGCACTAGCAGCTAGGTCTAGCGACGCTACTGATGTAAAAATTTGGCCTCATATTCCAGTTGAAGGAAACCTTTGTAAGGAAGCCATAGGTAAGGGAGAAGGAGTCAGGAGTATCCCTAAAAATTTTAAAGACATAATCTATAATTCTGATGCTTTTATAGCATTACCTGGTGGTCTAGGTACTCTTGAGGAAATATTTATAGTTGCTTGTGGGCAATTGTTGGGCTTTTATTCCAAACCTTTGGGTCTGCTGAACGTAAAGGGTTTTTATGACGGTCTTTTGAAATTTCTAGATTACGCTGTGGAAGAAAACATCACTACAGAATCGGAGAGACAAATCTTTGTCACTGCTTCAACAGCTGAGGAATTGATAGATAAAATGCAAATCATACATCCAGAATCCGACACTGCAACATCCAAGCTTGAATGGGAAAGGGAAAGCCGGGAGCGGCCAATTGATTTGAATCTCCATCTGTAATCTTTTTGTTTTATCTTTGGCATGTAGGCATGTGTGTCCGTATTTCGTGTGTTACGAATAACCGTTTGCCTTGTATTCTGTGTTTCTTGTGGTACGTCGTTGTTAAATCTTTTAGATTCATTGAGCCTAATGCCGGGATGGCTGGATACGGAGTACTTGATGCTCTCGAAACGCATCCTTCTTAAGGTCCGATCTTTTGTTTATCGATGTTTTTGTATCCTCTAAGCATGCATGATATGGATAGCTGGGTACGGAGTGCCTTGTACTCTCGAAACGTATCCGTATCATGTTTGTAATGTGTAATATTCTGTTAATATTATGTGGAAGTACCAGAGTCAGTTATGGGGATATTCCATATGAAATATGAGTATATTATTTGGATTGAATGTTTGTGTCATGAGGATAGCTGTTTAATGAAAAATATGTCGGGTTTGTCTGCAACTCTGAGATTCCGTTTAATATCTCTATGAGTAAGTTTAATGTATAGTTTTGAATAAAAGCGTTTGTGATATATGTTTTATGATTATGTTTTAGTTTATTAGTTGAGGTATGAAATCAAATATATTTGACTTTTCCTTACTCAAAAAGGAAAAGGAACCTAAAGATGAAGTATATAAAATTTCTCTGGCAATCTCCTTAAATGTGATTGTAAATCACAGTCCATGGACAATGAAGGACTGGAATCATGGTATGGTCAATATGTATGCCTAATCAGATTCTTAGACTATTATACGGTGTTACAAGTTGAAACTTGTCAGAAATACTCTCATTGAGGGATTTAGGAGTAAGATTTATTATGCAAGTAAATGAGTGGAGATACGATAACTTAAATTTGGAGGACAAACAACATTAACGGTTTAGACTCAGAATTGGAATCATAGTGGAATCATAATTTTTACTAGTATTGCTAGAATTGAAATTTCGAGGACGAAATTTCTTTAAGGGGGGTAGAGCTGTGACACCCGTTATTCTCCTAACGGGTATTGAGGTAATTAAATTAATTTTTAATGTATAAAAAAAAATTGCTTCATTTAAATTTATTTTATAATATTTATTTTTATCTATTTTTAAGTTTTCTAAAATTCTCCTATATTTATTTAGTATGATTACTAAAAAGCCTTAGAACTTCTAATAAATCTCAAAAATGTCATATTGGCATTATGTGTGTTAAAGTCTTTAGATGAGACATAAGGATATCTTTTCCAACTACTCTTGACCCTCATTTTCTTTATTTCCTCCGTGACATGCTTCAACATGTCTCCTCTATAATTGTTTCTATCACTTCTCTTCAAAGACTTCATCTTTTCTTCCTTTTTCTTCCACGGTTCCCACACTCTTCTTCTCATTTCTTTGCTGAAGCAAAATACTTAGAGAACTTCTTCAAGGCAGCCATAAAAATCAGCCACCATCACCTCCATTTGAGCAAGAATTTCAGTCATACCGAAGTAAAGGAACCTGTTTTGAAGCCATTTCAAGCTTCCAACTAACCATAATCCGAGGTTAGAATCTTATGAACAAATTTAGTCTTTCATTTATAAATTTTCTTTTATACTAAAGGATTATTCAAATTTGCGTTCTTAAACCTAAGTATATGTTTGTTGCTATTTTGGAGCATATGTATGAAGTCTAAGTGTATATGCCCTAGACAGAAAATTTATATTGTTAAACTTTGTAATACCTCTATGGGCAGTGGTTATTTCTTGAAATTCTAAGATTAAATTAAAATGAATTTTATGAATTGGTTTGCATATTTGAAAAGTAGCATCCTAGGCTTTCTAACGAGCTATCATAAACCTAAATCGGAGTTGTATTTTATTTTCTAAGAATTATTCAATTTTTGTATTGGAAACTAGTAAATCTACCAGTTTGTTATGGTATACCAGCTGCTAACCTGAACCAAGAACCCATCTTTGCTCACCACCTAATTCTTTAATGTCTTGCAACCTTTCCAATATTATCCTAAGTGATTGATGAATCTTATTAGGGACTAAAACATATAGATTACTTGTTCACATTTTATATTGTGTTAAGACAAAAATTGTTTACTGTGGTATTCAAAAGAGATTTATATAAAAGCTTTAATGGCATACTAGTAAGATAGGTTTACACATGATTTATTTATGAATGTAGTTGTATGTTGTGCTTTAGTTTTAATTGTCCTTATGCACGCCTTAGGATCAAGGGAGTATGGAGCTAACGTTAATTGATTCCAGGATTAAGAGACTGTTGATAAGCTTAAAAGGTAGGGATTCTATTACTCATCTTTTGTGAGGTTTTTATAGAATTAAAATTGATTGTTTTGCCGCAATATATATATATCTATGTTGAACTGATATTATATGTGTATCACATATGAAACTATGACATGGACTCGTCTTGTATTGTACGGCGAGGAACATAATGAATTGACACATGTTATAAATTGAGAAGCATGGTTAGGAAAATTAACTCTATTAATAATGATTTAATATAGAGAAATTGTGAGACATGAAAAGGGCGACGGTTACGTCCTTGGGCATGAATACCCTAAAAGGTAAAGTAGGGGGAAGGCGATGACGCTTCCTTGGGTTGAAAGTCCCAGAACACACTGTACAGGAATCGATTTGGTGAGGACTCGGGGCTTGATGTCCCCTCACCGGAACACCCTTGGAATGTTTATAGGGTGATCAAGTGCGCCCATTTGGGTTTCGATGAGTTGAGTGATACTCAATTTAACATGGATACCTAGGAACAATGATGATTGGTAATATTTGTATAAATGTGTAATTATGACACTTGGTAATGATTAACTACGGTATCCATAAGATGTGATCATAATAAACCTCATAATCTGGAATATGATGTAACTTACTAACCATGCAGATTTTAATGTGGTAATGATAGAGGTGAGTAATGGCTTTCTCTACTGAGCATAGTGTTGCTCATACCCTTATGTTTATATCTTTTCAGGACTCACTAAGTGTGAGGTGGCTACGAGAAATATAGTTGAGGAAGTGATGTAACTATATTACATTGGGACTGCTTCAATCGTTGAGAATGTTCTTCATGATAATGTAAGCATCAATTGTTACTTTCTGTGACTGTATTATAATGTGTTGAGGGTTAAAATGATGATGACAACAGTTTATATTATTAAATTTAAGGTGCTACATTAAACTGTGGTTTATTTGTCGTTTATATTTTTATTTTTGAGTTGAGAGTTTTTATTTAAGTCCCGGGCAAATTTTATTTTTAAGGTTTTACTTTTATTATTTATTTTTATTTTATCTCATTAAAAACTGTTAACCCCCATATAGGGGCGTTACAAGTGTCGCGTCCATTGTCCAATGGATTGGACTATATTGGACGGCAGCACGTTTGCCTGGTGTTGGCCTACAAGGATGGGCAGTGACGTATTATGACGGATAACGTGACCCGGCCCGAGCTACTGTACATCCCCGAGGTGGCAGCCTTCTTGGGGGCGTGCCCTCAGATAAATGGAAGGCACCTCGGGGAGAAGTATAAGTCGTCGGGTCGGGGTGGTAGCCTAATGTCTGCCGAACTTAGTTGCCGACCACCAAAGTTAGTGTCCTCGGTGGTGGCGCCAAGCTTACCCTCAACATTAGCCCCCCAGTTCACCTGGTCGGTGTTCGGCCGGGTGGACTATGCCGAGTGGGTGAGGTCGGCTCAAAGGAGGAAGACCAAGCGACACTTAGAAGCGGGGTGAGGTGAAAAGACGCGCGGATCAGGCGGGGGACGCGTGTCGCATCACGGCCGTCTGTGCGGCTGTCAGGGGTATTAATTGCGCCTTTTGGGTTTTCGCGCTCGAATTTCCCGCTTAAAATGGCTATAAATAGGGTCCCTCCTCTTCATAATTTGCACTTCATTTTCAGAAATCTTTCGACCGAAAAATTTTAGCTGCCGAGCTCGAGTAGTATAGCCGAAGATCACATCATCCGAGCTACCAAGAACCCGAGCAGGTAATTTTTCGAGCGAAAATGAGCGATTTGTCCGACTCACAGAACGTGGAGGTTTCATGGTCGAAAAGTAGCGAGAAGAGCAGTAGCTCTTCTTCGACCCAATCCGACACCGAGGTGGAGTCCCAAAGACGGGACGGGGCCAGTCGGCCGGAGCAGATCCTAAGGGTCGATTCCCAGACCGTGCCCGAGCAGGAATTTTTAAATATGCTGGGCGGGCGCAAGCTTATCAGGCCATCCAGGGAACAAGACCCTTATATAGGGGCGGCAGCAGCGGGCTCTTCCCAAGTTTTTCCAAGGGAGAGAGCCGAGTTTCGGGCCCATGAGGATGCTCCGAGCACCTCTGGTCGGAGTGCTGGGGCCCCCATCCAAATCGTAGGGGTGATTACGGTTGATGTCTCCGATGAGGAGCATGCAGCCGAGGAGACAGGGGCAGAACAGCAGGAGATGGAGCAGGAGGTCCAGGCCACCCGCGTGCGGGGCGTCACAGCAAATCGGATAAGCCGTCCTGGGCAAACCTCGGCGGCAGGATATACGAGCGCGATTACAGAGTCGCGGTTAGAGACCCTACGCGCCGAATATGGTATTCCGGCCGATGTGGATCTCGTCGTTCCCGGCGAGGGAGATTCACCTTTAGAGGCGTCGGAGGGGTTCATAACGCTTTACGCCTAGTTCTTCAAGGCCGGGCTGCGTCTTCCACTGCACCGTTATCTTCGCCGGGCACTTAACGATTTTAACGTGTGCCCGGCGTAATTAAACCCGAACAGCTATAGGTCGCTGATCGGGATATACATTTTGTGGAAGTACCACCGGAGCACTGAGATGCCGTTGGAGGCTTTCAAGCAAGTATTCAAGATGAAGAAGCTTCCTCGGCAGTCTGGCTGGTACTACTTCACCGGCTTCAAAAAGGACTTTATTCTGGGCAACCCCGACTCGGACAAGCTGTGGAAGTACGAATGGTTTTACGTCGAGGGAAACTTTTTAGCCCGAGCCGGTGAAGTTATCCCTGAGGATGAACAGGTGCCGAGGTCATTTGAGCAGGGGCACGTTTGGACCAAGCGCCCTTGGGCACCGAGCCGCGTAATAAAGGCCGTGGATGAACTGCTCGAAAAGCCCGAGTCGTCCAGACAGCAGTCCTTTCTCCTAAGAAAGGACACTCTATCCAAATACGGCTGGTTTGGGGAGTCCAGCAGTCTTCCCTGAGCCGGCCGCCCTGCCCGGGAAACCGGGCATGTTACAATTGCCGGTCCGAGTAACGCGGACCTTCCAGGGCCAAGCACTTCCCGGTCCGGGCTGCCGACGAGGGAGCCTTCTTCGTCCAGTACCGAGGACTCGTCCAGTGGCTCCCTCGATGCGGGGCCACCTGTAGCCGACGAGGGCCTCGAGGGCGTGATTAGGCTCCTGTACCCGTCGGGCCAACTCCGGATCGGAGATCAGCCCGGAACTTTATTTATAATCGCCCTTTCCGTCCTTTTTTTATTCCGACCTTCGTTTGACTTCGATTTTCTTTGCGCAGAAATGACCGCACCGACCTCCCGCGCTGGCAGGCTTGCCCAGATGACGAATCAAAGGAAGGGCAAGGGCAAGGCTGTCGAAGGTAGCAAAAAACGCAAGCGGACGCCGGCGCTCGAGCCCCCAACACGCACCGGGCAAACCTCCACATCAGTCCAAGTTCTACCGCCGCCACCACCGAGAAGGACCTCGTTAGAGGTCGATCGAGCAGACGAGGCGTCTAGAGGCTCTTCCGAAGACCAACAAAGAAGGCGCCCAGACTACCGTGGCATGCTCCTTGAACGTCTCAGGGACGTAGCTCCCCCGGATGACTTCTTTATGAACATCTGGGGCGAGGACTTCCAGGACTTGTGCAACATGACCCTCCGAGCGACTGCCTCAGTAAGTATCCGAGCTGATCAATAGTTCAGGAACTTGTAATAATATTACTGAGGACTAACCCCTTGTGTGTCTCGCAGTCAAGCGCCATGGTGCATATGGTGCACTCTATCGGGATGAGGGAGATCCACAAGGAGAAAGAAAGGCACAAGAAGACCCTCCTGATGAAGTTGGACTCCGACAAAGAGCTCAATGATAAGAACATTGAGCTAGATCAAGCTAAGGAGGAAGCTCGGAAGGCAAAGTCCGAGGTCGAGGACACGTCGAGGCGCCTCAAGGAAGCGGAGGATAAAGCCGCTTGGCTAGAGAATAAAGCTGCACGGCTAGAGGGGCAGCTGGCAACCCTGCAAACCGAGCACCAGCAATTTGTGGCCGGCTTCCCCGACCGCTTAGCCGCTGCGGTCGAGGAGTTTAAGTCGTCCCCGGAATATACCGATCCCTACTTTGACAGAATGGCCGACCTCCGTGACCATCTGATCGAAAAGCATCCCGAGGCGGCTAGATTCGACTGGTCGGTCATCGCCGAGCCGAACCAAGGTGATGCCGAGCAACAGCGGGATGTTGAGGAGGAGGTCGTCGTTGTGGACGGTGATGATGACGGGGATGTGCAGGTTGCCGAGGGAGGCCAGGACGACAACACGGCCGGAGGCGAGACCCAGGCTGATTAAACCTTTTTTCTTTTCCCTTTTGTATTCGGGCTAGGGAGGTGCCCGTTTTCCTTGTACCTCCCCAACAAATAAAATTAAAACATTTTATATTTTCATTGTATTCGGCAAGGATCCCAGGCTCGGGAAGGATCCCAGGCTGGGCAGTTGTCCGAGCAAAGGTATATGGTACCTCTGATCTTGGTTAATCCGAGCACTTCTTTTCTCGGTCGCTCCGAGTAGTTGTCCTCATCTGCTTAGTTATCCAAGCAAATTCAGGTTTCTGATCTCGGTCGGGCAGAATATAAACAGCGTATAACTACCCTTACCCCGTTGCCCCCTGTAGACTTGTTGAAGTTTTAAAGAAACTTTACAAGTATAGGACTAATCGGGCACATAGATGTGCCGAGCAACTTAAAGGTTTCTGTATGACAAACATAATGCATATACTGACTAGCCCCCCTGTCCGGTTTGGCGAGGATGACTCTCTTGATGGGGAGTCAACATCTTGTCTTCCGAGCTGGGGTTGTGGCGTCTTAGGCATAGTCATCCCTTAAAGACATTGCTCAGGTGGAATGAGTCTAGGGAAGTTGTGCTCCATTAATGTAATACTTACATGGATTTTTCCAGCCCTGCTCAGCAGGTCTAGTTACAAAACAATTGCGGCCAGAGATCAAAAAGGGAATCTGGCTCTGATTTTGATTGGTTTTTTTTTTTTTTAAGCATAGAATCTTTTTAAAAGCTCGGCATTCCATGGATGCCCGAGCTGATTCCCCTCCATATCGGTCAGCCTGTAAGTGCCTGGTCACACGACACCTTCGACTTTAAAAGGACCTTCCCATTTCGGACCAAAAGACCCGAGACCGGGTTGTTGAACCGTGACCTTCTTCATTACTAAGTCACCAACTTTAAAGTTTCTCGGCTGAACCCTTTTGTTGTAATACTGAGCTACTACTTGGTTCCGAGCCGCATTACGAATTAACGCTCAGTTTCTTTTTTCTTCAAGAAGGTCGAGCTCGGCCATCATGAGCTTGAGATTCTGAGCTTCCGCGTATTGCTCAACCCTGAAGCTCGGTAATCCTACCTCGGCTGGGATGACGGCCTTTGCCCCGTATACTAGGGAGAACGGTGTCTCGCCAGTCGCAGCTCGTGTGGTTGTTCGGTATGCCCAAAGTACTTGGGGTAGTTCGTCAATCCACGCACCCTTGAGGCCCTCGAGTTTCTTCTTCAGATTATCTTTAATAGTCTTGTTTACGGCCTCTACCTGGCCGTTACTCTGCGGATAGCTTGGGGAGGAGAAAATTTTCTTAATGCCGAGCTTCTCACACAGATGGCGTAGTCTCGAGGAGTCAAACTGTTTGGCATTGTCAGTCACAATAGTGTGCGGGATTCCGAACCGGCAAACGATATTTTTCCATACAAAGTTGGTGCACTTGGCTTCGGTCATGTTAGTGCAAGGCTCGACTTTAATCCACTTTGTTAGATAGTCTATGGCGACGATACAATATCTGAATTGCGAACGGGCCGACGGGAGAGGTCCGATCAAGTCGATGGCCCATTTTGCAAATGGCCATGCCGAAGTCACCGGATTAAGAGGCTCGGCGTGTGAACCTGGCACCTTAGCAAACTGCTGGCATTTGAGGCATCTCCGTGCGAAGCTCCCGCAGTCTTGCTGCATGGTGAGCCAGTAGTAACCTTGCCGCAGGCATTTCTGGAACAAGGAGCGTCCACCGGTGTGATTGCCACAAAGGCCTTCATGAATCTCTTTCATTAAATATTCGGCCTCCTTGGGGTCCAGACATCTCAGGTATGGCGTGGTGTAGCCACGGCCTCCCTCGGCAACCTGCACATCCCCGTCATCATCACCGTCCACAACGACGACCTCCTCCTCAACATCCCGCTGTTGCTCGGCATCACCTTGGTTCGGCTCGGCGATGACCGACCAGTCGAATCTGGCCGCCTCGGGATACTTTTCGATCAGATGGTCACGGAGGTCCGCCATTTCGTCGAAGTAGAGATCGGTATATTCTGGGGATGACTTAAACTCCTCGACCGCAGCGGCTAAGCGGTCGGGGAAGCCGGCCACAAATTGCTGGTGCTCGGTTTGCAGGGTTGCCAGCTGCCCCTCTAGCCGTGCAGCTTTATTCTCTAGCCAAGCGGCTTTATCCTCCGCTTCCTTGAGGCACCTCGACGTGTCCTCGACCTCGGAATTTGCCTTCCGAGCTTCCTCCTTAGCTTGATCTAGCTCAATGTTCTTATCATTGAGCTCTTTGTCGGAGTCCAACTTCATCAGGAGGGTCTTCTTGTGCCTTTCTTTCTCCTTGTGGATCTCCCTCATCCCGATAGAGTGCACCATGGCGCTTGACTGCGAAACACACAAGGGGTTAGTCCTCAGTAACCTTATTACAAGTTCCTGAACTATTGATCAGCTCGGATACTTACTGAGGCAGTCGCTCGGAGGGTCATGTTGCACAAGTCCTGGAAGTCCTCGCCCCGGATGTTCATAAAGAAGTCATCCGGGGGAGCTACGTCACTGAGACGTTCGAGGAGCATGCCACGGTAGTCCGGGCGCCTTCTTTGCTGGTCCTCGGAAGAGCCTCTAGACGCCTCGTCTGCTCGGTCGACCTCTGACGAGGCCCTTCTCGGTGGTGGCAGCGGTAGAACTTGGACTGATGTGGAGGTTTGCCCGGTGCGTGCTGGGGGCTCGGGCGCCGGCGTCCGCTTGCATTTTTTGCTACCTTCGACAGCCTTGCCCTTGCCCTTCCTTTGAGTCGTCATCTGGGCAAGCCTGCCAGCGCGGGAGGTCGGTGCGGTCATTTTTGCGCAAAGAAAATCGAAGTCAAACGAAGGTCGGAATAAAAAAAGGGCGATTATAAATAAAGTTCTGGGCTGACCTTCGATCTGGAGTTGGCCCGACGGGTACAAGAGCCTAATCACGCCCTCGAGGCCCTCGTCGGCTACAGGTGGCCCCGCATCGAGGGAGCCACTGGACGAGTCCTCGGTACTGGACGAAGAAGGCTCCCTCGTCGGCCGCCCAAACCGGGAAGTGCTTGGCCTTGGAAGGTCCGCGTTACTCGGACCGGCAACTGTAACATGCCCAGTTTCCCGGGCAGGGCGCCCGGCTCGGGGAAGACTGCTGGACTCCCCAAACCAGCCGTATTTGGATAGAGTGTCCTTTCTTAGGAGAAAAGACTGTTGTCTGGACGACTCGGGCTTTTCGAGCAGTTCGTCCACGGCCTTTATTACGCGGCTCGGTGCCCAAGGGCGCTTGGTCCAAACGTGCCCCTGCTCAAATGACCTCGGCACCTGTTCATCCTCAGGGATAACTTCACCGGCTCGTGCTAAAAAGTTTCCCCCGACGTAAAACCATTCGTACTTCCACAGCTTGTCCGAGTCGGGGTTGCCCAGAATAAAGTCCTTTTTGAAGCCGGTGAAATAGTACCAGCCGAACTGTCGAGGAAGCTTCTTCATCTTGAATACTTGCTTGAAAGCCTCCAACGGCATCTCAGTGCTCCGGTGGTACTTCCACAAAATGTACATCCCGATCAGCGACCTATAGCTGTTCGGGTTTAATTGCGCCGGGCACACGTTAAAATCGTTAAGTGCCCGGCGAAGATAACGGTGCAGTGGCAGACGCAGCCCGGCCTTGAAGAACTCGGCGTAAAGCGTTATGAACCCCTCTGGTGCCTCTAAAGTGAATCTCTTTCATTAAATATTCGGCCTCCTTGGGGTCCAGACATCTCAGGTATGGCGTGGTGTAGCCACGTCGATACAACTTTTCCCCAATCATCGAATACCGGGCCGAGCTGTTACGTATCCGACGTGCTTCTTCACGGTCGTCGGGTAATTCGGCTATGGTCAAGTATCAGATGATCGGGTCCATCCATGTAGGTGTCGGCTCGGCATCCAGGCTCATGACCTCCTTAGTGATACTTGGTCCAGACAGTCTTTCGATGGGAACGGACATCAAGTCTATTCCACCCATCCCAGAAGCCAGTCGGGCAAGGACGTCGGCTTCCACGTTCTCAGATCGGGGGATTTGTTTGAAAGTATAGGACTTAAATTGCCCCAGCAACTGTTTCGCTTCCTTTAAATATGCCGCCATCGATTCTGCCCGGGCCTGAAACCCTCCAGTGACTTGCTGCACCACTAGCATCGAGTCACTATAGACGGTCAAGTGATCGACTCCAAGGTCTCGGGCAATTCGTAGTCCGGCTAGCAAAGCTTCGTACTCTGCTTCGTTATTAGAGGTCTTGAAATCAAATCGAAGGGCATAAATGACCTTATACCCGTCGGGGCTTTGTTAGAATCAAGCCAGCCCCCGACCCGTCGACGCAGGTTGAGCCGTCGACGTGTAGTTTCCAGTTTTGCTCCGGGGAAAGGCCTTGTTCACTGCGGATAGCTGTATCAGGCTCCTCGACGGGTGATTTCTCAACTAAGGGAGCCACTTTTTCGGCTTCTGTAAATTCGGCAAGAAAATCCGCTAGGACCTGAGCCTTTATCGCTGTCCTCGGCACAAATTGTACATCATACTGACCCAACTCGACCGACCACTTGGCCATTCGACCTGATATTTCCAGGCTCTGTAAAACTTGCCGGAGAGGGAACTTGGTCGAAATCTTGACGGTATGGCCTTGGTAATATGGCCGCAACTTCCGGACTGATGTTATTAAGGCGAAGGCCAGCTTCTCCAACGAGGAATACCGCTCCTCGGCACCTTGGAACGCGTGGCTGGTATAGTGGACGGGTCTCTGGATCCTGTTTTCATCTCGGATCAACACCGAGCTGACAGCCTTCTCCGAGACGGCTAAATAGGCAGTTAAAACCTCACCGGGCAAATGTTTGGACAGGAGCGGGGGTGTGGCTAGGTAAGTTTTTAAGCCTTGGAAAGCATCCTCACACTCCCTGCTCCACTCAAACCTCCCCTTAAGTGCCTTGAAGAAAGGGTGACACTTATCGGTAGCCCGGGAGACAAATCTTGATAAGGCGGCCACCATGCCAGTAAGCCTTTGCACGTCTTTCACTGTCCGAGGAGAATGCATGTCTATGATTGCCTGGGCTTTTGCCGGGTTCACTTCGATTCCTCGTCGGTTAACCAAAAACCCGAGGAATTTGCCTGAGCCGACACCAAAAGCGCATTTTGCCGGGTTGAGTTTCATCCCATACTCCCGGAGAATGTCAAAGCTAGCTCGGAGGTCGGCGATGTGGTCCTTCGCTTGGACAGATTTTACTAACATGTCATCTACGTAGACCTCCATAGTTTTCCCGATCAGTCGAGCGAACATTTTGTTGACGAGGCGTTGATAAGTAGCCCCGGCGTTCTTGAGACCAAACGGCATGACAACGTAGCAATACAAGCCTTGGTCAGTGACAAATGAGGTTTTGATCTGATCCTCTTCGGCCATTCTTATCTGATTATATCCGGAGTAGGCGTCCATAAAGCTCAGTAGCTCGTGTCCGACTGTGGCATCGACGAGCTGGTCTATCCGAGGAAGTGGGAAGCAGTCCTTCGGGCAGGTCTTGTTAAGATCTAGGTATAGTCGATACAGACCCGCCACTTGCCGTTCGCCTTTTTGACGAGGACGACGTTTGCTAACCATTCTGGATATTTGACCTCTCTAATAAATCCAGCCTTCAGGAGTTTCTGGACTTCATCATTGATCGCAGCATACCTCTCCGGGTTGAAGGCCCTTCGTTTTTGTATCACCGGCCTGTGACCAGGTTGGACGTTAAGCCGATGGCTGATGACGCTCGGATCTATACCGGGCATGTCCTCATGGGACCATGCAAAAACATCACGGTATTCAAAAAGAAGGGATTCCAGGTCGGCCCGGATCTTAGGTTGTAACTGTGACCCGAGTTGGACTGTACGTTCTGGCCTTTTAGGGTCCAAGGAGAACGGCACTAAGTCTTCGACCGGGGTACCCCTTACCTCTTCCTCGGGAAACCTGGGGTCTAGGTCTGCGAGCATCTTCGGCGTCGGATAGGTTGGGAGGTCGGTCTCGTCGACCGAATATACGACCAAGATTCCCTGTTGCTGAGCTGAGGCTGCTCAGACTGCGTTTGCATAGCAAGCCCGAGAGTCCGTCTGGGATGAGCGGATTACTCCAACACCACCATCAGTCGGGAACTTCATTGCCAAGTGATATGTCGAAACCACGGCCTTTAATCCGTTCAGCGTCGGCCGGCCGATGATGATGTTATACTGAGAGGGTTTATCGACGATTAAAAAGTCGACTACCCGAGTGACCCTAGCAGCACCTTCTCCAAAAGTTACCGGGAGACTAACCTTCCCGGTTGCTCGGACACATTCATCCGCGAAGCCAAAAAGCGGGGTCCGAACCGAGACTAAAGGCGCGTTGCTGATCTTCAGCTTGTCGAATGCTTGCTTAAAAAGGATGTCCGCGGAACTGCCATTGTCAATTAAGACACGCCGTACAACATTGTTGGCGATAGGCAGTTCGCAAACCAAGGCATCGTTGTGGGGATGCATTAGTCGGTCTGCTTCCTCCTCAGTGAAAGTGATCGGGGTGTCTTCTTGGCAGCATATCTTATTGATGTGCTCGGACACATTCATGAAGTCACCCGGTTCGACCCGCCGAGCTTCTCTGACGTAGGATCGCCGCCCACTCGATGTGTCCCCGGCGACAGGCCCACCAAGTATCGTGTGTACGATATTTGGGGGTTCCGGGGCGTTCCCACTATCAGTCCTGGGTCGGCTTTGTACGTCTCGGCCTGACGAGTCGTTCCTTCCAAAGGTTGCCCTCAGGTTTATGGCTTTCTCCACAAATTCCTGCAACAGACCTTCCCGGACCAACCTTTCTATTTGGTCCTTGAGCTGGATGCATTCTCGGGTAGTATGGCCCACATCTTGGTGGAATTTGCAAAACTTCGACTGGTCACGCTTCACCCTAATGCCGTGGAGCTTAGGCGGCGGTGTCAACAAATTCTTGTCGCCAACCTGGGCGAGCACCTCATCGATAGTTGCCACCAGGGGCGTGTAGTTTTGGAACTTACCGGTTGGCCCCTTCGGCTTATCAGATTTCTCTTTCCTCTGCTTCTTCACATGCTCGGCGCTGCCCTGCTCTGGCCCCTTCTTCTTCTTCTTATCTTTTTTTGTCCCACTCGGGCCGGCTTCTTCCCAGCGGGTTTTCATGTATTCGGCAGCGTCCGCATGTCTTTGGGCGTACCCGAGCATTTGCGAGAATGTGTTCGGCTGCTCGAAGGCCAAAGACCAGGTCAGCTTCTCGTCTCGGAGTCCCCCTACAAAAATGTGTTTGAGGGTCTCGTCTTCGACATGCTTGACCTCAAGAGTAGCCCGGGTGAACCGGTTAATATAATCCCTGACGCTGTCGTCTCCCTGCTTAACAGCATATAAGGAGGTTATTTCTTTCCTCCGCGTTTTGGTCGTAGAGAATGCGGAGGAAAAGACTTCGGCAAGATGCCTAAAAGAAGGAATTGACCCCGGTTCAAGTCGTCTAAACCATTGCCGGGCAGGGCCCGTAAGAGTGAGTGGAAAGGCCTTGCACATTGCAGCATCACTAGCATTCTGCAATAGCATGTGCCCGCGAAAGAGTTCGGCGTGCTCATCCGCGTCAGTGGCCCCATCATAAGACTTGATCTGTGGGACCTTAAATTTTGACGACATGGGTGCCCGCATTATGTGATCCGGGAAGGGCGGATCCTGAGCCCCGATCTCATCCAAACCGAACCTACAATTCCGGATCTCATCGATCTGTCGTTGCAACACCCGGAACTGGCGACTATTCGTGTCTTCGGGCAGTTCAACCCGATAGGGTACTCCGCCCTCAGCACGGCCTCCAACTCCGGCCTGGCGATTTCTGTTTATCCCTCGATGCCCGAGCCGATCAAACACTGAGGCTCGGGAACCTTGTGGTGAAGGGATACGGGGCGGTTGACGTCCCATCTGATGTTCATGAACCAGTCTATCGTCAAGCAGGGGTCCTCTAGTGGATCCTGCAGACTGCTCCGATTGATCCTCCAAATTGGTGGCACTTCGCTCATGCCGACCCCCTACCTGGTCAACCTGGGCGGGGGGTGGTGGAGCCGGTGCAGCTTGCCGTTGAGCTTGTGCAAGCTGCTGAGTTAGGACCCGGACCGCATCTGTAAGCTCCCGAATCGGATCTTGTGCGGCTCGGGCCTCTTCCGGCTCGGCCCTTGCCGTGCTTCCTTGCCCCCCGGACCGAGATCTCGCGGTCCGAGGACGGTCTGCAGCCGGTTGCCTATGCCTGGCATCGCCCGACTCCTGGTGTCGGGCGGTACTGTCTCTTGCGTTACCTCGTGTCGCCATCTCGGGAGTCCGAGGTACAATAACTTTGAATTGGGGCGCGTTCGCCCTCCTTCTAGCACCAAAATGTTGATGCTTACCGCCGTCCGGCGTCGGATCAACACCCACGTGTGACTGAACACCTTCTGACCTCCTCTTAAGCTTGCCCCTGGCTGGGAGTGTGTACCTGCGAGAGGGATGATTCGGAGAAATGGGGTTAGTCAATAGACAAGGGCTCTCCGATGCTCAAAGCAAGTATTGCTCGGCAGAGGTCGGCAGCTAATTAGGTGTGTGGAAGTCTCTCTCTCTAAAACGTCATAAATGCATCCTATTTATAGGGCACCAGCTGGATCGGGTGCAAGATGGGTTTTGCCCATTACCCAGGTGTCACATCAAAGTGTATCAAGCAGTGAGTGACAAGTGTCACGTCCATTGTCCAATGGATTGGACTATATTGGACGGCAGCACGTTTGCTTGGTGTTGGCCTACAAGGATGGGCAGTGACGTATTGTGACGGATAACGTGACCCGGCCCGAGCTACTGTACATCCCCGAGGTGGCAGCCTTCTTGGGGGCGTGCCCTCAGATAAATGGAAGGCACCTCGGGGAGAAGTATAAGTCGTCGGGTCGGGGTGGTAGCCTAATATCTACCGAACTTAGTTGTCGACCACCAAAGTTAGTGTCCTCGGTGGTGGCGCCAAGCTTACCCTCAACAAGTTTCTTGGAGTCACAGGTTTCAGGTGGGAATCGCTAGGGATAGGAGAGCTGATTTATCGTGTCATTGAATACCCTTCTCAAAAAAAAAAAAAAAAAAAAAAAAAAAAAAAACGTTGGTATAACAAATGCATCCATTTCCACTAGCATCGGCATGAAACATGACACATGAAACTAGACTAAGCAAATAGTTCTATATAAATCGAGTTAAGAAACAGAAGCAAAGATTAAACCATACGTACGAGAGTAGCTTGGTGAAAAATGTAAAGCTATAGTAGATCCAAAACTTTAACTGTCTTCAACAAAAGCAAATTATAAAAACACCTAATAGAAAACTGTTTGAAGGAAACATCTTCATAAGGTGCCACCGACTCAACAAATGCGGTCACCGCCTGTCAAGCACCCAATTCTGAGCGCAAGACAAGGACAACGGACACATGGAACTAGAACAAGCAAAACCAATACTTGAAAGTACAAAACTGACTAGACAACTCAAGACCATACAGTCGAAATAAGCCGAGTCCTCAAGACGACGATAATAAAAGCATAAAAAGAAGTTCCATATTCCACCAATGAAGAAGAAAATCTCTAGCCCAAAAGCCATTCATTTCCCCCCCTTCTTGGCAGCAGACTTGGTAACCTTAGCTCCAGTTGGGTCCTTCTTCTCAACGTTCTTGATTACACCAACAGCAACAGTCTGGCGCATGTCACGCACGGCAAAACGACCAAGTGGGGGGTACGCGGAGAAAGTCTCAACAACCATGGGCTTAGTGGGAATCATCTTAACCATACCCGCATCTCCGTTCTTCAAGAACTTGGGCTCCTTCTCGAGCTCCTTTCCAGACCTACGGTCGATCTTGGTGAGAAGCTCAGCAAACTTAACAGCAATGTGGGAGGTGTGGCAGTCAAGAACTGGGGCATATCCATTTCCAATCTGGCCAGGGTGGTTCATGATGATGACCTGGGATGTGAAGTTCGCAGCTTCCTTAGCAGGGTCATCCTTTGAGTTGGAGGCAACGAAACCACGCTTCAGATCCTTGACGGCAACGTTCTTAACGTTGAACCCAACATTGTCACCAGGGAGAGCCTCCTGGAGAGCCTCGTGGTGCATCTCAACGGACTTGACTTCAGTGGACAGTCCACTTGGTCCAAAGGTGACAACCATACCAGGCTTGAGAATACCAGTCTCAACACGACCGACCGGGACAGTTCCAATACCACCAATCTTGTAAACATCCTGAAGTGGGAGACGAAGTGGCTTGTCTGAGGGTCTCTTGGGCTCCTGGATCTGGTCAAGAGCTTCAAGAAGGGTGGGGCCCTTGTACCAGTCGAGGTTGGTGGACCTCTCAATCATGTTGTCACCTTCAAAACCGGAGATGGGAACAAATGGGATTTTGTCAGGGTTGTATCCGACCTTCTTCAAGTAGGAAGAGACTTCCTTGATAATTTCATCGTACCTGGCCTTCGAGTATTTGGGAGTAGTGGCATCCATCTACACGGTCCAATGGTAGAAAACAAAAATTCCAGTAAAAAAATGTAAAATAACCCAATTTCAGACAAACTGATCATGAAAACATACACATGAAACCACAAAGTGAACATAACTTTTTAATAAGTAAATAGACATAAGAAAATGAGAAAACACAAAAACACATTCTCCAACCTAATAAATAAGGAAAGGGGAGAGAGAGGGAATCGCACCCTCAATAGTTCTATTCAGAGAACTACACCAACTTGGCCTTCTTCCAAAAAAGATAACCTCAAACATCATCCGATAAAGTGGACTCCTATCATAGTTTCAGGCATAGAAAGACCAAAATGCCAAAAGCAGAACTCAACAACAATGCATCTTACACAATGACAGAGTCCCTTTAATGGATAGACACACCAATCAAGCAATACACATATGCTAAAATATATATTACCTTGTTACAACAACAGATCATCTGCTTGACACCAAGGGTGAAAGCAAGAAGAGCATGCTCACGCGTCTGGCCGTCCTTGGAAATACCAGCTTCAAATCCACCAGTAGTGGAATCAATGATGAGAACGGCACAGTCGGCCTGCGAGGTTCCAGTGATCATGTTCTTAATGAAGTCACGATGGCCGGGAGCATCAATGACGGTGCAATAGTACTTGGTGGTCTCGAACTTCCAGAGGGCAATATCGATGGTGATACCACGCTCACGCTCAGCCTTGAGCTTGTCAAGCACCCAGGCGTATTTGAATGACCTCTTGTTCATCTCAGCAGCTTCCTTCTCAAACCTCTCAATCACACGCTTGTCAATACCTCCAAGCTTGTAGATGAGGTGACCAGTGGTGGTCGACTTTCCAGAGTCGACGTGGCCAATGACCACAATGTTGATGTGGGTCTTTTCCTTACCCATGATGAATCAAAAACCTAAACTCAAAGGCAACGAATGCGAAACACAAGATCAGACTAAACAATGTACAGAACTTATAATCAATAGAAAAAAAATACCCAACAGAACAATTGAAAACTAGAATACACATATGGTTCTGAAGTGAAAAAGAAGAGCCATTCAGTCAATATAAGATCTGAACAAGAAAATTAAGACATTGAACATTGCAGAAAATTAATGATCACTATATAAAAAAAACCCACAAAAGAAAGAAAAAGTAGAAGACACATGGTTCTGATGTGAAAAAAAAAAGGTAGGACCCATTTAGTCAATACCCAAATTTAACTTTAACATCAATAAAGATATACTTTGAAAATAATCTATGAATAGACATCCAAAAGACAAAAACCTTAAAAACAAAGAAATCGATTGTGAAATATAAAAACATACAGATTAATTTCAGGCAAAAACAGAGTTGCCAAAAAGTAACGTAGTACTTCTTAAGAAAAAGTAATTAGAGTCGAAACAAAATCAAAATTTCAAAAAAAAAAATAGATATTTTCTACATCAAAAAACCTAGAAATGAAAACAAAGAGAGCAGATCTAGACACACTTTCAAGAAAAAAGAAAAACGAATCAGATCAAAGGATTATTTCATTAAAGCAGCAGACAATACTTCCATACACACAGACAATTCAATCGACCAAAATCTACAAAATTCAAATCAATTTAATGGAAAAAAAAAAAGATCTACAATACTAGAGAACTTAAGAAATGAAAACCAATCATAAACAAAAATCAATAACCGGAAGAGAGAAGACTAAAACAAAAATCAGATCGAGAATCAAAATCCGATACCTTGAAAGAGAGAAAGAGTTTGTTGCGGCTGCGTATAGAAAGAGAAAATAGAGAACCCTAGAGCGGCTAGAGCAGGGTAGGCGATGGGGCTTGATGAAGGCCTTTGTCCTCTATTTATAGCCGACGAAGTGAACTAGGGTTGTTAGGCAGGCAGAGAATTGCTACTATGTTAATTTACTCTTTCGCCCCTGCATGGTGAGGGAAATAACCATTTTCCTCTTTTTTTGCTTCTCCCTAAGGAAATTAGTCAAACGAGTTTTATTTTAAGGAGAATATTCGTGGCAAGATGTAGAAAACAGCTGTCAACGAGACGGTTTTTACCGTGGAAAATTTTGATAAATTTTGACTAGATTTATGTTAATTTTTTATTGGCTTTTTTTTTTTTCCCCTACCTTAGCGCCTTGAACTTTACTTGTTTGGCAAATTGATCCCTTAAAAAATTTGTGACAATTAATCCCTAAAGCCAGAGATGTGTTGCATCCAAGGCCTTTTCTCTCGCGTCAGTTAAATTTTAGATAGTTTTTAACGCATGATTTGTACATGATATTTCTAGGGGCATTGATTATCATCCTCTTTTCGTTTTTAACTTAAATTCATTTTTAAACTTGAATCAAGTTAAATTTGATTCAAATTTTGTCGTTTAATCACAATTAATTAACAAAATACATCTTTCTTGCAATAAACAGAGTAAGAGAGGATTATTGGTGTTTCTAAAGCGTTTGAAACATGAAACATTTCGTCGTTTTCTTTTTCGAAATGTTTTTTCTTTCCTTTTTAGGCTTTCGAAATATCTTTTTTCCTTTTTTCTTCCAAAACATTTTTTACTTTTCATTTCTTTTTCCCTTTTTTCTCTTTTCTCCTATTCTTTTACTTTTTTTGTCATACACATTTGCTTTTTTTTTTCATTCTTCTCCTATTTTCATAATATTTATTTTTTCTCAAATGTTTTTACTCTTTTTTTAACGCACGTGCTTTTCACGCAGTAGCTCAAAAATTACAACCATTCTGGCCGTTATTAATCAATATAATATGTAAAATCAATGTTACACCAAATTATTAAAGCGGCAAAAAGTTACAAGGTGAATTCACGTAAACCCCACGTTATTGACATGATTACATGTTGCAAAAAATATTTTGTTGTGAAATCCGAGAAGGAATTACTAGTTTCCATGTAATCGCAATGATATTTGAGTTGAGTGATCTCGGGTTCAATGGACGGTACAGATGAGACATCGTTCAAGGAATTTTTTTCCCGATACTTTTAGTTTCGACTCTTTTATGGTCAAATTACTAGAATGTCCATCCTTATAATATGAAATTACAGAATATCTAATTTTTTTTAACTAAAGGACTAAATTTAAGATATAAAAAGAGTTAAAACAATTTTCAGCATACAGACTAATTTTGAAAAGAAGTGAAAGTTCAAAAACCTCTAATGAATTAAAAAACAAATAAAAAACTTAAAGTTCTGTTATGAATAAATTAGTTTAATGGTGTGGATGTTTATATTCTTAACGCCTTCATAAATTGCATTATTTTCACATTAATGATCATTAGTGTTGGTGTTTTATAACCTTCATAACCTCCTAATTACTACTCTATTTATATTATTTTGTTGTTGTAACTCTTACCCTTTGGCCTCTCTTGCTTTATGATCTTTGGCCTATATATATGGCCTTTGAGAGCTTATATTTAGACATGAGATGAGATGATGAATAACAAAAATTGTTTCTCTTTATTTCTCTTGTGTCTCTCTATTTTATGCTTTGCAATTTGGCTCTTTGCATTTGTTTTATAATACGTTATCAGCACGAGTCTCTGGCTATTTTAATTGTAGGGGCATTTGAAATTCTATAAAATTTGAAGATCATCTCAGATGTTAGTACCTTGTCTTCGATGTGTGTCAAGTATTCTTCATGATATCTCAACTATATCTTGAGAATGAACAGGTAATCCATACTTCATATGATTATTGTGTCTATTATCTAATACAACCCTATATACTATTATTTGAAGATAAAAATGCTTAATCGGATCCTACGATTTCAAGCTTGAATATGCGTTGCAAATAAAAGGTCTTGAATGTTGGTTATTATCACTCTCTAGATGGTATATTGTAATTATATATATTTATATTTGCATATATTGTTATGGAAGAAATTTGTAGAGATTTTAAAACATGCTTTCATATTATATCTACACAACTCTTGTTTGGCTATGCTGTTTATGCATTCACTTTGAGTAGTGAACAATATATATATATATTTATTACGTTTGAGAGCACATCTTGTATTGCTTATGAAAATCTTTTCTTACTATATTATTATTTTTGCATTTTTGCAAACCATATTAGTTTATAAAATTTCTTTATCATTATTTATTTTGATTTGATGATCATGAAAATATAATCATCATTGTTTTTGTTTGGTTATTTTAAAGTCAAAAAATTGATGATACTTTATAATGATAAATGACAATTCATCTATTATGATTGTACAAGTGTGTTTTGAATGTTATAATTGTATAAATAAACATGTCATGCTGTTACTATTAAATTTTTTTTTAGTACCAAAACCTTTATGCCATGATCTTAATATCAAATGGTATTGTTTGGTTCAAGATTTCTTTTGTTATATTAGCACAATATTTGTCCAATTTGTACTCATTTATAATATGTTTTTATGTCTGTATTTGTTTATATTACTTGCAAGAAGCTAAAAATACTCTCTAACTAATATTTGAAACTTACATTAACATAAATATAAATTGTTTTAGTACTTAATTTTTGAGCCCATAATTAAAGAGCCATTAATTTTGGCTAATTGCCTCCACATGTTCCATGAAATGAATACATATTATTGCAATTATTGGTGCAATTATGATAAGATACTAAAAAGGTGATTTATATTAGAGATGGTTTTTTAGTATCGACAACATAATATAAAATGACCATATTTTTTGTTTAATTATTATTGCATATTCCAAGTGAATGCAAATGCAATGGCTATTAGATTTTTGAAATTTCTCAACATCCCGGTCATCAAAGAAAGCCATAAGCTACAATTGAAAAATAAAAAAAAAAAGTATTGATAAGAGAAATTATAAAGTTTTTAATATTGCTCCCATGAATAATCAAATTTGGTCACTTGGCATGTGATATAGAAAGGCTTTGGCACATACTTGTTGTACGTCTAAATGTCAATACCAAGCGTAAATCAAGGGAGAAATTTTCATCCGTTTGTTATAAGAATATTATTATGACAGATGAAAAGGCTATAGTGGTGCCTCCATGAAGGATATACTTTAGAGCATTCAAAATATAAATGTAATCTTATAAAGCCTAAATGGAGAAAAAGCTAGAGAAAGAGTTGAGCTATTGATTGTCTCCTCTTTATTTGATCCAAGTTTATTTGATCGAGTGCAATATGATATTATAATGTAAAGCATCCTCTATGTTTGAAAAAGTAACATATAATCATCGAAAGTGGAAATGTGACAAGAAAGGAAAATTCAAAGGCTTGTGAGACAAAATTTATGGAAAGATCACATAAATGCAATACATTAAAGTAATAATGGTGTTTTATTATTACATAGCCTATGATTAATAAGAAATTGATTATGATATTTAATTTGTTGGGTACACAAATTAAATGTTTGTTATTGACGATGTAAATTCCGATGATATTATCATTATATTGATAAAAAGGAAAAAATGATCATAGTAGCTATAAAAGATATAAGTTGTCTCTACATTATGTTTGATTTTATGCACAGAGAGACATACATGGGCGTATTGTTATTACTTACATGGATATATTGGAAACTTATTTCCACTTTCTCTTTCAAGTTGTAATAAGACAACTATGAAAAATTGTTATGACGAACTAGAAGTTCGCTAACCCAAAACGCATGTTAGGTATGAACATATGTAGTTCAAAATCCCTACAAATAATATCATTTGAAAAATATTCCCACCATTAGGAGAGAATTTACAGTTGGATATTATTGATCCTCGCACAGATTGATTAATTGAGCATTGCAATACAGTATAAAATTGTTAATTAATATAATAAAGAAAGTGACTGAATCACTTCTCCAGCTACTAATTTAATAGCTTGGATTGAGGTCTTTAAATGATAATTTGTTATCTTATGAGTTTAAGAAATACTTAAAGCACTGCAGACTTGTCTAATCTAAAGTACCACACTTGTTGGAAGAGAAATAAACTTATAAATAAGTTGGTATTATGAAGAGACCACATTCTTAATAAGGATATATTCAGAAAGGGTTATTGACATGACAATTTGATATATTTGTTAAATATGAAACTTCTTGAAATCATTAAGCTCCTGAAGTAGTTCAAAGGGTATAACTGAAATTTAGAAATATTAAAGAAAAAAGGAAGATCTTGACAAGTCATGTCAATATAAAAATAAATTTAAATTGCAATAAAGTTATTGTCGACAATTACAAAAGCATGAATTATTATTATATTAAAAAAAGTGAGGATCTTGAAAAATATTTAAAATCCGTCGAAAGTGATTGACGTGAAAAATGGCCTATAAATAAAAGACGCAAAGTCCAGACAAGTATATACGCTAGTGCAAAGTATGAAGTACTAATAGTTCAAAATATTTCAAATATTAAAGCCAATAGGATATAAGTGAATATTCATATGAAATAGTGCATATGAAAAAGTATGAGGTTATAAAATAAGTTATGAGTTATAACAATAAGTTTTTGTAGAAAATTTATAATATATATATATATATGAGTAATGGTGCTTATATATGATGGATAAGCAATTATATTTTGATAGCCTGACAAAATATATATAATAAGTTCATGTGCATCTGAATAACATGTTGCAACAATCTATTGATATTTATAAAAGTTCAAAAGGGGCTTCAAAGGTATGAACAATATAAGTTGAAATTGCACGCTTAATTATGAATGTCACAAAGATCTTTGTGTAAATAAATGCAATCTAGATATGAATGGTACCACTATATTTTTATGATATAAAGAATAGAAGTGTTAGCAAATTTATATCTCTATTGCTTTATAATGAGCTCAAACATAGTGGACTTGTTGTTATTTGTAAAAATTCTTGAGGAGATAATAAGATAAATTTAAGAAGACAAATCTCACAGAAGAAAGTTTATTTAGACCTGAAGATTGAGATTTGCTTAAAAGAAAGCTTATCCATAAATTCTCTTACATATAAGAAAATTGTTCTAATGAACTTTCAGGGATATAGTGTATTTTTGTCATTTATTTGATGATTAGATATTTGAGGATATACCAAAATAATTCCAAATCTTGAATTTTTATATAGTGTTTTGTATAGCATCTTAGTATTTAAATTTAGTATATTACAGTATGAAATATTATCTAAATCATTAAGTAGAATAATAAGTATTTGGCTATAAGGTGCATAATCTTTTATACTCACTGTGAAAATAATTGTTGCACCATTGTTCTACCAATTAGAAAATAAATATGGGTAAAGGCTCATTCATGTATACCCATAAAGATAGCTAATACTTTTATGAGATTCTTTATGATAAATGGGCTCTTAAAGAGCGATAGTTGAAATATTAGCAAAAGTACTGAGGGTAACAAGTTCAGGTAGTCGATTGCAAATATCTTGAATTTGTTTACAATAGTACGCATCAACTCAATTATTTTCTATTAAATCAATTGTTATTGATAGAACTATGATAGCAGTATAGGGAGACACAAATAAGCACTGTACTCTTTTTCTCTTGGTCAAGGTTTTTTCCCATTGGGTTTTCCTAATGAGGTTTTTAATAAGGCAATTTACAGCGTATAAAAAGAATGATGTACTATTTTTCCTTCACTAGAATTTTTATCCTATGGGGTTTTATTTATTAAGGTTTTAATGGAGCACATTCTAAAGTGCTGAACATCTAACAAAGAGTCTTATAAATTAAATTGACTTATTATTATCATTGATGTTCACCTTCCAACGCCACAATGTGTCCAATGGTTGTTTGATCCTTTGAACAAGGATGTTCTTGATCTCTTGAAGTGAAAAATTATCATCATGTGATATTGAAAAAATTATTGGTCCAAATAATACTATTAGTACAGTAATGTATTTGCTAATGGCATATAGCCTCACACGTCAATCTTTGCTATTGTACTAGCAAGATATAGTTCTCAAAGACATTGAAAAGATGTTAAATAAGTATTTCATTTTCATTGTGAAACATTTGATATACATATAAAAATTGATTGGGTGTTGAATATTTTTCAATCCATATAAAAGCATGATTACACACATGCTACTTGTTTACATATGATGGTATTACTATATCTTGGCAATCTATAAGGCAAACTATTGTCGTTGCATTTTTGAATCATGTTGAAATGTTGGCAATTTATGAGATAGTGTAACACCCCTATGTGGGGGTTAACAGTTTTAAATAAATAAAAATAATTTTAAATTTTATATTATTTAAATCAATTAAACAATGCCCATGGGTCTTTAAACAACAAGAAAAATAAAAATAAACGTTTTAAATACAAACCACAGTTTTTAGTGTAGCACCAAATATATATAATTACAGTCATCATCACCATAGTACAATTCCCAAATAACTTAACACAGCCATAAAAAAAAATAATACAACTCTTACATGTTGTAGATAAGTTGTAATTAAACAGGGTCTTCTAACACGAAAACAGCAGGATTGTTTTCGTTTATTCCTCTTCAAATATGTTGCACTGAGTTCCACCTGAGATATGAAGATATGATAGGGATGAGCATCGACATGCCCAGTAGGGAAATCATGACTCACCTTATGGTTTATCCATTACCACATTAAAAACTGCATGGTTAGTAGGTTACATCATATTCCAGATTATGAGGTTTATTATGATCACATCTTATGGATACCGTAGTTAATCATTACCAAGTGTCATAATTACACATTTATACAAATATTACCAATCATCATTGTTCCTAGGTATCCATGTTAAATTGAGTATCACTCAACTCATCGAAACCCAAATGGGCGCACTTGATCACCCCATAAACATTCCAAGGGTGTTCCGGTGAGGGGACATCAAGCCCCGAGTCCTCACCAAATCAATTCCTGTACAGTGTGTTTTGGGACTTTCAACCCAAGGAAGCGTCATCACCTTCCCCCTATTTTACCTTTTTGGGTATTCATGCCCAAGGACGTAACCGCCGCCCTCTTCATGTCTCACCATTTCTCTATATTAAATCATTATTAATAGAGTCAGTTTTCCTAACCATGTTCTCAATTTATAACATGTGTCAATTCATTATGTTCCTCGCCGTACAATACAAGACGAGTCCATGTCATAGTTTCATATGTGATACTCATATAATATCAGTTCAACATAGATATATATATATTGCGGCAAAACAATCAATTTTAATTCTATAAAAACCTCACAAAAATGAGTAATAGAATCCCTACCTTTCAAGCTTATCAACAATCTTTTAATCCTGGAATCAATTAACGTTAGCTCCACACATCCTTGACCCTAAGGCATGCATAAGGACAATTAAAACTAAAGCACAACGTATAATCACATTCATAAGTGAGTTATGTGTAAACCCGTCTACTAGTGCCATTAAAGTATTTTTATGCATTAAACATGGAGAAAATGCATACTAAAAACTAAGTTTAGATTAAAGAAAACCTACCTCAAAACTTCTTTGAAAAGCACCAAAGTTTGGGTTATCAATCAAGCTTGAATTAACTTTAAAACCGCCTCGATCATCGTTGGGAATTATAATTGTCTTGGCCACAAAGAGAGCTTTGTGCTCTATGTCTTTAGTTAGAAATTTGAAGTGAGAAGGGAGAGAATGAGAACTAGAGAAGAAGGTGGTGATAGTTAAATAAAAAGATATCAAAATGCTTAAGAGGAATGAGATGTTTACGGGGAAAAGTTGTAAGAAGAAACAAAAGAGTCTTAAAGGAAAATATCATCTTGTCTCCCATGAAGACTTTTAGCAAATAATGCCAACATAATTGAGGGGATAATTGGAGTGAATTATAGAAGAAGATAAGGAAATAATTAATTAGGTGGTTGAGAAATATCTCCATGTCTTCTATGAATTGACGGAAAATAATTCAATGTCCCCTTCGGATACCTTTAGCAAAATGAGAAGAAGTCTATATAATTGAGCAATAATTTAGGGAGACAAGATTAGTAGAAGTAAGTGTTGGTAAGTTTTGAATGTTTCTTAGGAAGACTTGGTAAGAAAATACTAAAATGGTATTTTTTTTAAATGATCATAAACAACTTAGTAATTTTAAATAGTCACATTTTATTCATTAAATTTTACAAAATTATGCCCGTTAAAAATACGGGTGTTACAGCTCTCCCCTCCTATAAAAATTTCGTCCTCGCAATTTCGTACACTGATTACAATGTTAAAACAAATGTGGGTACTTTTCTCTCATTTCAGATTCAAGTTCCCATGTGGCTTCCTCCACATCATGGTGTTGCCACATCACTTTCACCAGAGGAATTCCACGACGACGTAATAATTTTATTTCATGATCCAGTATTTGAACTGGAATTTCTTCATAATTCGTATCTCCTTGAATTGGCACATCTGTCCACATGATCACATGTGAAGGGTCGGGTTCATACTTTCTCAACATCGATACATGAAACACATTATGTACATGAGACAATTGTGGTGGTAGGTCTAAACGGTATGCCAACGTTCCAATGCGTTCCACAATCTCAAACGGTCCTGTATACCTTGGTGCTAACTTTCCTTTAACACCAAATCGAGATACACCTCGTTTTGGTTTCACTTTTAAGAACACAAAGTCTCCGATCATGAACTCTAAAGGTCGCCTCCTCTTATCTGCATAACTCTTTTGTCGACTTTGAGCTGTCTGAAGACGTTCGCGAATAATCTGGATCTTGTCCGTTGTTTCTCTGATAAACTGAGGCCCAAGTTCAAGACGCTCTTCCTTTTCAGCCCAACACAATGGAGATCTACAAGGTCTACCATATAAGGCCTCATATGGAGCCATTCTAATACTTGCTTGGTAACTGTTGTTATATGCGAATTCAACATATGGCAGCTGTGCAGCCCAATTTGTTCCAAAGTCCAGCACACAAGCCCGAAGCATATCCTCGAGAATCTGAATGACACGTTCAGATTGTCCATCTGTTTGAGGATGAAAAGCTGTACTAAAATTCAATTGAGTTCCCAAGGCCCTCTGCAATCCTCTCCAAAATTTCGACGTGAAACGTGTATCTCTATCGGAAACTATTGACATTGGCACTCCATGCAATGTCACTACCTTTTCCACGTACAATTGACATAATTTTGAGACACTATAATTAGTTCTGATTGGGATGAAGTGGGCTGTCTTAGTTAAACGATCTACAATTACCCAAACGGCGTCATGCCCTATTTGAGTCTTAGGAAATCCAGTAACAAAGTCCATTGTCACATGATCCCACTTCCATTCTGGAATAGGTAAGCTCCTCAACTCGCCTCCAGGCTTTTGATGTTCCGCTTTAACCTGTTGGCACGTCATGCACTTAGAGACAAAGGTTGCTACATCTCGTTTCATTCCTCGCCACCAGTATTGTCGTTTTAGATCCATATACATTTTTGTGCTTCCAGGATGAATAGCAAACTTTGAACGGTGAGCCTCATCTAGCACCGCATGCCTGAGATATGGATCCTCTGGAACAACTAATCTTCCTTTGTAAAGTAAAAATCCTTCTGGCTCAATCTGCCATCCATCCAGTTGTTCTCCATTTTGTATTTGTTTCCAAACCCTACGTAATCCTTCATCGTGCCATTGTCCTTGTTTTACTTTCTGAATTAACGTAGGAGTTGCTATCACATTGAATAAGAAAGCTCTCTCGTTATCTTCATAATATTGCAAGTTGAAGTCGGCGATAGTGACTCGTCTCCAATCTTCCAATGCTAAACTGGCTATACGTCCGTTGTTCTTACGACTTAGAGCATCTGCCACGGCATTTGCTTTTCCAGGATGATATTGGATACTAAAGTCATAGTCCACCATGTACTCAGTCCATCTTCGTTGCCTTAGATTGAGATCCTTTTGAGTAAACAAATATTTCAGACTTTGATGATCTGAATATAGCTCGAACTTTGCGCCATATAGATAACATCTCCAAATTTTGAGTGCGAAAACCACAGCAGCTAACTCAAGATCATGTGTGGGGTAGTTCCTCTCATGGGGTTTCAACTGGCGTGAGGCGTAGGCAACTACTCGTCCATGCTGCATTAACACACAACCCAAACTGTTTCCTGAGGCATCAGTGTATACTGTGTAAGGCTCCTCGTTGTTAGGTATGATCAGCACAGGTGCACTAGTGAGTCTTCGTTTCAGTTCCTCAAATGCTTCTTCACATTTATCATCCCACACGAACTTGACATTCTTCCTTGTGAGTTTTGTTAATGGAGAAGCAATCTTTGAAAAATTCTCTACGAAGCGTCGATAGTATCCAGCTAGTCCGAGGAAACTTCGAATCTTTGACACGTTCTTTGGTCGTTCCCAATTTAGCACTGCTTCAATTTTGGAGGGGTCCACTGAGATGCCTTCTTCAGAGACAACGTGTCCAAGGAACTTGACCTTTGTCATCCAGAAATCACATTTTTCTCTTTTTGCATAAAGACCATGTTCTCTCAACGTTTGTAGAGCGATCCTCAAATGCTCAGCATGTTCTTCTTCGTTTTTAGAATAGATCAAGATATCATCTATGAAAACAATGATAAATTGATCTAAGTACGGTCGAAAGACACGGTTCATCAAGTCCATGAAAGCCGCTGGTGCATTAGTCAACCCGAAAGGCAAGACAAGAAACTCAAAATGACCGTAGCGAGTCCGAAAAGCTGTCTTTGGAATGTCCTCTTCTCTTATCTTCAGTTGGTGATATCCGGATCGTAAGTCAATCTTTGAGAAATAGCAAGATCCTCCTAACTGATCGAACAACTCATCAATTCGGGGTAGAGGGTACTTGTTCTTGATAGTCAATCGATTAAGCTGGCGATAATCGACACAGAGCCTCAACGATCCGTCATGTTTCTTCACAAAAAGTACTGGAGCTCCCCAAGGTGATGTACTTGGTCGAATAAATCCTTTTTCCAGTAATTCGTCCAACTGCTTCCTCAATTCCACTTTCTCAGCAGGTGCCATTCGATACGGGGCAATAGAAACAGGCGCTGCTCCTTGAGTTAAGTCGATGACAAACTCAATTTCTCTATCAGGCGGAAGTCCGGGCAATTCATCTGGAAAAACATCTGAAAATTCGTCCACCACAGGAGTGTGAGAGGATAGGTCACTCTTCTTTAGTTCTCCATCTGAAGCAAAGATCGTCCCAAGATTGGTGAAATTCCTTCGTCCTCCAATACAAGCCTTTAGCACCGGGGCTGGCGTCACTGTTCCTGTTTTTGCCTGAAATTCGATGACTTGTCCATTCTTGGTGAATAAAGAGACACGTTTCCTATGACAATCTACTATTGCCTGGTATTTAGTTAGCCAATCCATTCCTAAGATTACATCAAACTCTGTCATAGTTATTACATATAGGTCAGCCGATAGTTTATGTTCTCCTATAACAATACACACTGATTTACAAATTATGGATACTTCAGCTATCCCGCCCATTGGTGTACTAAGGGTTAATGATGAACTACATGTCTCAGTTTCTAATTGTAGTACGGAAGCAAATAACATAGATATAAATGAATGAGTGGCACCAGTGTCAAATAATACATGAGCCCAAGAATGAGACACGTGAATCATACCGTCTACAACTGAGTGATCAGCCTGTTTTCCTTGTCCAGTTGTAGCCGTAATTGCATAAGCTTGTGCTGGTGCTTTTCCTTTATCACTTTTTCCTCGGTTTCCTTGGCTACTACTAGCCTTATTATTATTTCTCCCAGAAAAATATGGCCTTTGATTCACTGAGCCTTGTGGAGTCGGTTGGAAGTTCTGATTAGCATAAAAATTGGAACCCTGTGGCCGCTGTTGATAGTTGTACTGAGGCTGGAACCCTCGAGGTTGAGTTACTGAGACTTGGGAAGCTGGAGTGTTTTGCTGAGGCGCTCCACGATTTTGACTCCCTCCCCAAACAGTGGAGCCAAAATGACTTCCTTGTGGCCTTGGTGCAAAGGATGATTGTGTAGGGCGGTTAGGGCAATTTCTCCTCAGATGTCCCACTTGTCCACAGTTATGACAAGCATACGGTTGGAAACGACCACTGCCAGAAGATCCACCACCAATAGTCACTCCACTATGCTGAATGACTTGCCCTTGTGACTTCTCTTTCTTACTTATTTTCCTTTGACGCCCACCAGAACCCTTATACTCTCCATAGGAGTTATTTAGTTCTGTCTCTGCCCGCTGTGCCGCAGCTACAAGATCAAGAAAATCTGTTGATGGAACAGCAGCTATCATTTGTCTGATTTTCGGCCTCAGGTTATTTCTAAATTTTTCGCATCTCGCCATTGGATCCGATACAGCCCCGGGATTGTAGCGAGACAATTCTATAAATCGAGCATGGTATTCAGCAACTGTTGTATCTCCCTGCACCAGGTTTTCAAATTCTCGCATCATTGCTTGCCTATGGCTCTGAGGAATATAGGTGTTGCGAAAAATGGTTTCGAACTGCTCCCATGTAAGATTCGGCACGTCATAGTCGTCTTTCTGAAGATCCCACCATTCTTCGGCTTTACCCTCAAATATATATGTTGAAAAGCTAACCCAATACTCCCGTGGAATCCTCAAGGTGTCCAACTTCTTTTTGACTGCCTTTAGCCATTGTTCTGCTATGACCGGGTTAGGTTCTCCACTAAATGTGGGTGGTTTCTGCTTCATAAACTCCTTCAACAGAGTTAGATGTCGTTGTTCGGGATCACGAACCTCCACAGGTCTTTGCACATTTTGTAATGCTTGAAGAATTTGTCCTAAATTATTTACTTCTGGTGCAGCTGGCGGGGATTGTGTTGCATGTCGTAGTTGCTCATCTTCTTGAGCTTGTTCCATCGGTTCCGGTTGCTCAACTTCTTGAGCATGTTCAACCGGTTGTGACAGCTCAGACGATTGCATTTGACGTCTTGGTGGCATAGTTTCTACTGGCTGCGAAAATTTAACTAGGATCAGTACCAAATGATGATGACATTAACACCTAACTTTAAAACCATTCCCAAAGATTAATTTTTAAGGTGGTGCTATACCCCCTAGGTTAATCGAACCTAGGCTCTGATACCAAAAATTCTGTAACACCCCTATGTGGGGGTTAACAGTTTTAAATAAATAAAAATAATTTTAAATTTTATATTATTTAAATCAATTAAACAATGCCCATGGGTCTTTAAACAACAAGAAAAATAAAAATAAACGTTTTAAATACAAACCACAGTTTTTAGTGTAGCACCAAATATATATAATTACAGTCATCATCACCATAGTACAATTCCCAAATAACTTAACACAGCCATAAAAAAAAATAATACAACTCTTACATGTTGTAGATAAGTTGTAATTAAACAGGGTCTTCTAACACGAAAACAGCAGGATTGTTTTCGTTTATTCCTCTTCAAATATGTTGCACTGAGTTCCACCTGAGATATGAAGATATGATAGGGATGAGCATCGACATGCCCAGTAGGGAAATCATGACTCACCTTATGGTTTATCCATTACCACATTAAAAACTGCATGGTTAGTAGGTTACATCATATTCCAGATTATGAGGTTTATTATGATCACATCTTATGGATACCGTAGTTAATCATTACCAAGTGTCATAATTACACATTTATACAAATATTACCAATCATCATTGTTCCTAGGTATCCATGTTAAATTGAGTATCACTCAACTCATCGAAACCCAAATGGGCGCACTTGATCACCCCATAAACATTCCAAGGGTGTTCCGGTGAGGGGACATCAAGCCCCGAGTCCTCACCAAATCAATTCCTGTACAGTGTGTTTTGGGACTTTCAACCCAAGGAAGCGTCATCACCTTCCCCCTATTTTACCTTTTTGGGTATTCATGCCCAAGGACGTAACCGCCGCCCTCTTCATGTCTCACCATTTCTCTATATTAAATCATTATTAATAGAGTCAGTTTTCCTAACCATGTTCTCAATTTATAACATGTGTCAATTCATTATGTTCCTCGCCGTACAATACAAGACGAGTCCATGTCATAGTTTCATATGTGATACTCATATAATATCAGTTCAACATAGATATATATATATTGCGGCAAAACAATCAATTTTAATTCTATAAAAACCTCACAAAAATGAGTAATAGAATCCCTACCTTTCAAGCTTATCAACAATCTTTTAATCCTGGAATCAATTAACGTTAGCTCCACACATCCTTGACCCTAAGGCATGCATAAGGACAATTAAAACTAAAGCACAACGTATAATCACATTCATAAGTGAGTTATGTGTAAACCCGTCTACTAGTGCCATTAAAGTATTTTTATGCATTAAACATGGAGAAAATGCATACTAAAAACTAAGTTTAGATTAAAGAAAACCTACCTCAAAACTTCTTTGAAAAGCACCAAAGTTTGGGTTATCAATCAAGCTTGAATTAACTTTAAAACCGCCTCGATCATCGTTGGGAATTATAATTGTCTTGGCCACAAAGAGAGCTTTGTGCTCTATGTCTTTAGTTAGAAATTTGAAGTGAGAAGGGAGAGAATGAGAACTAGAGAAGAAGGTGGTGATAGTTAAATAAAAAGATATCAAAATGCTTAAGAGGAATGAGATGTTTACGGGGAAAAGTTGTAAGAAGAAACAAAAGAGTCTTAAAGGAAAATATCATCTTGTCTCCCATGAAGACTTTTAGCAAATAATGCCAACATAATTGAGGGGATAATTGGAGTGAATTATAGAAGAAGATAAGGAAATAATTAATTAGGTGGTTGAGAAATATCTCCATGTCTTCTATGAATTGACGGAAAATAATTCAATGTCCCCTTCGGATACCTTTAGCAAAATGAGAAGAAGTCTATATAATTGAGCAATAATTTAGGGAGACAAGATTAGTAGAAGTAAGTGTTGGTAAGTTTTGAATGTTTCTTAGGAAGACTTGGTAAGAAAATACTAAAATGGTATTTTTTTTAAATGATCATAAACAACTTAGTAATTTTAAATAGTCACATTTTATTCATTAAATTTTACAAAATTATGCCCGTTAAAAATACGGGTGTTACAGATAGTCATCTTATGTACATTATTTTGTTGAGATTTACATTTAATATATCCAAACAACATGTGACCTTTTTTTTAGCAAAGAAAGTCCGACGGCTTTATATAGGGAGAATGTAACGTTTATCGCCCAAGTTAAGATGGCAGAATAAAACAAGTTTCCTAGCAGTTCTTTTTCATGCACAAGCTCCTAAAGGACGGCATTAATCGAATTTGTTTAAGTGACAACTTGAAAAATTTATATAAAGATACTTCCTCCAACTACATTTGAGAAATTACTGCGCAAGATTAGAATGTATCGACTCAAAGATCTTTACATATGATTTTGTTGAAGAAGACGTGTCGACATGAGGGGGAGGTTATTGGCTACTATACTTTTTTTTTCCATTGCGTAGGTTTTGTCCCATCCAGTTTTCCTAGCAAGGTTTTAACAAGGCAGTTTTAAGCTAAATCTTAAGATAATAATGCACTCTTTTTTCCTTCACTAGGATTTTTTCCCACAGGGTTTTTCCTAGTAAGGTTTTTGACGAGGCATATATTCTTAAGTGGTGAACATCCAAAGGGAAATGTTATGAATAAATTAGTTTAATGGTGTGGAAGTTCATATTCCTAACGCCCTCATGAATACCATTATTTCCACCTTAATGACTATTAGTGTTAGTATTTTATAACCTTCACAACCTCCTAATTACCACTCTATTTATATTATTTTGTTATTATAACTTTTACCCTTTGGTCTCTCCTACTTTATGATCTTTGGCCTATATATATGGCCTTTAAGAGCTTATATTTGGACAAGAGATGAGATGATGAAAAACAAAAATTGTTTCTCTTTATTTCTTTTGTGTCTCTCTATTTTATGCTTTGTAATTTGGTTCTTGCATTTATTTTATAACAAGTTCAACAATTTACCATTGATTGTAACCGCAATGAACAACTAAAAAAGAAAATCATCTAAAAAAAATAGTTTTATCATTAGGGCACATATGCATTCCCTCAATTCTCATCAGACCCATGCCTACAACTTCAAACAATAAAAGGCTTTAAGGTAATCGAATCCAAGGCTAAAATCAAGCCATATATTAGACCCATGCCTACAACTTCAAACAATAAAAGGCTTTAAGGTAATCAAATCCAAGGCTAAAATCAAGCCATATATTTCCATAAAGTTCCACGAATGAAAGTCCATATCACAAAACTTGAGAGAGAGAGGGAGATAAATTTCTCTGAAAAATCTAACTAAGCAACTACGGGGCGAAGTTGTGGTGATGACATAAGCAAGGGCGAAAGTGAGATCTAGCAAGTGCGGTCAAGCTCTGACAACGAAATCTATAAGGAAGGGGAATTAACCCCAAGATATGATGGTAGAGGGTTCGCATAACACCCATATCTACTGACGAAGCGGGCACTACAACACCAAGATTTGTCAGCGAAGGGGTGTGCTGCATTGTCATGATTTTCCTTTGAGAGTGGCACCACGACCAGCTCGAACAGGAATGGGGAAAAATGTGATGTGTGGGTTGCTCAAGCTTATGGCAACTGACCATGCACATGCGCAGAGCTAGAAAAAATAGTCAGGAGGGGCAGAGGCAGGACAAATAAAGAATGGAGAATTATAGGACAAGGGGGGCAAAATACAATTTTAGGAGGGACAAAACACTAGTTTTTTTAAATTTTATATACAAAATTAAAAAAAAAAAAAACAAAAGTTCAGGAAGGGCGGCCGCCACCTTGGTCCGTGAGTGGCTCCAACCCGGACCATTCACCTTGGTTCTTTAATTGCAAAAATCAATTGCCATCAATTAAGGCTGGCAATTCGGGTCCACAGATTGGATTCGGGTCGGGTTGAGGCTTTATATAAACGGCCAACACGCCAACCCGAACCTGACGGGTCAAAAAAACCCCAACCCGAACACGACCTGATGTGTAGATGGGTTGACTCTACCTGACCCGTGCAACCTGCCAATATGCTACTTTGTGAATATTTGTGTTGACACGATACACGACCCACTAAACCCGATAGACCTGCAACACGATAGACCCAACAATAAGCGTATAAAATAAACAATAACCCAACAAAACAAAACCATCAAAAAAGTTAACAAAACTTTATATAAGTTTAACAAAAACAAATATGCTAGAAATTAGAATCATGTCAAGTTGGATATACAACAAATGTTAGACTAATTTGACACATTAAAATTAATTTCAAGTTATATGGGTTACATTAAGGTCACACGAGTTCAATTTGGATTACACTAGTTGATTAACAATTTTCAGGTTAATTTTCAGGTCAACCTTATTTCAACACATTTTTGGCGGGTTGATTTTGTGTTGATTCAGGTTGACCCGAACCCAACCCATTTTTTGTGCGGGTCAAACAGGTTCGACCCAATTCCAACCCAATGCCTATTTTCCCAACCCTAACCCGCATATTTCGTGTCGGGTTTGTGTCATGTCATCATGTCGTGACTCAAATTGCTAGCCCTACCATCAATGACCATGAGAGAAGAACACAAGAGAATCACGTGTTAGCTGTTCAAAATTTAACAGACATGAGAGAAAGGACCTTATATGCAACACATTAATGAGTTTATGGGGTCAATTACCACAATTTTTTTAAGGGCCAATTTCCATACATGCAAAGTTCAGGGGCTATAGTGTATTTTTATTTCTATTTTATCCTCAAAATTTTAATACAATGATCTATTATCTTTTACATTCAAAACAGTTGGCAAATTTACCATTGTTATTTAAATGGATAGAAAAATTGATGTGGCACTAAATTTGAAAGAAAAATTTTACAAATGACACAGACTTAAGTCAGTTTTTCACTTTATTCCTTAAACTTTAAAATATTGGCCAATTTATCCTTTTCTTCACTCAAATAAACATTAAAGTGCACACAATATTAAAACTTAATTTCAGCAACTAAAAAAACTTTTAATTTTTAAAAAATAATGATGAAACTACTAATAGTATTAATTTAACAAAAAAGTACTCCCAAATAATAGAAATGGAGCATTAGGTTGAAAGGTGATAGTTTGTAGGGGTGTGGCAGTGGAGTTGTAGGATGCAAGACAAGAAAGGAAGAGGTCATGAGCAACCACAATCCAGCGTGTTTGGCCTAGGGATGCCACCAAGCGCACTCAATTGACTTAGTTTGTCCTTGGTCCATGCCCTACTCCCTGCTCGTGCTAGAGGGGGGCATGGCCAATGCTAACAACCTACACAAAATGTGCGGGTTAGTTTGCAGATGGCTTGGGGGACTCAACTTGCATGCCCGGCATGCCAGTTACATACTGTGGTAGGGTTTCCATACATGAACCCTCACCATCATACATATCATAATTAAAAATTTAAAAAAATAAAAATAAAAATAAAAATTTTGCACCACTCCCAAAAAAATCCAAAAAATAATGTTAATCAATATTGGAATTTTGCATGCTTTTAATGCTTACTCTTCTTTCCCTAGTATCTCCATCTCCAAATGTGAATTACATAGCCAATTCTATATCACGAACAGATTGAAAAACTAATAAAATTAGGAAAACATAAAAATTGTTTTAAATGGACCTTGAAATTTGATGCTTTGTTTCAATTTGTTTTTATGTTTTTTGAAGTTATAAATTTATAAACATTTTTCATAAATTATTTAAAGGTAGTTATGTGTATCTCCTAACATTCTCTATTCATAAAATATGCAAGAGATGCAACTAAAAGACTTTTTTTAAAAATTTAATAAATACCCTTATTGTTTTTAAAAATAAATTGACAAATCGATATCCAATTACAACTAGGAGATATAAGTACCAAGTTGCAAACATAGCCAAACGATAAAACCACATCCGACTTCAATTAAAGGTGAAGAATTCAAATCCGCGTCCAAAGTTCAAAATATATATAAATATATATGAAAATTATACTATTTTTCTTAAAAGTTGAGGCATATTGCTAAATGATCCACATTACTTTCTCATAGTGCTCCCATGTCTTATCTCACTCGGCTTTATTTTTTCTTACAAATTCCCAGTGCACCGTAGACACATGTAAAGTGGTAGGCTGGTAGCCTAGTGGGATTATCCTTTGATATATAAATTATCAAAATAAATAATAATAAACAAATAATGTGTTAAATCATTATGTGGAGGTATATAGCTCAAAGTACCAAATAAGACACTGAAAAAAAAAAAAAATCTACCATTATTCCCAAAGAGACAAATTTGCGTTTATCGCATCAATAAAGTACACCAGAGCTATGTGGAAAGGTGCTCCCCTAAAAATTTGCACCTGTGTAAGAGTGTAAGAATATAAACAATTCGTGTACTCGTATTGAAAGACTCAGTTCACGTATCTATATAATCTGCAGATTGGATAGTCCTTACAAGCTCCTTCAAATTAGCTAGTACATGTCGTGGTCCTAAACTCTTTGCACCAACGAAATTTAAAAGCTGCTCTAAATCCTACACAGGATGGGGAAAAAAATGTCAAGCTCATTGAGATGAAAGATGTCTACGCATGTATATTCATAATTCAACTAACAAAAATCAAACTACAAGAAATGGGAACGCGAAAAGTAAAGGAAAAGAAGCAAGAACTTTGTGAAGAACAGTGTACCTTGTTCAGTAAGAATACTGCATAAGCAGCTCTAGTTGTGTCTTGACCATCCAAATAAAGGGGGAATTCCATGTGCCTCGAGTTTGTGGACAGAGATGTATTTGATGACAAATCAGTTGGTGTAGGTTCTATCGATGGCGCGTAATCAATAATATGTGAACGTGAACCACCCAATCGCACAGGGTAACGTAACGGAACTTTCAAGTATGAAGCTATAAGTGAAACTGCCTGCAATAAGTTCAAGATAATACAACTCATCACGATGAGTTAAAACAATTATTGCCTAGGCTAATGAACAATAAATCAGATCCTTCTTATCAAATCAAAAAGAACAAAAGAGGAGGAAAGAAGGGGGGGAATCAAATTGCTAAATTAAATGGCATGCAATTCGAAGAAATTTTCACAATTTCTTCATGATATCTGACAGATCACAGATGGATAAAAGAATCAGACAGAAGAAAGAATAATATATACATATGATCCAACTAAATCCCAGGAACAAGAACGCATTAATTGATAGCTTTAATCAAAGAAGAGAAAGAACGCACGTGAGCAACATATCCCAAAGCACTTGACGACCTCTGTGCCTCCTTTTTGTCTGTGAAAAGAGACATCGTTTTAAAAGGAAGCATGGTCAAATGTATACCCAAAATTGTCAAGGATCCTGGATTGACGGGCTTGGATCCAGCAAAATTGCCTGGCAAAGAGACTTCAAATATTCAGATCAAAAGAAATTCTTCGATTTCAAATCAAGGCAGCATATTATGAAAAAACATAAAACTGAAACAGGCAAAAAAATAAAAAAATCCTGTGAATTTAAAATATATACATCCGTACCGTAGACATGGCAACAACAAAAGTATCTCCGAAGGACAGAGGGAAATAAAAACATCCTAAATGCATAAGAGGCTCATTAGAAATATGGAAGCTTTTTAACTACGGTGATGCTGATCATGTTAGGCCACAATTGTACTCCGAGTAAAGCATTCAAGTTTCAAAAGGATCTCAAATTAACAAATCACATTTGAATTGAAGGAGGTTAATTTACTTTTGTGTAAATACTACATACCATCAGAGAGAGTGTGTCTAGACATGCATTTAAAGGTCGAATAAAAGAATTTTCATCCAGAGGTTCATGAATAAATATTCCAGTAATAAGCAATTTTTTATGAAGATGAACTAGCAAAATAAACTCTATCCTTAAAAACCATACAGTTGAATTGAAGGGGTTAAATAGCTAGCAAAATAAAACTCGTGCATAAGTAGAACAGAAAACATCTAATATGAGGAACGGGAATATAATCAGATTCATTGCAATAAATTAAAATAAGATTTTTTTTTTTATTATTTTTTTTCTTTTGCTCATCAAAATTAGATGGTAGGTCATTCTTTTCCAGTGTTGCTACCTCATTGTCGAATACAAAACAAAACAAAGTTTAGGCATAGCATATACCTGATTTGCTACTGCTAGGAAATGATTCAAGCTCCTGTTCTTGTTTAGGTCCTGCAGAAATCTTTACAGGATAAAGCAGTGAAAGTTGTGATACCATATACTGCTGTCTCAATCTTAGCATTTTCTGCAAATTTTTATGAAGACGGTACTCCTTTCCTCCAGGGAATGAGTCGTTTGATTCCTGCAATAAACACATGTAAGAGCTTCCACTCCACCAACATATATAAAATGCACTACCAACCATTCAACCAAGACTAAAAAATTGTAACAAAGCAATATCAGAGCTCTCTGAAAAAATATATTGCATGAATGATTTTAATCTTTAGATGGAACATATCCAATTATTTCAAAACAAAATGCAGATTTAAACTAAAATGTAAACAAGAGTAGGACCTTTAAAACCATGAAGGAAAATAAGACTAAAAAACTCCAAAATCAAAAATCCACTCAATTGAGGTTTATAGAAAGATGAGTAAAGAATGGAAAAGATCAGCTAAGAAGTCAGGAGAAACGGTTATTACTTGTAAGCGCTTCCTAGCAACAGAAAGGGATGCCCCGTCAACCAATAGCGACCTAACTTGAACGTTTAGCCCCTTCTCGTGCTCTTTAGCCTTCTCCGCAGCAATCGCATATTGCATCGACAAGTTCACCATCACCATTTTTCTAGCCTCCAGTTTCTCATGCATCTCCTCTAGTTCATTTAATTGGTTTAGTGACTCAGCTTCAACCTGCCCACCATGTTGCCGCCCGCTAATCCGCGGGCTAATCAATTAAGGCCCAAGAAATTCAGGAACAAAACATAAAGGCTGAATGCAGGACTAGATAATGAGCATGGGTTTGTTGTCTATACATTTATGCTAGAGCAATCATTTTTTTTTTTGTGAAAATCACTAAATAAACTAAAAACTCCATCATACTTCTAAAAACTACTTGGATTGCAATAAATAAAACTCTTTACCATATGTATTCAGAAAGAACCGAAAAAAACTGAGAAAGCACAATCACCTTTTCAAATGATTTTCGAAAGTTGGATTTTTTTAAAACGTTAGATGAGTAAGAGGACATGTAAAAGTACCTTTCTATAGGTAAATAAATTTAATTCAAATATAAGATTAAAGAATCATCCACCTTGAAACCCTGTACTCAGAAGAGTCATAAACATCAAAAAGAAAAATGTTCAACTATCTCGTACCCAAATTTCAAGGCTGGATTCTGGTGGGAGTGTGACTCGTGAATGAAGGTTTTGATTATATTATTTTGCTAATTGGTGTTCTTTAGATTATTTGTAATAAAATGAATATAGTACACTAAATATTTCTCCAATAATATATATATATGTATGTATGTATATGTATTTGGTTTTTTATCTCATTCTCTGAGAATGCAATTATTTAGTTTGGTTAATGTTAGTTCTTGGAAATTTTTTTTTTAATTAATTCAATAATCGCTTAAAACACGCACTTCACTTGAGAAAAATACGCCTAAGGTTGTTCTTCACGTCCACGCTCCAGAAAGATTACGCCACTAGTTCATAAAACACTGTAAATAATATGCCTTTTCTTGTTCAGTAACCATTATAGAAGAAAATTTGACAGCCAAAAGTTATCAAGTTATGAAATTGTAAGTTCATAGTTCGTCATCTTTACAATTAAGAACCACAAGAAATTAATCATCTTTCTAGTAAACTAAATTGAAATGCAATTCAAATCCCTACATCTCTTCTCCAATTAATACAAAAAATTGAGATCGAAACCTGAATGAGAGATTCGAGTTTCCGCTGAAGACTCTGTTTCTTCTCCTTAGCTACGTTGAGAGCTGAGGAAAGACTGCAAAACCTGGCGAGCTCTTGGTCGAATTCTTCCCACTCTACAACCTTCAAATTCTCCGGATCCATTTCCGTCCTCTCCGAAGAAATCGTCGCTCGGTCTCCTCCTCTTCCTTCCATCGGGAACCTGAGAGAAATCTCTGTTCTGGTTATGGTGGTGTGATCTCAATGATGGCGCAGGGCTCGACCTCATCGTCGTCCCTTCACTGATCGGTTAGGGTTTCAGCATCACTAAACCATTTCTCTTCTTTTCTTTGCCCACACCTTGTATTCAGAGTTTTCTAGGGAATTTTTGGAATTTTCTGGTGGAAAATTGGATTCTTGGAAAATTTTTGGATTGGAAATAAGGGGATTGTCTTATTTGACGGGCAAAACTCTTAACAGAGAAATCACTGCGAGATTTTTTTTTTTTTTTGGGAGCGACAAGGGGAGCCTGTTTTCTTGGCAAGGACGTTAAAGACTCGGTAGAATTAAATACTCGTTTAGAATGTTTTTTTTTTCCTTTTCTCAAAAAGTCAAAAAAAAAACACTTATCAGATGTTAAAAGAGGGGGTATTTTTATTAGATAACACTTCGTTTAAAGATACGTTTTATACGAATATTTAAATAAAATATTTAAAAAAAAATTTAAATTTTTATAAAAAAAAATATTATAATAAAATAATTTAAATTGTAATTTAAAAATTAAAACAAACACACTCTAAATTATGACTAAAAAAGATAGTTTATTTTAACATTATCCTTTTTTTGTGTTTTTTTCTTTTTCTTCTCTTCTTTTTTTTTCCAATTTTATCCTTCCTTTTTTTTTAGCTTATTAAGTTTTTCTATTTATAATGCACAATCTATAATCTATGCCTATCTATAATCTAACTATGCTTATAGAATTTCTTTGTGGACCTATTCAAAAAATGTTACGTTATTTTTTGTTGTTTTTTTTTCCTTTTTTATTTTTGTTAGTTTTTTATTACTTTTGATGCATAACCTTTTTTATTACTTTTCTCACCTCCAAATTTTATATTTTACTAAAAATACTATAAAATATTATTCTTTTAACCGTGGCCTTTATAAATATTTTTTTCATATATATTCTGAAGTAATTTCTTCTTAAATTTACCCACGTTAATTTTTAACTTGAGAAATATAAAAAAAGGGTTCCTTTTTTATTGTTCATATCTTTATTTATTTACTTTATCCTTTTACATTTTTCTACTAAAGTATTCCATTGTCTTTTTTTTACCTTTTTTTTATGTTTTCTCTCACTTTTAAAATGTGTGTCCTTGAAATTCTTTTTTCTTTTCATTTTTCTATGTTGAAATAACTTCTCTTCCAATGTGTCCCAGTGCATTTTCTTTCTTTTAATATTTAAAATGTTATTTTGTTAAATGTGGCTTTCATAAATAACTTTGTTTTTAAATTACACAATTGAAATATTTTTTTTCAATGTGATCCCAACTAAAAATCTTTTGTGGTCTCATATGTACCCTCAGTTATTTTTTTTATATTACATTTGTGCTCACCAGATTCCTCTTTTCTTATTATAAGACTAGTTCAAAAGCACGTGTGTGCCCAATTTGTTGAATTTTTATTTAAAAATTGATTTTTTTTAGGTACATGGTTTAAACTAAAGGTTTAAATTGAAAACACTATAAAATTTTAAACTTTTTAAGAGAAAATACTATAACAAAACTGGTTTAAACCAAAAAATTTTGGTTCGAATCGGTGTTTTCAAACACACTATTAGTTTCTTTATTAATTGATTGTTTGAGAGAAAGTTACTTCGGTGGAGCAATTAATTAAATAAAAAAAGTTATTTAGATAATTGTGAGTGAAATTTAGGCGAGGTATATTTGAAGATAATGATTTTAACATGGACAAATTAGATAGAAGAAAAGTACTTCAATAACATACATTGAAAATATAAAATTTTAAGAGAAATGCTAAGAAGGGAAAAATGAAAAAAAATTAGGGAGAAAAGAGAAAATGTTGAGAAGAAAAAAAAAAAGAAATGCTTAAAAGAAGGGCAAAAAAGAAAAAAAAAACAAAAAAAATTATGAAAAAAATTGCAAAAAAAAAGGGACCAAAACAAAAGTTTTGATAGAAGACAACAAGAGCCTTAGGCTCTTATTTATATAAGTGTGTTTGGTAATATTGGTTTGAACCATTTTAGTTTAAAATACTATAACATGTGAAAGTTTTATACTGTAACAGTTCTAACCATTAGTTTGAACTAAAGTTGCCATACATATTCATACAAGTATAAAATTCAGCCAATACACATAGTATGACTAAGACCTACATTTTGATATATCTATTTTTTTAATCTTACACTTTTAAGTGTGTTTCATTAGCATAATCTTTCTCCAACATACTCAATCGAAATAATTTTTCTCAAATGTGTCCTCTGCTAAAATATTTTGTTGCAATGCTCAAATTATAAATTTTTGCAAATTGCCCTTATAAATACTTATCCAACTTAAACATTTTATTAGCAACCCTCTCAAAAACAATGCTATCATCTCTACCAGTTTATAATTTTCTCTCTATTTTACCTCCATTAAAACTTTTTATTTTTTATTGTGTTTTACTTAAAAAGATTATATATACCACGTTGCCCCTTTTAATTATATAAACTATTTTCGACATGTGAAGTACATGTCTTGAGATGTTAACGAAAATTTTACCATGTAAAAAACGAACAACAATATACAAAATAAAAAAGAAAAAAAAATCACTTAGAAGTTCAAAAAGAATATATATGAATATTAGTCTAAGTCCAAAGATTACATTTAATCATAAAAATACATGAATCATTCGAAATTATAAGATAACATATTATAAATAAAGGAGTTGATATAATGACCCGACTATTCAAGTCGTTACTTATTGTCAACTTTTCAAACTTAATCTTATTTACTTGTAAAAATGCAGAATAATTTTTTTAAAAAAATAATTATATTACTTAGTGGTTATTGAAATATTTTTAAAACACTTGTTTCACTTATAATTATAAAACACGTGCCCATATTGTCTTGTCAAAAGTGATACTAGTATACTATTAGACCGTCATACTATAATAGATGTTAAGTCCTTCAAAATGAGGAGTTTAAATTGATCCATTGCCTGACCTTCACATTTGTCCTATTGCTGCACCTAACTCGTTAATGATTCATAAGGACCTCTTGGTAAGATTTTCTACAACATGAAGAAACTAGATGAGCTTTCATTCAATGAGTCTAAACATTTATGACAAAACATTTTTAAAGGAATACTAGCAATAACACGATGCATGCTTCCAATTATGCTTAATTATGAACATCTTATTCTTATTCTTAACTTATTCTAAACTATGGGCCCAAGTATTCGTATCCGATAGGTGCAATCATTAAACATGGAGATTATAACTTGAACTTGACATGATGTTCCTTTTAGGTAAGGAGAATTTCGATGCTCCCCTTCGGTTGAGAAACTTCTTATCCTCCTCTTGGGCTAAGAGGTTAGTATGATACTTAATTATCTTATCTTCATTATCTTGACTTGAGAGTTTAGATTACCAGTCTTGTAATTTTATTGAACATACTATATGTCGTGATTTGATATATAAAGCAATAAGCATAACAAATACAATCACAACCCAAACATGAATAAAGCATATGAAAATCATTTTTTTCATGCCATGGGTGAGATCTGAAACTTACTCGGACCTCGCGCTAGCGTTTCTAATTTAATCTTAACTATTAGCTAGAGTCTACACTATCTTGTTCGGGCTTGAGAAGTACGTCCGATATAACCTCACGTAGAAGGTTGTCACAAGTAATAAAGCTTGGTGAATCTGAGGTCGATCCTACAAAGAAAAGGTGATTGCTAAGTCCAGTATATTTATTAAGTTAATTTATTTATAATATTTATACGTTTTTACAACATTCTCCATTTTATGATTTTTATATTTTTTGGAATTTCAATAATAAGAAATGTGGCTAATTAAAGATAGAACTTTAACAAGAAGTACAATTAATTTAAAAGAGAAACAACAACAATAATAATAATGCTGAGGTGCCGAGGTTCAATTCTGACAACTAGCTTAACTATATTTTAGATTTTTCTAAATTATTTATTAAAAGGTTTAAGAATGCAATATGACATCCTCTGTCAACAATAAATTAAGCATTACTAAGCATATACTGTGTCAGTTCGTGTCTATAATGTAACAAAAACTCAATGTAATAAACATGCAAAATTATAAGTTAAACATTCATCATATCATTCCTTGTCTATGACTATCTGTGTCAGCCTATGTCGACAATAAATCAAAACCTAATTTTGCAAGAACTCTAGCTAAAATAATAGTAAAATCATATGTTTTGGCTTGAGAAGTATGTCTGATATAATTTCAAGTTTAAGGTTTTCACAAGTAATAAAGCTCGGTAAATCTAAAGTCGATCTCATAGGGAAAAGGTGATTGTTAAGTCCAATATATTAATTATGGTAATTTATTTACAATATTTACACATTTTATAACATTCTCTATTTTATGATTTTTATGATTTTTTAGAATTTTAATAACAAGAAATATGGCTAATTAAAGATAGAACTGCAATACTAAGTGCAATTAATTGAAAAAAGTAACAACAATAATAACAACAGTGCTAAAGTTCAAAGGTTTAATTCACAACAATAATAGTAATATTGTTAAGGTTCAAAGGTTCAATTCTAGTAACTAACTCAACTATATTTTAGCTTTTCTAAAATATTTATTAAAAGGTTTAAGAATGTAATATGTCATCCTTTCTCAACAACAAATCAAGCATTTCCAAGTGTTTATTATGGTAGTTCATATTTAAAATGCAACAAAAACTTAACTTAATAAACATACATGATTTTAACATTACTTAACTAAAATTACGAACAAAATAATAAGTTAAACATTCGTCGTGTCATTCTCTGTTTACGACTAATCAAGGTCCACCTAAGTATTATCTGTACCAGCTCATTTTTGGGAAAATATTTTAGCATTATAAATGCTTAGAAAACAAAGAAAAACTAAAAATATTTAAGTTAATTTTGCTAGAATTTCCTCCTATTTTCTCAACTAAAAAAAAATCCTCTTGGAATTTTCACAGAACAATGAGCTAACTGAAGTGTGATAGATGTTGGCTTAAGTTTACCTAAAATTAGTTATTGATAAATAGAATAAGGCAAAAGGTTTATGCTAACACCAAGATCTAACAATACATGTTCAATTTAAGTGTTTCTTTTAAGACAAGAGATTGTTGGACAACCTGGAATTTTGAACTTTGGTAGTGAATCATGTTGAATGATGAAACTAATACTCTCAACTAAAAATACAGTTTTAGTAACATTATGCTTCCTTTTAATTGGACATAAATCTTTCAAAAATTTAACATAAAAAGATACTTGAATTGATTGCATCTAAATGTGGAATGTTAATTTTATTTTGCTTGAAAAGTTCAAAAAATTCAGAGTTTTTGTTAAACTTTGCTTTTGAAAGCAAAGCTTGAGGAAAATGAGCTTTTGGAATGCATTTTGCTTTTGAAACAACATTTTCTTTTTTAGAATTTTTCTTATTTTCAGAAACGTCACTAACTTTGTTATTACTTTTCAAAGTTGAATTAACAATTTTACCATTTCGAAGAGTTGAAACAAAATTAACAGTTTCTTGTTGTGGTGGAGAACTTGAAAAGGTAACTTCATTATAAATGGGTGATGTACAGGTTGAGAAGGTAATTTGCCTTTCTCTTGAATGTGCAGTGAAGAAGTGAGTTGAGAAATAAACTCTTTAATTTCATGAACGTCTTGTGAAGTACGAGTGTTGTAAAATTCCTGTTTCTAAATGAATGCTTTTTGAGCTTACATGAATGATTGTAATGTGTCTTTGTTAACGATTTTTCATATTCGCGCAAGCGGATGCAGTCGTTCCAAATAGTGAAGTGCATAATTGTGCAAATATCGATCCCATAAGGATTGTGTTAATTTTATTGACTACAAAAATTAGTATAACCCTATAATTATTTGAATAGTCAATTAATTTGAATTTCAAAAATAAAATAAAATAAAATTAAAAAAGAGAATTTAAATTATAATTGAAAAATAAATAAATCCTAAAATGTTGGGAATTATGATTTCACAAAAATTAATTATATCTAATGAAACATATAATTGTGATTGTCTCATGTTATATTGATGGTCGAATTTTTACGTTACATTTAAAATTCTTAAGCATAAAAATGCACTATTTTCTATGCAAATATTTTATACCTAAAGTCATTATATGCTATGGATATTCTTATTATGGCCAAATAAACTATGTAAGTATATCTCTATTTAACATTATAGCATTCTTCACAGTATCCTAAACCGCAAATATTCTCTCGGTTTCATTACGATTTATATAATTATCTAACTAATAACCAGCTAATAAAATTTATTAAGCTTAGTGTAAATATTCATCTTAATATAAGTTTTACCAAAATATTATTTAACTAAATCAAATGTTCATAATTCTAATTAGATCATAATCCTAACAAAAATAAAGTTAAAAAAATCATATTAAAGGCAGCAAAATTAAAATAACACAACTAATAACATTAAAATAATGCACAGAGAAAGTTTAAAAATGACCCAAAATTTTTATTCTATCTGGCGGGTCCATCATTCTACATATAGCACTCTATCATAGTATTTTACAAATAAACATACTCACAATATACCTCACAATATTTACAAACTATTTTACAAAATATTATTTTTAAAACTAAAACTAAAAAACAAACTTGAGAACACTCTCGGCCTGAGGCTGGGTTCTTCTTCTTTACCCCCACTAGGTTTACTTCGGATGCCAATCTTTTATAGGCAAGAAATTTGCCTTCATTACATTCCAACTAAAAAGCACTAAAAATTTTAAATTGTTATAAATAATCAATTGTGTCTGTCCACTAAGAATTAGTATCCAAGATTAGATCTGTATATCTCTTACTGAAGTAAGCGTTGACATTAACGTAAATAGTCAAAGTCAAATCTGACGGAGTTACTGTAGCAATGGTTGAATGTGATTACTGTAGCAATTATGACTACTGTATCAGGCACTGTGGCACACGAAAATTTATAAATACCCTATTCTCTTACTCATTTTTGGATATCTAAAATTAAGAGATTAATGTACTTTCTCTTTCTAAATTCCTTACCTTGCCTTTATAGTCCTTAGTTTTTATACTACGTTATCAGCACGAACATTCTAGTTCTAATTCAAATCTCTATCCCTAGTAAGCAAAGGCAAAGGTATATCATTTCTTTTACTTATTTCTATATTTATGTAATACCATCTTTATAAGGTAAAGGCTTTATCGCCTAATTATAAGTGTGGTATGAATACAAAAATTATTATTGCTATTTCTCAAGCATATTCTGTATATACACTATTCGAAAGGTTTACTTAGTAAATTGACGTGTCCATTACACATATTCTATATATACACTTTTCAAGGGCTTATCTAGTAAATTGGCGTGCCTATTTTACATATTCTGCATATGTATCTTTCTAAAAGTTTACATAATAGATTGGTGTGTTCATATTATTATTTTTACACATCTATATGTATACATATTTCTTAACTCTTTATTGTTTATCTTAAATTTTATAGTTAATTTGTTTATGTATTCGTTTATATGCTAATGTTACCTTATACGGTTTTGTATTTTTCTTAAAATACTAATAAAGGATAATACCGTCTTTATACTATTCTAACGGTGATCACTGGTTTTCAAAAAAAAAAAAAAAAAAAGCCTGGAACAAAGCTTTGCTACACTTCTTGGTTTTTTATTTTATTTTTTTTTATTTTTTATTTTATTTTTATTTTTTTAATGCTACGCTTATGTTTGCAAAGCTGATGGGAAAATAACACTTACAAGTCAATTACGAAATTAACGCTTTGTTTTTTCACTTCACGGAAACACGCCTTGAGGCTAGGCCCTGCCCTTCCTTTGTCTGCCAATTGAAGAGAGAGAAGGGGCTTCTTGATTTCTAGAGAGAGAGAGAGGCAAATACAAACAACGCATCACTCTTCTTTGAAGCTCTTCATCAATGGCGGGCGTGTCCCTCAAGTGCGGTGACTGCGGCGCCCTCCTGAGGTCCGTAGAGGAAGCCCAAGAGCACGCCGAGCTCACCTCCCACTCCAACTTCGCCGAGTCCACCGAAGCCGTGCTCAACCTCGTCTGCGCCTCCTGTGGCAAACCCTGCCGATCCAAGACTGTAACTATTTCTTTCTTAATTTCAAGATTTTACTCAATCTCGTCCATGGATTGAGAACTGTTTTGATAGAATTCCGAATATTCTTAACTTGTGCTAAGCGATTTTCGATGGAAAAAGATAGGTTTTTTCCGATCCAAGTTGTTATAATTCTCACATTCAGTTGTTGTTTTCCTGTGATTTGAAAATGAGTATCGTATCTATTGGATTTGCATTTCTTGATATTTTGATGGTTTAATTAATTTTATGGGTTTATGTGTGTGTTGGTCACTAGCTGGAGATTCAGATTATTTTCTTATTTGGTTTTAACTTTTAAGATATTTGATCATATTGGTTCAGGAGTTGAGGATTGCAGGAACTGTATTAGCAAAATTTGGGATATGTATGAGAAAAAAATATATCAGTTGTAGGATTCAATTTTGCTAATACAATTTGGAAATATGGGATGGGTTATTGAAAAAAAAAAAAAAAAAAAAAACTCTATTGGTAGGATATAATTTTTAGCCATATGATCACCTGAAGATCTTCTCTAATTAAGAAAAGTATGATAATAGAATGGAACTTGCTGAAGAGTTGACGTTAAGAATTAGGATGTTTCTTCATACTCTACCATAAAATTCTACATAGAACATCAAGAAAGATCCTTTTCCTTTCAATCGAGGCTAACAAAGAGGACATCATTTTCGAGGGAAAAGGAAATCATATATTTGTTGGTCTTTTCTAATCCTTGGTCTTGTTCTTTTAGTTCTGTTTTAATGAGGTTTTGGGCTTTGATTTGTTTGATCCTGAAGGAAAGTGATTTGCATACCAAAAGAACAGGGCATACTGAATTTGTTGATAAGACATCAGAGGCAACAAAACCAATAAGTTTGGAGGTCCCAAAGGTGGCTGCCACTGAGGGAGAAGGGGATGTCGACGCAAGTACGAGCCAGTCCAAAGGTACTTTCCCAGTTTATGATTTTTTTAAGCCTTGCATGCGGCTGAGATTGTGGAGGTTTTATTTTCTTGATTAGCTGTTTTTGTATTTGGGAATTGGTTGGATATGGATTGGTGTTTTCTTGCTTTATTATTATTTCTGGTTGAAAAAATGCCGCCTAACAGGCTTCTATCAAAATTTCTTCAATAATGCTTTGGTTTTTAAGGTTTTGATAAAGAAGGTGGCTATAGGAGCAAGTGGAATAAGAATAGAAACATAATGTGACGGATGATATGTATATTACTTCTTTTCTTGGTGCTCTTGAGTCTTGATATAGTTCCTCAATTATTTGGTGTATGAATTGTTTCTCTTTTAGAAATGGTTGTTCCGGAGGTTGACAAAAAGCTACTCGAGGAACTTGAAGCAATGGGTTTTCCAACTGCTCGAGCAATCCGTGCACTTCATTATTCTGGTGAGCTTATTACAATACATGCGTGTATATTTTTATGTTTTTATTTACTCTTTCCCTTTTTTTTTCTTAGAGCGTTAGAGACACTGATGAATGATTCTTTAGATATCGATTAGCTCTATGGTAACATGGTTGACTCGTCTTTAGGTGCTATTCACCACTTCTTTGTATATAACGAGGGTATAGGTTGTTTTTTGTTTCTTGAAAGGCCAAATTTACAGTTTGATTCCATTTTTTAACTTCCTTCTCTGTAAATACAGGCTATCGTAAAAGGAAAATAATTTGTCTTATTCAATGTCCTTTTGGATTAATTTAGCCTTTTGCTGCCATCTGGAGTTTATCTGTAGGACTAGCAAACATCATGAATCTAGTGGCAGCCAGAGTTGTTGGCTATTTTTTTTTTTGACCTTTTGGTATTATCTATTATGTCCCTAAATATTATGGCTAAGTTATGTTAGTTCGAATTTATTTGGTAATTGTATTAACTTTACTTGGCTGTATTCTGTTGTTTAAATATTTTGATTTTCAGGTAATACCAGTTTGGAGGCTGCAATAAATTGGGTAGTGGAACATGAGAATGATTCTGATATTGATCAGATGCCTATGGTATGTACCTTTGTAACTTCGTTTTAATTCTTCTTCCTTCTTATGCATTTGCAAGTCATCCCTTTTTCTTCTTAACACTCGAATTCACTTTGATCACTATCGAGTCTCTGTAATTATGCAGATGTACATAAACTAGTTAGGAGTAGAATGTCTTGGAAGAGATAAATTATCATAACCTCCGTAGTTCCATAAATGATACGATGCAATGTGTGTATAAAATTACTGGTAGATAGATTATTATTTATAAATTTCTAATAGACTCCTTTGGTTAGAACCTTCTAATGCATACATCTATTTCTGATGCTTGATTGAAGGTTGTTCTAGACACTAATTCTTGACACCAGAGACACTGCCAATTTTCCCTTACTTCCATATATTTTTCTTATAGTTGCAATCTCCAACACGAACAACAAATTTGTAAATAATCTCTTCATGTTTGTTCATTTTGTTTTTAATATTAGTGCTTTGTATAGATAGAAACATTGGGAGATAGAAATCTAGGTAGAAGTATTGGGAACATAACGAGGGCGAGTGCAATAGACAACTTCATAACAAAGAAATAAAAGATAGGGGAGTAGAGCTCGTCCAGAATAAATATTACTTGCTTCCATGTTTGTAGGTACCAGCCAATACCAAAGTTGAGGCTCCAAAACCTTCTCTTACTCCAGAGCACATAAAAGCCAAGCAACAAGAACTAAGGTATTTTCCATTAATTGCTGAGTGCCACTGATTTGATAATTGTGTTTGTATGCAGTCTATTTTGGTTGTTTACTTATGCTTTATATTATACATCATGCTTCCTAATGTTTTATAATTCAATATTTGGGAAACATAATAGACATTTGAGGAAGGCATAGATTATAGTCATTGTGTTTTGCTATTGCATAACAATTTTCTTTTTCATTAAAGGGAGAGGGCTAGGAAGAAGAAAGAAGAGGAAGAGAAGAGAATGGAAAGAGAAAGAGAAAAGGTACTTACTAAGGTTCTGATCTCTTTCCTTGTAGACAAAAGTAACTGCCTCCAGTTTTGTCAGACTCCTGTTCTAGTGGGTGTTGTTCTCACTTTGACTCAATTTTACTATGATAAATTCATAACCCAATCTTACGCTTTGTCTTTGGGATGTACGAATATTATATTCTTTCTTTTAATTTGAAACCATTAAAAATTTATTTTACTTTTGTCAATACAAATATAAAACTGGTAAAAGTGACAAAGAATCAATTTCTTTTTACTTTCTCGCCTTAAGAAGACTCTACTTTGAATTATTTTGTGTTGCTTACCTATAGATATATGATAGTGTACCCTCTTGGTGGATTATTTATTCAAAATTTCTCATCGGAGAATGTTTTCAGAGGCATGTCTCTTTTCCAATTTTGATGTTCAGGAGTCTTTTTGCCAACTTAATAACAGGGTCCTTGTTTCTTTTTTCTTGCAGGAGAGGATTCGAGTGGGAAAGGAACTGCTGGAAGCGAAGAGAATTGAGGAAGAAAATGAAAGAAAGCGGTAAACCTTGTCTACATTATGTTTTTTATTCCATTCTAATCTTTTATGGCATCAAATGCCCTTTTTACTTTTATTGCTAAGAGCACATTCATGTATTGGGATGGTAATCTGTTTTTCTCGACAGAATAATGGCTTTACGGAAAGCTGAGAAAGAAGAAGAGAAAAGAGCACGTGAGAAAATTCGACAAAAATTGGAAGAAGACAAGGTATGCTCACTAAACATCAATTGCAGCCACTTTTTGTATTGTTTCGGAAGTACTTGTATTATTGCAGTAAAAAAAATTTACATTTGTAAGCATTTAGTTAATTATTCTCCCTTTTTTTAGTCAATTAAAGCATTTGGCTAGGAAATTATTAATTGCCTGATAAATTTTAAGAATTAAGTGGCCACAGCAATTCATGCAGGTTGGATCTAAGATATATAAATAGTCACTGTCAACTTTTTTTTTTTTAATTTTTTTATTTTTTTACCTGTATGGGACTTCTAAGCTGAGAGAAGTATCGATTTTCAATCATATTCTCTCTGAAGCGTTTTTGTAAGTTATTTTCCCAGAATGCTTCACATTTCTGCTCAATAACTTATAAACACTCTTATCTTTCCACTTCATTTTTCTTTCAAATGAATTAATTAGTTTCATTTATTTGTCTTCACAGGCAGAAAGAAGGCGAAAACTCGGATTGCCACCAGAAGAATCTTCAGCTCCAAAACCTTCTGCACCAGTTGTGGAAGAGAAAAAGGTATGGTAATGCATGAATGAATTATCTTCCTAATTTAAAGTCAGTGACTTGAATTTAGGGTGACTATTGCCTGTGTTATCCAATCTGCAGATTATGTTGCCTGTTAGGCCTGCCACCAAAGTGGAGCAAATGAGGGAGTGTTTGCGATCTCTCAAGCAGAATCACAAGGTAAAACGTTGAAGCCACTTCCTGCTCTATGATATTGAATATCATACATATGCAAACTGCATATTAGCAGTGCAAAAGGATCATTTCATACTAGATTCCGGTAGTATCTTTGTTGAATATTGAAAATTTTGCATCTCATAGCTATGGAAATAATGCAAAATTTTGCAACGTGAAAAGAAAGATTAAGCTGTTACATCGTATGTTATTGCATGAACCAAGTGGACTATCCAGTGAAGATTTGATATCTATATGAATATTGGATATGGAGTGACCCGTGTTTCGTTCTTGTGGAAATAGGATGATGACGTGAGAGTAAAGAAAGCATTCCAGACGCTCTTGACTTATATTGGGAATGTTGCCAGAAATCCAGATGAGGAGAAATTTAGAAAAATTAGACTCACCAACCCATCTTTTCAGGTAAAAACCTTATGAAAATTCACATGCAAGGCTCTTAATCTACATTTGTTTTGTGGGAAGTAGGTTATACCGGAATTTATGATGTATTTTGCGTATTAGCAAATGTCAGAATACGGATCAAAGTCTGCCTATATGTGTCATCTTATGCATAATGTCATATTTTTTCAGAACAAAGATTGTTGAATTTTTTCTGTCGAAACTATTTCCTAACATGGACAGGGAATAGTTTGTTTCATCAGTTAAACCTTATCAGAGTTCTTGGGTAAGGGGTGAAAATTTACACTACCAATCGTTCTGTTAGTTTTATGTACTTTTTTTAATGTGATTTTAACTAGATTTAGTGTTCAAAATCGCACCACTACCATTACGGGTACTGGGGTGGGATGGGATAGAAGTGATGAAAAAGATAAAATCTAGATTGAAGATACAAAATTTAGAAGACAAATAGAACCAGTAGAGAGAGATAATAGAGAGTCCAAGAGGAACAGAAACTAGAGAGAATCAAGAACTCGAGCAAGAGAGAGAGAACTAGAAATTTCAATATTCACTAATCAATCATCGACACTCTTCAATTACAATCACTAAGGTACATATAGAAATAAAACTAACAAAAAGATAAACTTCACTATATTCTAAAAATCTTGAGAGATAAACATAATCCTTAGATTAAATGCTAAAAAAAGAACACATTCTAAGTGACAACCATACAAATTCGAATTCAAAATTCTAATCTTGTTTTTCATGCAGCCTTAGTGTAGAAAGCTCCCAAACCTCATGTTCACCATTTCTCTTAAACCCTGTAAATTGATTTTGAACACATTGCTAAAGACCTCTCTAGTTATTTGTTCATGCCTTCCTTCCCTCTTCAGCTATTCTTGTTTGTTTCGGTCACCATGATTTTCTTGCCTCTTAACAGGAGCGGGTTGGGGCACTGAAAGGAGGTGTCGAGTTTCTCGAGCTTTGTGGGTTTGACAAAATTGAAGCTGGTGAGTTCTTGTTTCTTCCCAGGGAAAAGGTTGACATAACAGTTCTGCATTCTGCTGGGTCTGAGCTTGACTCTGCAATAAAGAACCCATTTTTTGGAGTTCTTTAAAGTCAAAACTGGACTCTTAAATGTAATTTTGGGTGTTTAAACTTTCAATTACAGAAGATATGAAATTTTTGTTGTGTTTTCCAAGTATAGGGTCTCTGCTTGATTTTATTAATTATGTGCATGAAGATTTGAGGCGGTCTTTGATGGTGATGAATTATATTATTCAAGTTGCAATCACTAACTGTGAAATATTTGATTTTTGGTTTACTTCGCAATGGATACATTTATCGGTAACTACAAAATTCTTACTAAAGAAAAAACAATTATTTTTACAAGGACCAAAGTCCAAAATAATGATTTATAGTATAGGCGCTCAGAAAAAGCTATACCTAATTGTGTTCAGCTAAATTTCTAACAATCGGATTAGTTGATACTATTTTGTGCGAGAAAAACTTTTAGTTTTTACAATATAATGTTATCGTGTTTTTGTCGATTTTGGGCTAAATTTTTAACAAGCGGGTTTAGTTGATATTATTTTGTGTATATGGGTGTTTGGTAATCTTGGTATGGAAATTTTTTTTAGTTTTTACAGTGTAATGTTTAGTTTTTATTTTTATTTTTATTTTTTAAAATTGGTTTAAATTAGTGATTTAAATTCATGAAAATATTTGAAGGACATAGGATTTAAATTCAAATAAAAACAATGAGATTTTTATTGTAGAAATTCTTATTTGAAACCGTTAAAATTAGTTAAATTTATTATTATTATTTTTTATATTTGATGGCTGAAAAATATTGCTGTATTTTTTTTTGTTTTAAAAAAAAAATTGCAAAAAAAAAAAAACAGAGAAAAGTGTTTTTTTTAAGGTGTTCTTTTTTATGAATTCAAGGAAAATCTAATTACCTGTATAAAGGATGGAGTGTCGTAATGACTTCAACTTCCTTAGTATTAATTTGTCTCGCTATCATATTTTTTTTCCCCTTTTGAGGGGAAGTATCGCCATCCTATTAATTCAAGAATTACTCAGAAAATAACGTAGTTACACACACATGTCAATTGAAAGAAGTGTCCATATATGTACAAATAATTAATGACCGAATATTGTAATGTCGTGACTCATCTTTATATGTTCTATTAATTATCACAGGGAAAAAAATGTAACATATCATCATGACACCCCACTTCTGTTCTGGAAAACACAAATGATGCAATAATGGAAACACGTGGAACAAGTACAATCTGAACATCTACGGGCCCACTGTATGTAAATTGGCCTTAGATAATTTTGGTAGCTTTTGGTGCCAAAGAAAAAAAGGAAACTGAGACCTGGCCACAATTATTTATTTTTTATTCATCAGTTGATTTTTATGTAGTATTAACAAAATTAAATTTAACACGTTTAAAAAAAAGAAAATTAAATTTAATAAATAACCCTAGTTTTGTTAAATATCTTAGTAATTACTTCAAATTATTATTGTCCATTTGTGTACCCGTTGGCAATAAAACAAATCACTTTTATTAATAACTAATGCATCAATCGCCAAAAAAAAGGCACCATGTTTGAGATATTTCATTGATTCTTGGTTGAAATGTATGTAGTACAAGAATTTTACAAGATTTTCAAAATAAAATTATGAGTAAATATATTCATGATAATCGGTTACTTTTTTTTTTTTTTTTTAAAGGTATGATTATTGATTGCCTGATTGCAACATTTGTAATAAAGAGTTTCATTTTATAGTTTTCAACTTTTGAGAAATGGAAATTTCATTGCCAACTTGAAAGAAGTATATTTTCAAATATAGTCACAAATGACTATTCCTTACAAGAAAATTGGACTTTTAGATATTGAGTTAATTCACCAATGAAGACAGATAAAGTACATGAAGAAATTGTGTTTAGACACAAGAAAAGTATCACTTTGACACATAAAATTGAGCGTGACCAAGACTTATTGTAGACATGATCCACATATAAAATTAAAAAGACGAAAAGGCGATTAAGGTGTTTGAAAAGTATTGTTGAAACTAAGTTTACTTAAAACCATTTTAATATGTGAGATTTTTATATTATAATTTATTTTTTTATTAATATTGTAGCATATAAAAATTTTATATTGTATCAATAAAAAATTTGCTGAGTTAATATTATTCTTGTACTAAAAAAAGAAAAATAAGAAAAAAAAGAGAAAAATAATTGGCTGAGGCAGTATTAATCTTGTACTAAAAAAAAAGAATAATTAATGACGTGGCTTCACCAGATCGTCGCAGCTTCGTCTCTCACCCGGCTGTAAGTTTCGTAGCACAACAACACAACAACACAACACAACACAAAACGCAAACACAACACAGCAGAGCAGCGAAGGGAAACTGAAACCGATCAAGCTCACGAACCCTAGAAAATCCCCCAAATCACTCGCGGAATTCGGATTCCGATTCGAAAATCGAATCTGGACTCTGATCGACTGCCGAAGAATCGAGAACGAGCAACAACTTCAACAATGGTGAAGAAGAGAGTGCCGGACTGGCTCAACAGCTCTCTCTGGTCCTCGACTCCACCCCCCGACGACGATCGCCTCCAACGCTACGCCTCGAGCAATTCCACGACCACAGCCGCGACAATAACCGCGACCTCGGCACCGGAGCCGGCCAAGGTCGAGCCGCCGGTTCCCGTTCTGCCGCCCTCCTCCTCGGCGGAAAGAGCGCCTCCGGCGAAGCGCGTAAGCGAAGATTCGCGCTTCGTAGGGGAGGACAATGGCGCGTCCGGTGCGCCTTCTGCTGAGGACATCTCTCGTCAGGTTCAGCTCCTTGCCGAGGTTAGAGTCTTTCTCGTTTTGTATCATATAATTTTTTTTTCTCTTTTTTGATTTTGTTGGTTTGATTTCTGTATGCTTCTTGAGGAGTCGGAGATTTTTGAATTCTTGTAGTTATCGAAGAAGGTGATAAACATGCGTGAGTTGAGGAGAATCGCGTCGCAGGGGATACCGGATGGGGCTGGGATTCGTTCCACGATGTGGAAGGTGTGTATGGATTGTACATTTCTTGCTAATCTTTGATTGAGGTTGTCTGTCTGGTTGTCGAGAAAATGCGATGTCATTTTTTTTTTTTTGGTCAAGTGCTTGGTTTTGAATTGGAGCAACTTTTTCATTTTCCTTTTATTGTTGTAGCTCTTACTGGGTTATTTACCACCGGATCGTAGTCTTTGGTCAACTGAGTTGGCTAAGAAAAGATCGCAGTACAAGCATTTCAAAGACGATCTCTTGATGAATCCTGTAAGTCATGTTGAGAATTTCATTATTTGTTTGTTTATTTTTCTCGTAATTTTTTTCCAATCTGAATTTTACACACCGTTGGTTTCAAGTTCACGCTTAGAAATGAATGAATAGTGGGGAATGGAACAACAGTATAGTCACCCTGGTGTTTTGGACTTGGTACAGATTAGAGTCGTCGATACCTTTTAGAAAGAGGTCATTTTGAATATATATATATATATATATATATGTATATGTATATGTATATGTATGTAGTTTAAAAACATTGTCGCTTACTAGAGTTTCTTTTTGTACATGACCTCTTTAAAAAATTAGCCTGCAGTTTCCGTTACTTGTTGAGTTGATTAGCCAATTTCAAAATATTATGGGACATATACGGGGTTTTCATTTTTATTGCTTTTACATTAGTGAATGCTTATTTTACCTATCCATTTTGTATCTTATTGTTGAGCGATTAAAAAAATTATTTTTGCATTCTCCAACTCTCTGACATTGTAAACATATTTTTCTTGCTGGCTTGTCAATTCATGCGTTGCCATATTAAGTGGAATTCTGATGTCAAAAAACAGTGCCAAGATAAAGATTGATATAGAGTAGTAATCTACTGCTTTTATCCTGTCCAAAAAACTTGGATTTCTTAATGTTTCTGTGGCTAGTTAGTCAGAAGTCACAAGGAGGCTGGAGCAATCCACTAGCTTTGACAATGATCAGGCGAACTGTGAAGGACGTTGTTTGCTTTCAAGATCTGAAATAAGTCATGGGGAGCATCCTTTGAGTCTTGGAAAGACCAGCATTTGGAATCAGTTCTTCCAGGTAATATGACTTGATTGCGACTTGGATTAGAGGCATAATTAGATCTTTAGCATCTTTAATAATTTGTAAAAAGTGAGAAGGTCAGCATGTGCTTCTAAGATATATTCAATGAAATTGAGTGTATTGGACTGAGTCCTGTCGTTAACCTACAAGCCTTTGAATGTCTTAAAACACAAGGACTAACTTTGGAATCTATTAATCTTTTTTTGCATCTCTTTCACTCCCTCTCTCTCTTTCTCTCTCTTCCCATTTCTTTATGTAAATTATTGAACGCCACAACTGGAATAGTTTGTAAACCATATTCCCAAATTTCTTCTTCTTGAAGAAGAAGAAACGTACAATAATTGGGGATGAGGACAATTTTTTTTTATGCACATTTCAATTAACGAAAATGTCAACAAACTAGACTAGCTGCCCCTTCTTTTCTATGGTATAATTATGGATAGGAAATATTTCCACCTCTATGAACTTGCAGGGATGTGGCCGACATTCTTGTTAAAATGTAATTTCAACTTTTGGACTATGTAGGACACAGAAATCATAGAGCAGATCGACCGAGATGTAAAGCGCACTCATCCGGACATGCACTTTTTCTCTGGGGACTCTCAATTCGCTAAATCTAATCAGGTCCATCATTCCTCTTTAGCTTGAACTATGATATCAACAAATTTTTTATTATCATGTATACAGCCAATTTGCTGAGCTTGGTCTATACTTTCAGGAAGCTTTAAAGAACATATTAATGGTATTTGCGAAGTTAAATCCAGGGATAAGATATGTTCAAGGGATGAATGAGATTTTGGCACCTTTATTCTATGTGTTCAAAAATGATCCAGACGAAGAAAATGCAGTAAGTACTAAGTACATGTCTTCACTATTATTATCTCTTCTTTATTGCCGTTAGCCGTTCATTTCTCATTTTTTGCTGAAGCCTCAATTTGTGCGCATCAATTTACTGTTTCTGTTTGAGCTATAGTGTCTTTTTATTCTTTAGTTTGGATTTATAATTTTGCATATATGCATCCAGCAAGATTAGCTCGATCCTTGATGTCAAGTCACCAATGCAACTATTTTGATTCTCATTGTTTCTTTACTGTGAATTTGAATTCTTCTTGTGGCCTAAGGATGGCTCTTCAAAATTATAGTTTATAACCTACCTTTTATTTGGTACTTAATGTGTTTGAAGAATTTTTTGCCCCATCAGATAAATTTTTACTCTACTGCAAGATTTTAAAGATGAAATAAATCTATATAAAGGCTCGGGTTGTTTTCATGCTATACCTCGAACATAGTTTGCTCCTATGGTCTATGGATGACAGCTGGAAATTGCAGTAAAGAAAAATAAGAGAAATGAATATATGATTTTGTATTATTGCAACTAGAAATTAAAAATGTAGTATTGCAATGTGGTTTACCATGTTTTCTTGTTGTTTCTGGTTTTGATTGTGCTTATCATTTTGTAACGTTGAATAGGCTTGTGCTGAAGCAGACACCTTCTTTTCTTTTGTCGAATTATTGAGTGGATTCCGCGACAATTTCTGTCAGCAACTTGACAATAGTGTTGTTGGAATTCACTCCACAATTACAAAGTTATCTCAGCTTTTGAAGGAACATGATGAAGAACTATGGCGTCATCTTGAGGTCACAACCAAAGTAAGACATAACTCTAGTGATCACAGCACCTGACACCAAATTTTTCTTTCTTGCTAAATTGACGGACTCGTGATTAAGGCATTACAGTATGGTCTAGAGCAACATTCCTAGATATCTTTTAGCTTGCTGTTTTTTCTTTGCTGACACTTGATAGGAATCTTTTCTACATTTTCTCCATAATTATGGTCAATTGGCGTAACTTAGAGACAGAATTACATTTTATGTTTGGGTTTGGGTTTCTGCTCCTTTATTTCTAGGCACATGTTGACCCTGTGTGTGCTGGAACTTCAAATAGTTGTTTAGTAATGGCTAACACAAGTTTTAGGCTTTGATTAAAAAGTAATGAATGGTGCATGGAACATGATAATATGATCCATTATCTATAATGATAATTTTCTTTTATAATTTTTCCTTGATTTGCAGTATGTTCTTCACTTCAAAATTTTCTTTTCTAACTGCCTACCCAAACATTAGTACTAGTATAATATATATATATATATATATATATATATATAGAGGGACTAATGCCCAGAACTGAAGTTGATTCAAGGGATTTTTGCAAATAGTATAATATATATATATATAGAGGGACTAATGCCCAGAACTGAAGTTGATTCAAGGGATTTTTGCAAATCACGTTGCAACTTCTTTTCTCTTTCAAAGCGAATCCTATATGCTAATTAGTTTAGGTGTTCAGTGAAGAACATAAGGCCTGTGACCTGTCGTAACCAAATACTTTCCCTCTCTTTCCTTGAGATGATTACTGTGAATGCATTTTTGCCAATGTTTATGCTTTCTGAGTTCTGTTTTTGATTACTGAGAATTTCATTTAAATGCTTACTGCTTTGTAATTTATTTTATAGGTCAATCCCCAATTTTATGCATTTCGGTGGATCACCCTCCTTTTGACCCAGGAATTCAATTTTGCAGACAGCCTTCACATCTGGGACACTCTTTTAAGTGACCCCGAAGGTCCTCAGGCATGGTTTCTTTGCATAATCTTTTTTTTTTTTTTTTTTTTTTTTTTCAGTTGTAACTTTTGGGGAAGACAAACATTTCATAGTAACAACTGAATATCAGTAACAAACGTGCTATCAGCATCCAATATTTTCCTTAAGCTAGAATATGGGGATAATGGCAATAGTTGTTCCGCCTATGAAAGTATCCATCAACTAGAGGACCTATTAGATATGATTCAGTTCTGCAATAAATATGTTATGAGGTCTACAATGTGTTTAAGGTAAGAGGTAATTTGCCTTGAGTCCTTGACAATTTTAATTAGAGTAATTTGTGAAAATTCATGAGAAATTCATGTCATCTTGTTAGGAGTAAGCGGGGAAAAAGATGAATTCCATGGCGAGGTTACAAGTGGAGTATAACATGGATTGACTTAGCTGTGGATGAAACTATTTTTTTTTAATTTTTTATTTTGTCATGACTTTGGTATTAGCCAAAAAAAAAAAAGTCTTAAAGATTGGATGTAAATTTGCTTTCGAAATCCCTTTCTGGATCGGATATTAAATTCGACTATGATATTTGTTTTTGCTAAATCAGGATGGTACCTAATTGATTTTCTTTTTGGTGTAATTCCCTTTTTGAGGCTCTTCTCTCCTTTTCTGGGGCTAACAATTTTGGTTCTGTATTTGTAGGAGACCCTTCTTAGAGTATGCTGTGCAATGTTGATTCTCATTCGGAGGCGACTATTAGCAGGTGATTTTACCTCTAATCTCAAGCTGTTACAGAACTACCCACCAACAAATATTAGTCATCTTCTCTATGTTGCCAACAAGTTGCGAATACAAGCCCCTGTCTGACCTTGATGTCCTCTGACTTTTCTTACTTTTATTTTGTTTCTTATATTCATAACTTTGTACGTTTGTAAAGTAGTGCATGTAAATGTTGGTCTAAGGGTAAACTGTAGACACTTTTAATTTCTTCTCCTTCAAATTATTTGGTCTCTTGGGGCGTTGGATTCTCTCTCTCTCTCTCTCTCTGTCTGTCTCCCTCCCTCGCAATTTTGTAATACAGCTTGTTTTTCCCTTTGTCATTTTGTTTTGTTTTGTTTTGTTTTGTTTTTGTTTTTGTTTTTTTTTGCTTCCGCTTCTTAGTTCTAAAATAGATTGATGAAGTGGCCGATTAAGAATGTGTAGTAATATCACTTCAAAAAAAAAAAAAAAAAAGAAAAGAAATGTGTAGTAATATCAGGACAAGTTGGTGGTTTATAAAATAAGCTGTCAATGGTAAATATGCGCCTATTTTTGGTAGTTTGGCTTCAATTGAGTATTTTTAGTTTGGCCGTCAAATTGTAATTGTAATTATAATTATAATTATTGTTGTTGTTGTTGTTGCTCTGCTGCTGCTGCTGTCATGGTAAGACCTTAGATAAGCTTGGGAAGAGTAATATATTTTTTTTGGGGTGAAATTTTTGAGGGTTTAAACGAACCTAACAAAATCCTGGCTTAGTTTGAATTCGGTCTAATTATCTTGTCCCCGGTTACTTAACTACCCAAAAAAAAAAAAAAAAAAAGAACCTTGTACCCGGGTACCAGCGTGCCAGGATGGTCGGAGAAAGAGAGAAGAAAGCTACAGCTCCAATGAATCAGAAAAGTGATAAAAAGAAAAAAAAGAAAAAAAAGAAAATGGTTGAAAACTAGGATGCATGAGGGACAGCTGTTAGTTTGTGAAGTATCAGTATTGTGATAAATTTTTTTTGGTTGGCACGTTGATCCCTAAATTTGTTTCTTTTTATTAATTTTGTAAAATTAATGTTGGTTTTTTTTTGTTGAAAAATTTAACAAAGATAATACTCATCATTAACTGCAAAAAAACTCCCATTCACTACCCATAAAGTTATTCTTGAAAATTAGAACACTTTTATTTTTAACAATTAGAAGACTTTGCATTTAATATAAGTGTTTTTGTTAAATTTCAAAATATCATCCGCACATTACCTGTATTATGATTTAAAATTTATCATTTAAGGAATGAAGAAGAATCAAAACTATAAAAAAATAAAAAAATAAATTCAAAGGCTAATTTATCTAAAAAGAATCGTCATAAACTATGACACTTGTAACGCTATACCCCGTATTATAATCATAACATTTGTTCCCTTCAAATTTAATTCCCTTCAAATTTAACCATACATTATTACATGCATTTTTCAATCCAAAAATTAACAGAAGCGAGATTCTTGAGACCTTTTTATTTGAGGGAGAACAAGAGTACATTTGTAAGTGGGAAGCAAGCATCATAACTCGGAGAATATTTGAATGTACCCCAATAAGATTTAGGGGATAAATTGTCACAATAATAATAGTATCCAAAATCTCAAAGAAATGCGAAGAGAAGTCGAGCAAGAATCAGTTTTAGGCTTACAGCTCATGTTTATCTGCTTCTAAAAAGTTCGTTCTTTTTTTTTTCCTTTTTTTTCCCCCTTCTGAATTTTGGAAACTTTTTTTAATTCAGTTTCAAGTCTTTCAATACACAACCTCGTCTGGAAGAGGTGGCGAAATGAAGATTTAACCGTGTCGGTTGAAACAGGCAACGGAAATGGAACGAAGCCGTTGCCTAAAGACACTACACCCTATTAATTTTTATGGTTTTGAATTAAATTAACTAGCCTTAAATCAAACAGGTGATACCCAATCCCCATTAACAACTTACGAGATAAAGTTAAAGAGCAGTTTAACCTTTTTTAACCCCCAAAACAGGGGAAATAAGGTGTACAAAAACGTAATACGACAGCATACTACGGCAAAGGCAGAGCTGGATAACATCGGGTTGAAAATTTTGGTTAGAGCCAGATAGAGGGCTCGAGTGTTTGGGAATTGAATTAAAGTTGAAGTTAAAACTATAGCATATAAAAGCTTTATATTATATCTTGCAATGTAGCAAATGAAACTTGGTTTCCAAACACACTCAAACTGTGGTTTTAACCGCGTTCCCAAACAGGCTACAAATCACACAACCTTTGACAACTAAAATCGGCACTTGAGTTTAGTTAGCAAAACACAAAATTATCAACTAGTTGGTCTACAATCAGCCGAGTCATATAAATTGTAATCTTTCTTTTTTTAAATATATATATATATATATATATATCTCAAGACATTTGTAAGATGAAGACCCCAAAATGAGGATCATTGAAACGCTAACTGATGTAAGCAAGAAAGTATATGTACGAATCTTAACCTGCATAGACTTGACATATAAATAGAAATAACATAAGAAATGAATTAGAAAAAGAGCTACACAAAAATTTACGATATAATTTAAGTTGACAGGAAGTGAGTCAAAGTGGGGCAAAATCGTCCAACACTCTCCCGACAGGTCAATACAAAATGGAGTGCTCTGACAGCTTTCAAATCAACTATGAACCTCATTTTACATCGGTTTTGATTTTACATCTCAAATTAAACTTGTAGACAATCTGGCCAAGTTCTTTTAATTACATTTTCAGCTTTCTAAATGTGTATAATCTTCATAAAAATTGGAAATTGAAAATAAATCACTCCAAGTAATCGAGCAGACTCACCCAAGACCACGTATTCTTCAGATACAAAGATTACCTGAAACGCCGAGCGGATATTGAACCCCAATTTCTTTTCGGTTTGGCTAACAGGGTTCAGCAGTATGGTTGTATGACAATCACCAGTTCGAAGTCTGTTGAAAATTTCATCTTTCTTCAATGGTTCTTGTGGAATTTAATGAGTTCAAGGCATCTGAATCACTAGTCACTTCACTCTCCAACTGGCTGCTAAGAATCTCTTGGACATTATTTGGTGGACATTTATCTGCCGGATTCTTCGGAGACATCTGACAGAAACATTCTGGCCAAGGATTTGTATAGAAAGACTCGGGTGGAATCCGTTTGTGTGGCCTGCCGAAGTTTGTTTTGAGCATGACTTGCCTTACAGCTTCTTCAAAACCAGCCGTCCTCCCATTCTCCCAATCAATGAAGATTGGTGCAAGACCTTTCCTGTCAGGTCTGATTGTAGTTCGGAAGCCATAGTACAAGCGGTGTCCGAGGAGATTGTTGGCAAAGTTGCTTGGGCCATCATAGGTAGGCATAAATATATCGGAGAGGAGACAAACCATGTAATCCACAGCTGACCCTATCAATCCCTGGGAGTTTCCCGCTAGCTCCTCTGCGGGTTCCACAGAATTATGGTTTTCAAGGTGAGGGAACAGAGAGCGAAATGGTTTCATAAACTTCTACTCCGCCGAAGAGTTCACCAGCAGCTAGGTAAATCCTGGTAGAGTTGTCAAAGCCCATTGCACGTAATATAAGGCCAACCTGCAACAAAAACAGTCAAATCTCGTTTCAACGTAGATGAATAGACTCGTGTCTATTGCCCAGTTGCATCAAAGCAGAGAGCAAAATGTAAAAAGATTGGTGCAAAGCACGCATGTTCACATCTTCTAATGTCGTCATATTTCAAGATCTTAATGAGCTTATTCGTTGGTAGCCAATGGTACATACATGTGTGTGTGTGTGTGTTTGTGTTTTGAATTCTATAATGCATACACTTCAACGTATTGAAAAAACAATATTACCTTCTTCTGGAGTCAATGGGCATTTTCCAATGGCCATTATACACTTCAACGTATTGAAAAAACAATATTACCTCTTCTGGAGTCAATGGGCATTTTCCAATGGCCCTTCTTTCATTATAAACTAGCTTTTTTGGTGCAAAATTTTCCACACGATACTTCTTTAATATCTTTTGCTGTTCTGGGGTAAAAATATCAAAGCACCTGCAGACAATTCATAAAACTGTCAGATGTTATAAGAAAGGTAATAGCCTTCTTCAGGACTGCAAGATGTGAATTCATTTTCCATTATCAGAATTCGTTTGATTAGGCTTACTAAAAGGGGAAAAAAAAAAGAGTTTCAACCAAGCTAATGCATGTGATAACCTCTAATGATAGGCAATAGTATAATAGGCATATAATCTTATTAAGAATTGCATCAACTGGTCTGAAGACTTGTGTCTAAAATGGACAGTTAATGAATTTGGTTTTGCTCTTTTCTATGCAAACCTACTTGAGTTTTGAGCAAACAAAAAGGAAGCATGCACTCAATAACTAAGTTAAAATTCGTCTGTATTAGCAGAATATGATAATTTGATAAGAACGTACCCAGCAAATGCCAGCATATCCATCTCAAAACGAAGATGTATAGACATGAAGTGACCTTGTGTCCGAAGCTTATCAACTATAGATTGACTCAACCTCATAATCTGAGGCTTAAATCTTAAAGCATGATAGTTAACTCTGCATCTCAATCGTTGGTACTCTGGGTTGTCAATTTCTTCCGCCAAACGATGAGAAAAAGGAGTAAGGTAAATAGCACCATGTTCATTCATTTTCTTCAGAGCTACTGTAGTGTACCAACTAACAGAAGCATCCCTAGGGGGATTAATCTGAGGTGAGGAAGAAAAGGAGGAAAAAGAAAGGGAATCACGCTCAACAATCAAATCTACCAAAGGCCCATGGCATTTTTTTTTTAAATTTAATGTCAATGCTATACCTGTACAGCTTTCATCTTCTTGGTTTTCCCATTCTTCCGAACTTCTGGAATGCTTTCCACAATCCGCACATCAAACCTCAGGGCATTGATAAAATGCTCAACATCATAGATACCATGGAAACCACTGCATATAGTAAAGATATTAGAACGGCATTTAGCCAATGAGATAATGTACGAGGTTCTATAACCAGATCATAACATTGGCACCAAATATGAAAGGAAGATATAAAGCAGCATATTCTGGTATTTTGAAAGGCATTTCAGGAAAAAATAGCAGGCTTTCCTCCAAAGGAACTCTTTTCTGTTCACTAAGGCCCTTGTATCCACCAAAGAAGTTCTAAATTCTATCATTATAAGTAATTGCATCCAACCAATAAAAAAAAAGAAAAAAGGACTTGTTGGCAGTATTCTTTAGTACCCTTGTACCCTAATCAGGAGCACAATGTTACCGATTAAGTTGTGATGCAGCTCATGCACAAGAGCCAGAAATGGAAACAGTTTCAAGTCTCAATGTTCCCTAAAAGTGTAACAGGACATTAACATCCTTAAGTGAAGAGCCTCCTACGTTATCCCAGGGAAGAGTAAAAAAAATGCCCAGCAACCAAATCAATATGCATATGAGACTAATAAGCTCCCAATAATGATAGCGATGAACAAAAAGTAGTATTATCTTCTAGTGCCAGACAAATTCTACATTAGAAAGTCTTTCTAGGTCATGTATTTTTTGCATAGTCATTCGTGCATTATCCTCTAGCTATTCTGTTTGATTCTTCATTCAGAAACTGAAACAAGCGTTTGACAAAAACGGTCAACTCAGCTAAGACCTTGTCCCATAAATTTGGGCCTGGCTACACCAGAATTTTTCTTGGTGTACAAAATCCTCAGAGGAGAAACAACATTTGGCCCGTTTTGTTCACGAGTCCAGAGATTGGATTTGGAATTCAAATTGGTGTTTGTATTTTTGTTTTTTTTTTTTTTTTTTGATGAAATTGAATTGTGGGAAAAACTTGAACAAATTATTTGGGATTGGAATTCGGGTTAGAGCAAAGGATTTTAACCCTGTTATTTTGTGGGTATCTAAACATAATTTAGATTCAGACTCAAATATTGAATCTGAATCCTTGAATCAAACAGGCCAATTATTTTAAAAGACGACGGGCAATCCCCCTCACCTGCCCCCCACACCCAAATCCAAACACACACACATATATACATAGCTCTTCCACAAAGCACACACATGAGTAGTAGAGTATACATACTTGTCATCATGCCAAAAGGAGTTCGCATCCAACTCAGGCAGCACAAGTGTAGCATTCATAATTCGTGCAGCTAGAACAGCATTACAAATCTACAATGTTGACAGAACAGCCAAGGGGAAACATCGGTCTTACTGAAGTGAAAATTAGAAAAACTGTAATAACAGTTAATACTACAAACAAAAAAGATACAAACCGCAGTCCGTTGCTGATTGAGACCACCATTGCATCGTACTCGTAGATAACCATTTGTTTCACTTGGTGGTGCTGCTAGAAGGTGAAGCAATGAGTACTTCTTTTAGCATTATTTAACCCAGGATAAAAATCTATGAAAAAGTTGACAAGAGCATCATACGGGGCCACTCAGATCGGGGAGCCGATGACGGTCTCCAACCACCAGATTCAGCACTATTCCAAAGTTCTTCTACATGGATCTGCACAGAAATGGTAAGAACATAAGTAATCAAATTCAAAGTTCAAACAAATCCATAAAGATAACCGAGACATCACCTTCTTATTCAAAATATATGCGGGAAGAAGAAATATTTTTACTTTTTAAAGCAGCGTTTCAGACATGAACAAAAATATAATAACACACTAAAGTAAGAAATTCTAAAAAAAAAAAAAAGGGAACGCGTAATAATTAACATACCAACAACTCAGAGCTTAATGCATCAAACTAAAATTTTCAAGTTTTGTGGTTCAAGTGTTAGGACAATCAAAGGCTTACCGAATTAACCACCCCCAAATTACTTCCAATTTCTCACGCGTTTCCCCAGAAAACCAGATCAGATCCCGCAAGAAAAATAAAGAGAAAAAGAAATTGAAAATGTGAGCTTCAAACGAACCTCGGAACGGTAGACAGATCGAGAACCGCCACTGCTGGTCATCTTAGCGAGCAAAGAAACCGTGCAGATCAAGAGCACCACAACGGCGATCGATAGCCTCCCAACCATTCCCTTCACAGCTCCTCCGGCCGGCTTCCCGTGCAGCCGGTGATGTAAAACTGGCCTGCAGAGAATCACAATTCATTAAAGTAAAAAAAAAATGGAAATTTGTGTTTGGTTGGAGAGAAAAATAGATTCCAGGAAAAAAAGAGAGAAAAAAAGTAATATAAGGAACTCAAAATTGTACTACCTCCGCATTGTTGAAAGAGATGGTTGTAGATATAGCTTCCGATTCAGCTACGGAGATCGACAACTCTCTCTCTCTGTCCTCTGTGCCCAAGCAATTTCTCGAAATCAATGGTTTCATTAAAAAAAAAAAAAGGGTCAGTTGGGTCGGGTTTTCGGCATACATAAGCTCTACCCATATGTGTAATTTCACGTGACATTTTAATCTCTGTGGTCAGTCAACTTTTAAAACCGTGTTAGATTTAACTCTAATCTATTAATCCATTAATTTGTTTCAATTTTATAGGGTGTTTGGAAGGATGGTAGAAACTAATGGTAGGAACCACTTTTACTGTAGCATATGAGAGTTTTATACTGTAGCATATTTTTTTATTGTTACTGTAGCATATGAGAGCTTTATACTGTTTATAACTAAGATTGTGATGGGAACTGAGTAGTTCCCACCACTGCCAAACACCCCCTTAATTTTTTTATTGGTTAAGTTTAAAAAATAATAAAATATGATAGTGACATAAAATGATATTGTGTTACTGACACAAAAATACAAAATCACACTTACCATGTAATATTATTCTTCGTATTTTGTTATGCCTTTAACACCCAATTGATGAAAGGATTAAATTTAAAAAAAAGTTTGACACTTGAGATATTTTAAAAATCAAATATTAAAGTGAGATTTATGGTAAAATTTAGAGATTTTTTTTTTTGAAATTAACCTTCAATTTTAGGAATCTTTTTGGTAATATATATATACTATATATGCTTCTTAATACTCTTTTTATAAAAATGAAAACTTTATGTATTGTTAGCCGTTGAGATTAACTTGCAGGTCTACTATTGACTGAAGAACAATGAAAAAATTGATCACCCATCTCAGGTGTGTAGTCGTTCACTACAACTCTCTCTATGGGGCAATGAGAGATTTAGGGCATTTTAAAAGAGGAAATAAAATTGATAGGCCAAAATTTAGAAAACTTTAACTAATAGACCATCTAAAAGTAGATAAGGATTTTCCAATTAGGTGAATAACAAAAACCCCTATTTTATTTTTTTGAAGGATAAAATAGGAGCTTTATTACTCAAAAGCTAGATCAGCTAGTACAAATGAGCCAATAAATCTTGGCATAGAGTCTGTCCAAACTAAAGAAATAGAATGCGAACACGCAAAATGTGCCAAACGGTGTGCTATAGCATTTCCTTTCTGGCAAACGTAGCTAGCAGATCCACTAGTAGTATGAGAAATAGCTTCGCAAACATCATCAATGATGGAAGCTTCAGGAGCCCTCAAGATCTGACATTTTATCCTTGAAACCACATTTGCTGCATCCGTCTCGATCACCTAATGAGTAAAACCTTTACTTGTGGCCAGATGAATTCCCTCACGAACCGCTAGGCACTTTCCTATGTGGGGAGAGAATCTTCCTTTAATTCTAATAGCAGTTGCAACTACAATACATCCCGTCTCATCCCTGATAACGACTCCAATGCCCACAAAGTCAAGATAGTTTTTGATAGCTGCATCAACATTTATCTTAACAATACTAGGTGGTGGTGGTTTCTAGCTAACTGGCTTAACTCCTGGTCGAGGATCTTTAGGGATGGCCCATTTTTGACAAGAAGTATAATTCCCCAATACACGACTTGCTCTAACTAAAATTTCCTGATGGTCACTCATGCAGCCCTCAAAGATCATCTTATTTCTATCAGTCCAAATGCTCCATAATATCATGCAGAAAACATCCAAGTCATCCTTGGAGCCATGTGTAGACAAGAAGGAGCAAAGTAAGCTAATAGGGCCCCTTGGGAACTTTTTAAGTAAAGGCCAAAGAGCACTAGCCATCCAAACCTCCCTTGCACATGCGCAGCTCTAAAGAGCATGGGCCGCATCTTCCATAGATTCCCCACAACCCAAGCAAGTCTTTAAGACATTCAAACCTCTTTTGGCAAGCTAAACTTTTGTAAGGAAAGCTTCATCATAAGCTCACCAAGTGTGAATCTTAACTTTGCTCGGTACCCTTGAACCCCATAACTTGTTCCACCAAGAGGCGTCCTTGTCTCGTCTCGAGCTGCTTTCCTATCTTCTGTGTTCCATCTCCAATTGATATCCTGATTTCATTGAGAACAGACCTTTGCTATCATAGTGCCAAACATAGCAATCGATGCATCTAATACGACCCAAAGGGCTGCCAAGGATAGAATCCCAATCAATGCTCTAGAACGTCTCTTTGACTCTAGAAACTTTCCAACCCATATGGTCAATCAGGGTTTCCGTTAGAAGGTCCTCATCTCCTTGCCCGTGGCTTTGTAATAGGAAGAAAAGTATTTTGACATGGTAACCAAGGATCTTTGAAGATCCTAACATGACTTCCACATCCAATCTTCCACCAAACTCCCTCTTTCAGAATATCTCTTCCCCAAAGAATGCTTCGCCATTTGTACGAGGGATTATAACTCATCCTTGCATTTAGGAAATCTGTCTCAGGGAAATATTTTGCCTTCAGAACTCTAGCCATAAGGGATGATTGGTTTTTTGAGTGATCCTCCATCCTTGCTTTGCCAGGAGGGCCTTATTAAAGGCCTCCAAATCTCTAATACCCATCCCACCCTTGCATTTTGCATGACAAAGTTTCTCCCACTGAATCCAATGGACTTTACGGTCATCACCACCGCCACCTCACCAGAACCTTGCCACCAAAGATTGGAGGTTGTCACAAAGAGTGGAAGGAATTTTAAAAACGCTCATAGCATAGGTGGGCGTAGCTTAGGCAACAGCCTTTATTAACACTTCTCTACCACCCACAGAAAATAGTTTTCTCTTCCAAAGATGTAACTTCTTCTAAACCCTCTCCTTTATTTTGTTGAAGATTCTCATTTTATCTCTCCCTGCAAACAACAGTAGCCCTAAGTAAGAGTCATGAGTATCGGTGGCCGAAAGACCTAAGAAGGATAGAAGGGTACCTTTTGTTAGACATGTTTGCCCTATGAAGTAAAAATATAATGTTTTTGGAGACATTTTTATCAATAAAGAATTTATTATTCATATACCAAATTGTTGTCATCTTTACGTTCACATTTGTTGAATGTATGATAAGCAAACAAACTCTGAGACTAAAAGTCTAAACCTTTAAGAATTGGGCATATAATGGATAGATTAGGAAGAAGACACAATTCTTAAGGTGACGGTCTAAATCATAAGATCCGCAATCGAGGGAATAAAGTTTGATGCTTTATTCATGCAAAGATTGTTATGTTGGCTATATCCCTAATAGGAGATGGTTTGTTTTGGTCATCGGAGGTGAACTCCGTGACTAGAAACATTGGTGCATTATCATAGATGACGATGTATTAGATCGGGACATAAAGTGTAATTGATTTGGATTAATAACTCTATCTCGGCAAATCAATCCACTTTAGACAATCATATGTGTTGTATCTTAATCCTAAGATGAATAATAGGCCTATTGTCTTGACTTATGTCTTTGATATACTAAAGGGTGACATTTGATGAGACTGTAAAAGTGTACATTTTCTAAGGCTTAAATCATTTATTTATGCTTTTATTTCTCATTAAATCCTCTAATTAATAGCATTTTGTGTTAATAAGTATTTTTGTGTCTTAGTGTGTAAATGTGTTCAAAAACATGTTTTTAGTATGTTTTTATGTTAAATAATATTTTTGGTAATTTTTAGAATCATTTCGGTGTGTTAAATAAGTGTCTAGTCTATAAATAGTTAAAGCCGTAAAAGTAATGCGGTTATTTTATTTTGAGTTTTAGAGCATTTGATAGTGTGTTTTAAGTTTGTAAATATGTCTTACTATATTTTTAGTAATTTTTAAAAATATTTCCAAGTCATAAAAATTATATCTGTGTCAAACCGTAAGATACTGGAAATTTTAGGAGTTTTTATTTATTTTTGTGTGTTTTAATGTAAAATAAATATTTTTAATATTTTTGTAAATATTATGTTTGTAAAATAATTAATTTTAATGTTTTTGTGATTTTTAGATTTGAATTATGGAGAAAAAACGGAGCAAAACAACATCAAAATGGACAAAATCGGACATCAAATGCATAAAAAAATCCTTAAAACATTCGAAGGGACACATGGCGTAACAAGGACCACCGGATCAATTGACAGATTGATCTCAGCCGTCTGAGGAAGAGACGCGTGTCAATGCGTCATCCGGTGCATCAGCAGAATCTCAGGGTACAGTCCGCGTGTCAAAATATGATTGGCGCGCGACAAGTCTGCAGGTGAGGCAGAAGGAATCTCAGGCTACTTTGGATCGTGTGCGGTCGTGTCCACGTGCATCCGTTCTCTAAACTGTGAGATCTGAAACTTTGACTCATCCATCGGTCTTAAATCTCGGCCCCACCTGGGCCTTTCTCGAGCGCATCTGATAGCCGTTGGATCACGCATATAACGGCCAAGATCAGCCCATTCCATTACTGTCAGCTGTCGCATCACACAGGATCTCAAAGACAAATTCGCATACTCAAGAACGTGGATTAGCGTGAAAGAAGGAAGAAATTTTTTTTAATTCACGTGAATCTCAGTGAATCGTAGTTAGGGGGGGGGGGGGGGGGGGGGGGGGGGCTGATTTGAAGAAAAGAAAAGAAAAAATAAATATAATAATAATTAAAATATTAATAAAATATTAATAAAAAATAAAAAATAGTAATTTTTTTTACTATAAAAGGGGCTCCCCCCCCCTCATTCTGAAAACATCCCTCAAGGCCTTCAGGCCTCCCTTCCCTCTTCTCCCAATTTTCCTTTGTATCCTCTTTTATCCCTTAGGTAATATATATATATATATATATATATATATATATATATATATATATATATATTTAATTTAGTGTAGAGAGTTTGATGAGGTAGAGAGATGATCTTGTATGCGTAGTACTCTAGTATGGGTTTTAACTCTATATCTGTGTTGTAATGCTTATATTTTATGGAATAAATTATATCTTTATGTTTTTAATAATTATTATTACTATTGTTATGCTGTCAATTTTTACATAAATTCAGTCATACTTTCTTTATGTAATTTAATTGTGTTGCATAATTAATATTAATAATGCTAAAGTTATGCTCATTTATTAAGTTGAGTTTCTGCTGCATTATAAACATAAACTGGCACAGTAAATGCTTAGTAATTCTTAATTTATTGTAGACAGAGGATGACATAGTGTATTCTTAAACCATTTAATAAAGCGAGATGCTGCCAAAATTAACGCAATAATTTATTCTATAAAAATATATTAATTTTGATTTGTTATTATCTTTTCTATCTTAAAATTATGTTAATTATAATTGAGTGACAGCGGTTATAATTTTCATAATTAATGCATTAAATCATTAGTGAGAGATGATTATTTTGCTAGTTTTTATAGAAAAACCCTTACTTGCTATATTGTCGCTCTCGGTTGACCTATATAATTAGTAAAAAGTGCTTGCAATTAATGAGAAAAGATATAATAAATCAAATGCTTTAGGTAATTATTAATTAGAATTAAAATTTCATATCAGTTGCAAAATATACATGGGATTCTTAAAGCTTTACCGTTTTAATTTTATGCTTTAAATTTTGAATAAAAAAATCACAAAAATATTTTTTTACTTTTAAACTTTGCTCTGAAAAACCGCTTGCCTTTTTGAACATTTATTTTTAACAATCTCTTGAGTTACAAATTTTTACCTCCCTGTGGATACGACAACTTTTTTATACTACAAACGTCCGCTGTTTATAAAGAATAAACATTTTTTTGGGGCGATGTTAACACAAAACATTCTGGCGCCGTTGCCGGGGAGGTGTCGTTGCTCTTTTAGATTGCTGAATTAAATGAAAAAACAGATAAGTAATCTATCCCTATCCTTTGTAAATATTATTTTAGTTATTTGCATTTTTAATTTGTGCGTTTATTATTAAGAAAAAAATTTAAAAAATTAAAATTTTTTAAAAATTAAAAATAAAAAAAGGGACGGATGCTTTTCACTCACTACTTTATTCGTTTTGGATGAAGAAAAGCTTTGCATCCCGTCTTTTATTTTGCAAGTTTGGGTTGTTGTAAAATTTGTTGGATTTTGTCAAAAAGGCCACCGTTGGGATTCAATCTCACGACCATAAGGCTAACACCCTCGCCTAAGAAAGTTGGGAATTCTAAGCATGTCCACTGTGACCACCCAATGATCTGGGAATCCAATTAATTGAGCATTATTCAGCTTGAATTTTTTTTTCTTTAAAATAATCCCAAAAAAAAATAATTAAAAACAAAAAAAATGATTTTGGAAATTCATCAACATTTCATTTTAAGTTTTTCTCAATAACACTTAAAACCATTTTATAATGCTTGGTGGAGATTTAAGGACCTGCTAGATCAATATCCTCACCATGGTTTTTCTAAGGATTATCTTTTAGAAATTTTTATATATGGGTTAAGTCCTGAAATAAGAGATTGGGTAGAGAGAGGAGATGGTACCATCGCTTTTTACCAATTATCTATCGACGAAGCCTATTATATTGTAGAAGATATGGCTGAATATGATTATTGGAGACTAAATAGTTCTAGGAACAATCTAATCCAGGAGAACAATTCAAATTTTTCAGAACCTTGGCCTGAAAATCAACCCAAAAATTTGGAGTCAAATTTTGAATTGCAAGAAATATATAGTGACCCAAATATGGTGAATCTAGAAGAAACCCTAGAAACATTGGAAGAAACTATAGAAAAATACATGGAAACCATGGGAAAAATTGGGAAAAATAGAATTAGATTGGCATGAATATCATCTTGATTCTTTAGGTGAGAAAGAAATAATAGAAGAAACTTTAGAACCCACCAATTTTGAGGAACAACTTTTAGGAGAGGAATGTAAGGAAGAGAATGAAGACTTAGTTGTAGAACAAGAACACTCATTATCCTTAGTCCTAAGTTCTCAACCTCATTTGCCACAAGAGTTCACTAAAGACCATTTTTACCAAGATCCTATGTGGCCACCACCTCCTCTACTATCTCTAGCATTGTTTTTAAGGACCTACCAAGAATATAAAATGTGTCTAAGTTGCATGAGCTTAAATGTTTCAAATTTTGCCAATCTTGAGGGCATGTTTACACAAGACCCATACGTGGTGTCTTTTGACACTTACTATGGGAGAAAGCCGCTCTTTGACGATTGTCCACTTGAGCAGGAGCTGAAAGAAAGATTTGCTGATTTCAGAGCATCAAGCGATGGGAAAACACTTTCTAAGTAATATTTTTACCTTCCCTTCTTTGTAATATAGTTTATAATATATTTTTTGTGTGCTATTTTGATTTTCTTTATAAAAAAATAAAATTTATTCTGAAAATTTAAAATGAAGGCTATTAATTAAATTTTTTCAGAATGGCCGAGTTAAGGAGTTAAATTGTTTTCTCTCGAGACACATTCTAATAAATTTAATTTTGTAAATGCAATTGGTTTGGATTTTCAAATAAATTGCAACAAAAAAATGTGTATTTTTCTTTGTTAGTTTTTAGTTTTTGTTTGTTATGTTTGCTACAGATCATCTCTGCAGCTGTGCTAATTCAGGTAATATTTTTGCTGTTTTTACCATTCTTTTATTCATTTTGAATAATGTATATTTTAGGTTGGGGGGAGAGGGTTGTGCTTAAAAATTGTACTTAAAGGTTGTGCTTAAAAATTGTGCTTCAATGTTGTATTGTGCCAAAAATTTTTCAATTTTGCCCAAATTTTTTTTATTTTTGCCCCAGATTTTGTGTGTTCTTTATTTATTTTATTTTTGTGAGTCATAAAATAATTTAAAAAAATTAAAAAAATGTTTTGTAAATATTAGTTTCTTAGTAATTAATGTGTTAATATTTTGTTTTGATTTTTGAATTTCATTAATGTAATATTATTTTTCTATTCTTTGAATTATCTAATTTTATGCACTCTCAAAACTTTAGTTTTATATAACATTTTTATGTGTTTATTTTTCAGTGTGTTTATAAGCCATTCTTTTCACACGCGCACTGTAATGTTTAATTGTGGTGGTAAGTCAAAGCTATGAATATTTGAGTTTTGTTGTTTTGTGAAGACGAACAATTGAAGGTAGCAATATTTTCAAAAAAAAAAAAGAAGAAAAAAAAGAAAAATAATAATTGTAAATAAATAAAGTGTGTAATTATGTAAATTAATGAATAAAGTTGGATAAGTTTGGTTTCGTAGCCTCTTTAGCTCGAGCAAGTAAGTTCTAAGGGGTGCTTTAACACCTAGTACCTTAGACCAACTGGTCTAAGAGTTACTAACCCAAAGCTTGTTAAATGGGTTATGGAGAAAGCTAAAGGGAGCCAGACATTGCACTATTCACAGATGTGAAGTTTGTAAATATTTCTATTTTTATGTTTCTACTCTTTAATTGTTCCAAATCAATAATTTGAAGTTTTGCTACCTGTAGGAGTAAATTGAAGCAAAATATCAAAATAATTTTATTCCTAGTTTTGGATGAAACTTCATAATTATTCATTATCCCCTTTTTCTGCACTATCTGGCTTATAAACATTTTGTTAAATAACATATAAATTGTTCAAATAAAATTTTGGTTTTGTTAGTCAATCTAGTTAGATAAGTCAAATTATAGTTAAATGGTTTTCATTTTATGATTATTCAATATATCATTTTAAAATTATATCGCTTTAATTGCTAGAGACTAGCAATAAGCTGGTTGGGGTGTGTGATAAGACTATAAAAGTGTATATTTTCTAAGGCTTAAATCATTTATTTATGCTTTTATTTCTCATTAAATCCTCTAATTAATAGCATTTTGTGTTAATAAGTATTTTTGTGTCTTAGTGTGTAAATGTGTTTAAAAACATGTTTTTAGTATGTTTTTATGTTAAATAATATTTTTGGTAATTTTTAGAATCATTTCGGTGTGTTAAATAAGTGTCTAGTCTGTAAATAGTTAAAGCCGTAAAAGTAATGCGGTTATTTTATTTTGAGTTTTAGAGCATTTGATAGTGTGTTTTGAGTTTGTAAATATGTCTTACTATATTTTTAGTAATTTCTAAAAATATTTCCAAGTCATAAAAATTATATCTGTGTCAAACCGTAAGATATTAGAAATTTTAGGAGTTTTTATTTATTTTTGTGTGTTTTAATGTAAAATAAATATTTTTAATATTTTTGTAAATATTATGTTTGTAAAATAATTAATTTTAGTGTTTTTGTGATTTTTAGATTTGAAATCTGGAGGAAAAACGGAGCAAAACGACATCAAAATGGACAAAATCGGACATCAAATGCATAAAAAAATCCTTAAAACATTCAGAGGGACACGTGGCGTAACAAGGACCGTCGGATCAACTGACAGATTGATCTCAGCCGTCTGAGGAAGAGACGCGTGTCAATGCGTCATCCGGTGCGTCAACGAAATCTCAGGGTACAGTCCACGTGTCGAAATATGATTGGTGCATGCATAACACTCGCCGACAAGTCTGCAGGAGAGGTAGAGGGAATCTCAGGCTGCTTTGGATCGTGTGCGGTCATGTCCACGTGCATCCGTTCTCTGAACCATGAGATCTGAATACTTTGACTCATCCATCGGTCAAAAATCTCGGCCCCACCTAGGCCTTGCTCGAGCGCTTCTGATAGCCATTGGATCACACATTTAACGGTCAAGATTAGCCCATTCCATTACTGTCAGCTGCCGCATCACACAGGATCTCAAAGACAAATTCGCATACTCAGGAACGCGGATCAGCGTGAAAGAAGGAAAATTTTTTTAATTCACGCGAATCTCGTGAATCGTAGTGGGGGGGCCTGATTTGAAGAAAAGAAAAGAAAAGAATAAATATAATAAATAATTAAAATATTAATAAAAATATTAATAAAAAAATAGTGAATAGTAATTTTTTTACTATAAAAGGGGCTCTCCTGTTAGACATGTATGCTCTAAGGAGTAAAAATGTAATATTTTTTTGGAGACATTTATATCAATAAAGAATTTATTCATTTATATATACCAAATCTTGTCCTCTTTACATTCATATTTGTTGAATATATGATAAGCAAACAGTAGTCTGAAACTGTCAGTCTAAACCTTAAGAATTGGGCATATGATGGACTGATTATGCGGAAGACATGATTCTTAAGGTGACGGTCTAAACCATATGATCCACAATCGAGGGAATAAAGTTGGGCGCTTTATTCATGTAAAGATTGTTATGTTGTCTATATCCCTTTTGGGAGATGGTTTGTCTTGACCATCGGAGTTGGACTCTGTGAATAGAAACATTGGCGCTTTGTCATAGGTGACAATGTGTTGGATCGGGACATAAAGTGAATTGATTTGGATTAATAATTCTGTCTTGGCAAATCGATTCACTTTAGACAATCACTTGTATTGTATCTTAATCCTGAGATGAATAGTTAGCCCGTTGTCTCGACTTGTGTCTTTTGATGTGCTAATGGCTGACTCCCACATCTCAACAGTGGTACGCAAGCTGGTACGCTGGAGGCATGACTCTTGATGGCGTAGACTTGTTATTCATAGATATGGAATCCATGGCTCCTCTTTAGGAGTAATGATATCCTCTTATATGCGTTGTCCTATAATTGAAAAACTAGAGCGCTCAACCATTTGGATACATAGGTGTAACCGAATGGTATACTATCTTTGGATGGTAAGTTTTCTAATGGTGAGACAATGGAATGTAAGATAAAAATAATTGGGAAGGTAAGACAGAACTTGTCCTTAAGCCGATTATGGATTATCATATGGGGATACGATACACTTTGATATGTCATGGAGACTTAGCGACACGAGTTTCATAATTCTATAAAGTTCGAGAGTGTAGCTCCAAGATTTTAGAGGAGTAGCGTTGGAATTGATAATTGTGAAATGTATATCTAGGATATTGGGTTTCATAATTATCATGAGCTTGAACTTTATAGGTCTATTTTGGTCCCTTTTGCTAGCTCACAAAATCCTATAACGACACGACGTACTTTTCCAATAGTTGGTGACTTATGTCAGAATTATCAGATTGGTTTAAAATTTGTAAGAATCAAATAATTTATGTCTGTTTATTGGTTGAATTAATTTTGTAATAAAATTAATTTAAGATAAACTTGTTGAATTATTGGATCAGATAATTCTTGTCTGTTTATCGGTTGATTTAATTTTGGATAAATTAGATCAAGATAAACTTGTAGAATTATTGTGAATTGATTTATTTTCTTAGAGATTATCTTGATAAAGTTTGTTTTGATCAGATATCTTCTCTATTGGGTTATTTGAATCAAAACTGAGACTTTATCCTTTAGAATCTTGGGTGGAAAATAAAAGATTCGCGGAGATTTTTTATCGGGAGTTCAGCCTGTCGAATGACGTGTTCGGCCTGCCGAATGGGCCTGTTTGGCTTGCCGACCAGGATGTTCGGCCTGTTGATCAGCGGGAGATAAGATTATGCGTTTTCACGCGGATCTTACTAGATATTGATCCGAACTTGATTCTATTTCGAGTTTTTGAGACCTAATCTGATAAGGACTGACCCTAGGACCAATGGCTATAAAAAGGAAGTGAGTCTCATGATTTACTCGGATCAAGAAAGATCAATTGATAGATTAAGAGTGATACTCTTCTAGTGAGCATCTAAAAACTCCCTAAGAGCTTTTGTTCAAGAATCACGAACACTAGCTTTGGGTTCGCTCTCTTGGTTGGAAGGAGAGTCACCAGTGGAAGAGCTGTACGTGTGAGCCCACACTCACTCCGGTTGTGGATAGAGAATAGCAAAGAAGACCAGTTGGTTGAGGCTCTTCTAGACCGTTACTTCTCTTCACAGGCTGCGGAGGTTCTTCACACAATGGTTAGTAAGATATGTTTAATTTATACATATAACATGTCAAACTTGTGTTTTGGAAATTACTCTGATAAAAATTTTAAAATTTCACTGCGCACCATGTTTCCAACAATTGGTATCAGAGCCATGGTTTTTACATAAATTTACAAGTTTGTGATCATAATATATGCATAAAATTTGTGATCTTTATCTCTCCTATGCTTGAATTGAATTTTATAGAGAGATGACACTCTAGGTTTTTATATAATATATATGTTGTCATGGATTATGTGGTGAATGTTTATTAATTAATTATGGTTGATTAAATCATTGTTTAATTAATTATTAATTAATTAATATCGGTTATGGTTCCTTAGAGGTTAGAATGTATATCTAGGTTTTCATGTAAATAGATGGCAGACTATCATCTCCGTCTAGGAATTGTTATTTAATTTTAAATTTGCAAGAATTTTTGTAATTAAATAATTATTCAGAGAAGACGGATCTAGAAGAATAACGATGGCGCCCCCAAGTATTTCCTGAGTCTCTAATTTTATGTTTTTGAATTGTTGAAAATAAAATTGATAAATTGCATTAAAGCTGTATTTTATGGAATAATTTTTCCTGCTCGGTCGGCATGTCGGACGTCACAGTTTGACAAGCCGATGGTCACAGATCGGCAGGCCAGACGTGTGGTTCGAAAGGGAGACCGTGGGGCAGAAATTGGGCAGCTCTGCTGGCAGGCCGAACTTTCAGTTCGGCAGGCCGAACCTCTATGACCGGCAGGCCGTTCATCTAGATCGGCCTGCCGACCGAGAGCTGCCAAGTGTCTAGAAAAGGTGCAATTTTTTTGGTGCAGTTTTAATTTTATTTTTGAGACGATTCTGAGAAACATTAAATTTGGATTTGACCGAAAATTTGAAGTTTTTTGATTCATAACGGGATTGAAGACTTGAAGATGAGTATTGCATGAAGAATGATACAGCTTGAGGATTCAAGGATGAAGAATCGATAAATCTCTCAATTATTCTCTTGTAATCTTTGTTTTTTCTATTCTTTAGGGTGGAACCATAATATTACGGTTATTATTATTTTGCTTGTAGCTTTGCTTGATTCCTTTGCTTGTCTGTATTATAATATGATTTACCATGTATATTGATAACATGTCATATAGGATAGGAAGTGCCGCTCATATTAAAATTGTTCATGCATAATTTTAAAATAAAACCATGACTTCAAAAGATTGAGTGGGAGAAGGTTTTCAAAGAGAGGACCTAAGGCCTCCATCGTTGGTCTATAAGAAGAACATGGTGGTCCCGACACCTAGGAAGGGATTTCTATTATGTACCAGGTTGGATCTCTAAAAGGATAAGGTATTTTAGTATGATTTATGGTTGCACACCCCTAGGTGGTGATTATAAATCATGGATAAAATATTGAAACGATGGTTATACACTCACGTTAATTTTATTATTAACCTCCATTTGGAGCTCTGTTAATAAAATTAATGGCCAAAGAAACGATTATTAGTATATGCTGGATCATACGGGTCCTGGATGGCATATATTTATCAGGAGGGGATCCGTGTTCCTGATTGAATTTGGCATGACTCCCCTAGAAGCTTTTTGAATTTTGAGTTGGGAATTATCGTTGTAAGGTTGTAATATTTTCAAGATTTTGACACATAAACACATTTGTATGGTTTTACATGATTGTGTTATCTTACTAAATTATTATATATGTTTGCTTATGTTTGGTATATGATTCTTTATTGTAGATTGAAAATGTCTAAAAACGCTTATCATCGATACTTGAGAAAAACCAATTAACGGTGAGAATTATAACGATTGGAAACGAAACCTGGACATCGTCCTATCCTTTGAGAAACTAAAATATTTACTGACAACCCCTTATCCTCCCGAGCCTACGGGAGACTTAAGTAATGAGCAATTCCAAGCGTACGATCGTTGGAAAGATGCTAATGATCAGGCCCGCTGCTATGTTATGGCTAGCATAAACAACATGCTGCAGGCTCAACATCAGGATTATGAGACTGCAAAGCAGATCTTGGATAATCTTGAGGATATGTTCAGAGGCCAGGCCATAACGAAGCGGCAAGGGGTGCTTAGGAAACTCTTAAACTGTAGACAGAGACCGGGGACATCTGTAAAGGAGCACATGATGTTGGTCATGGGTTACCTCGCTGAGGCTTAAACCAATGGAGCCGACATCGATGCTGAAACTCAGATGACTATGGTCTTTGAGACTCTGTCTAAGGAATTTATTCCATTTAGAGCTACTTTTAATTTAAGTAATAGACAGGATATGACCTTGATAGAACTGATGAAACAGTTACAGGAGTTTGAACTGCTGATCAGGGAGTCTCCCGCTGGTGGTGAGGCCAACGTGGTAGCTGCTTCTGGTTTCAATCCTAACTCAGGGAATGGAAAGAAGCAACGGGCTAAGAACGCGAAGTCTTCTATTCTTGCTGCTACCAAGAGCAAGAAGAAGAAGAAGAAGAAGAAGAACCCAAAGAAGCTTAAGTGCTTCTTCTGTGGTAAGGTCAGGCATATAAAGAAGTATTGCAAGGACTTCCTTTCCAAGGGAGGTAGGTGTGATATTCTATATTTAGAAACTTGTTTGGTTGAGGAATCTAGTGACATTTGGGTCATAGATTCTGGTGCAACTAATCATGTTTGTGTTTCTCTGCAGGGATTCAAAAAAATGAGAAGTCTACTACGTGAAAACTTAACGCTTCGGATGGGCGATGGATCCTTGGTCTCAGCGGAAGCAGTGGGAGATGTCCATCTTTACTTTGATAATTATAGGAATTTAATTTTGCGAGATTGTTTTTATGTTCCTAAATTTAAAAGGAATTTAATTTCTATATCTTCTTTATTTAAAGACTCCTACGTGGTATCTTTTAATGAAAAAGTGGTGATTTGTAAAAACAAATCTTTATCTATTCTGGATGGATGCAAAATAATCTATATTTTATCAAACCTAAGATGAACTTATTGCTTAATGCTGAGATAAATGATAATGACTCAAAAAGACTTAAAACTTCTCACTCTAATAAGACTTATCTTTGGCATTTACGCCAAGGCCATATTAACCTGAATAGGATTTAAAGGTTGGTAAGGGATGGACCTTTAAGTCACTTAAAGGTGGAATCTATACCTCAATGTGAATCTTGTTTGGAGGGTAAAATGACCAAAAGATCATACGGGTCTAAGGACAATAGGGCCGAAGGGGTTCTAGAACTTGTGCATAGTGATGTTTGCGGACCGATGAACATCCATGTACGAGGAGGGTATGAGTACTTCGTCACTTTTATTGACGATCACTCAAGATATGGGTACAACGCCCCTTAGCTTAGACGTCACAGATATCGTTATATTCATACATTCATACTTATTAAACCTTAAACATAAACGTAATTACATAGCTTATACGTTGTTTTCAAATATAAACGTAGTTAAACATACATAACCAGGTTCCATTCATACATATAATTTTTTTTATAACTTATCATTGTTTAAAATAACATTGTTTAACTTATTTCATATCATAATTTATTCAATTATACTTTAAATTAATCATGAACTTATTTAATAATATAGGTATATCAAGTTGTAAAAACAGGACTTATAAAAAAAAACATCACATCCTATCTCCTTAATCAACTCATCATATAAAAGTCATTTACTCCCACAGTTCGACAAGCCGAACTTGGGACTTCGGCAGGCCAGAGTTCCCTCAACTGGCAGGCCGGCAGAGGCTTTGCAATTCAGACCAAAAACTTATCAACGTTCGGCAGGCCGAACTTTCAAACTTCGGCAGGCCGACCGAGCCAAAATCTTTGAGAAAAACTTAATTTTTAAAACAAACCAACTTTTCATAAAATATTGCGGAAGTTCATAATTCATTAAAAATGATAAAATAACTTATAAAATCATAGTATAAGTATTCTTAAAACTTAACATAAAAATATGTTCAAAATATATAACTTGATTAAAACATAAAAACGTTCTTTTTGGCGTGCTTCTGGTTACAATTCATCGTGCATAGTGCTCACATGCCTCTCCATGTCCTCCACCTAATCCATAATTTTCTTATCTTTATCTGCAACATGACATAAAACATGATTAAGCTAATGCTTAGTAAGTACATATAATTCTCACAAATTAAAACATTTCATAAACATCATCATCATCATTGTCATCATATCATAAAAGTACCTTAAGCACAATTTCATAGAACATATCTTTCATTGCGTTCATCATTTAAAAACTTATTCCATTTTATCTTAAGGGCCCAAGTGTTGCACCATAAACATCATCATAGGCGCGCCGTCATGAGAGGAGAAGGGTAGCTAATCCAAAACCAAACATGACATCATAACATTTCATTTCATAACATTGGTGTGCAACACTTATTAGGTGATACATATATACATAATTTTCATACTTTGAAACATGCCAAAATCATCATGCACAACTTAAAATCATGAAAATCTTTCATAGAAATTCTTAAGGAAAATATCCATAAAATCATCATGAATATCATTATGAACATAACATCAAATCTTGTAAAAACGTGTCATGTTGCAGGTGAGAATGTACTTACTTTAACAGCTAGCTTACTTAACCTTAAATGATTTGGTGACGACGTCACGGTCTCGAAGTGCTCGTTCCTATGTGTGTTCATGCCATTTTTCCATTTAAAACACAATAAAATCAATACTTAACATCATAGCGTAAATCATCCATCATATAACATTCACATATACATACATTCATCTCATATTACAAACATAATTCATAACCATAAACATTGTCATCACATAAACATGTTATTATGATTTTTCTTAAATTATAAAAATTACCTTAAGCATATAAAAACAAACCATACATTTTAAACATATTTATCTTTTAAATAAAACGTTTTCGAACAAATACATATATTTTAATTTAAAACTCCATACATTCATCATATTATCATGCATAAAATTATTTTATTATCATAAAATCATTTAAACATAAATAACAATTCATAAACAAAATCCAGAAATAACATTGTTAAAATAGTTTTCTTAAAAATAACATAAAATACCTTCATTATATATCATACATGCACATTCTTGACAACTTTCATGAAAAACATCCTATTTACCCCTTAAATATCAATACATTTTTCATACATCAAGATTAAACAGTAATATTTACTGTGAGGGGTAGAAGATAGAAAATTCTTATTTTATCATAAAAACGTTGAAACAACTTGAAACTTAGGAAAACATTTCATAACACATACATGCATATCATATTAAAAATTCAACACAAATACAATACATAAAGAAGAATATTGTAGAAGGATTGAGGAGGAGAATTCTTTTCAAAAACACAAAAAAAAAAAAAAAACTAAATTCTTACCTTGAAATTTCTTCTCAAAATCCTTGATTTTAATCGAGGAAAATACAAATTTTCTTACAATTTTCTTGTAGAGAATTTTCGGGATAGAGAGAGAGAAATTCGTGGAGAAGAGAAAAGGAAGAATGAGAATGAGAGAACGTCTCAGAACTGAGAGAGAAAAATGTGAGAATGAGAGAAAATCAGAATGTCTCAGATAGTGAATGAGAGGAGAGAATAACGTGTGAGGAAAAGAGTCGTTAAAAAATTTTAACGTAACAAGTATAATGAACATTCATTGCCCTTCATTAAGTCCCTCCATTAAGTCAAAATTTTTGATTGTTAGGTGGCAATTGGCGTGAAGGAGAGAAAAAAGAAAAAGGAAAGTCAAAACTCTCACTCATAACTTACCATATTTTGCCCTATTTAAATGGGAAACCATTTAAATTGCCACAAATCAATGCAAAGTCAAACCCCTTATTTCCTTAACTAATAAAATCATTCCATTATTATGTCAATTAATCACATTAAATCATCCAATAAACGTAATTAACTCAGCCATAATTTTGGAGAGATTTCTACTGACTGCTCGTCAGCCGTGTTCGGCCTGTCGATTTTTTCCTTCGGCCTGTTGATTTTTCCCTTCGGCCTGCCGGTTCCACCAAGTTCGGCCTGCCGATCTCGGGCAGACATTTCGTCTTGCCGATCTTAAAAGTTCGGCCTATCGAACTGTCTATAAATGCCATACATTAAAACATTCATACATCATAGCATCATAATTAAACATACATTAAAATAGTTATGAACACTTGAGCACAACGATTCCATGCGGTCGTCACCTGTCATAAAACTTGACATAAAAGTTAATAACATTAACATCATATATCATTACGTATATCATAAAATATCATTAACGTCGTTACTAACTTAACGTAATTCATTACATAAAAATAGGTGGGTGTTACAATGGGTATGTGTACCTGATGCACCACAAAAGCGAAACTTATGACAAGTTTAGGGAGTTTCGGGCTGAAGTGAAAAGCAATTGGGTAGACCCATAAAGGTACTACGATCTGATCGAGGTGGGGAATACCTTTCTGATGAGTTCTTGGAACACTTGTTAGAGAATGGGATTTTATCCTATTTGACTACGCCGGACACTCCGCAGCAGAATGGCATAGCGGAGAGAAGGAATAGGACTTTGTTGGACATGATTAGATCCATGATGAGTTATTCATCATTACCTTTATCCTTTTGGGGATATGCACTACAAACTGCATGTTATCTTTTGAACAATTTGCCTTCAAAATCGGTCCCTAAAACTCCTCACGAGTTGTGGACAAGAAGGAAGACATCCTTAAACCATATTCGCATATGGGGATGTCTGGTTCATGTCCTGTTTAAGGATCCAAATAAGTTGGAAGCACGTTCGAAAGTTTGTGTGTTTGTAGGATATCCAAAAGGGACTAAAGGGGTTATTTTTATAACCCAAAGGAAAATAAAGTCGTGGTTTCAACTAATGCAACTTTCCTTGAGGAGAGTTACATGGACGACTTTAAACCTCGAAGCAAAGTGGTGCTTGAGGAGTTAAGGGGTGATCTATTCACTTTGGAAGCTCCGAACGAAACCATTCCGATCAGTGTAGAAAAACCAAACAAACCTAAACAACAACCTTAGGGGCTTCAGTGTAGTGGGAGGATCTGGCATCAACCTAAAGGTATATGTTCATTGGGGAGGTCTTCTTGGTTGAACCAAATGAACATGATAGGGATCCTTATACTTATGCAGGAGCTATGGAGGATGTTGATTCAAGACTCTAGACAGAGGCCATGAACATAAAGATGAAGTCTATGGAGACTAATCGGGTCTGGGAGCTTGTGGATCTTCTCGAAGGGGTAAACCCATAGGGTGTAAGTGGATCTACAAGAGGAAAAGAGAAGTGGATGGAAAGGTCGAAACCTTTAAGGCTAGACTGGTAGCTAAGGGTTATACGCAAAAGGAAGGAATCAATTATGAGAAAACCTTTTCGCCTGTAGCCATGCTTAAGTCCATCTGAATTCTCTTATCCATAGCTGCCGCTCTTGACTATGAGATTTGGCAGATGGATGTCAAGACGGCTTTTTTGAATGGCTATCTTGATGAGTCCATTTATATGGAACAACCAGGCGGATTCAAGGTCGCGGGTCAAGAGAGTAAGGTTTGTAAGCTGCTGAAGTCAATTTATGGACTTAAGCAGGCTTCCTGTTCTTGGAACATAAGATTTGATCAAGTGATCAAGACTTATGGGTTCTCACAAAATGTGGATGAACTATGTGTTTACAAACACATTAAGGATGAAAATGTGGTTTTTCTACTGCTCTATGTGGATGACATTTTGCTAATTGACAATGATGTTGGGGCATTGTCATCGGTCAAATATGGTTGACCAAGCAGTTTGACATAAAGGACTTGGGTGAGGCTAATTTTGTTCTCAGTACCCAGATCTTTCGGGATAGGAAGAACAAAATGATAGCTTTGTCACAGGCCGGCTACATAGATAAAATTCTCAGGAGGTTTGCAATGCAGGATTCCAAGAAAGGTGGGCAACCATCTAGGTCTGGAATTACTCTTTCTAAGAAAGACTCTCCAAAGTCTTATGAAGAAAGAGAATACATGAAGAAGGTGCCTTAGGCTTCAATAGTGGGTAGTCTCATGTATGCCATGCTTTGCACACGACCGGATATTAGCTATGCGGTCGGGATTGTGAGTCGATTTCAGGCGGATCTAGGACCGAACCATTGGATTGCGGTAAAACATATTTTCAAGTACCTGAGAAGGACTCGAGGGTATATGCTTGTGTATTCGGGTGAGGATTTAACTCCTCTAGGATACACTGATTTGGATTTTTCAATCCTGTCTGGATTCTAGGAAATCAACTTTGGGGTTTGTGTTTACTCTAGGTGGCGATGCCATTAGTTGGAGAAGTGCGAAGCAAGATTGCACTTCGGATTCAACGATGGAGGCTGAGTATGTGGCGGCTAGTGATGCTTCGAAAGAAGTAGTGTGGCTCCGCAAGTTCCTTGGGGATCTTGAGGTAGTTCCTGGTATGGAATAAGCGGTATCACTGTACTGTGATAACAGTGCGGTGGTAGCTAATGCTAAGAAACCAAGATTTCACAAGAAGAGTAAGCATATTGATCGAAAATATCATGTGATAAAGGACTTCGTTGAGGGTGGGCATGTCATGGTGTGCAAGATCGTGTTAGAGGACAATTGAACTGAACCATTTACGAAGACACCTACTAGGAGAGTCTTCGAGAGGCTTGTGGAAGCTATGGGGATGCGAAATTTGCTGTATTTACTCACTTAATGCAAGTAGGAGATTGTTAGACATGTATGTCCTAAGGAGTACAAATGTAATATGTTTTTGGAGACATTTTTATTAATAAAGAATTTATTCATTTATATATACCAAATCTTGTCCTCTTTACGTTCATATTTGTTGAATGTATGATAAGCAAATAGTAGTCTGAGACTATCAGTCTAAACCTTAAGAATTGAGCATATGATGGACTGATTATGCGGAAGACACGATTCTTAACGTGACGGTCTAAAACATATGATCTGCAATCAAGGGAATAAAGTTGGGTGCTTTATTCTTGTAAAGATTGTTATGTTGTCTATATCCCTTTTGGGAGATGGTTTGTCTTGACCATAGGAGTTGGAATCCGTGAATAGAAACATTGGCGCTTTGTCATAGGTGACAATGTGTTAGATCGGGACATAAAGTGAATTGATTTGGATTAATAATTCTGTCTTGGCAAATCGATACACTGTAGACAATCACTTGTATTGTATCTTAATTCTGAGATGAATAGTGGGCCCGTTGTCTCGACTTGTGTCTTTTGATGTGCTAATGGCTAACTCCCACATCTCAACAGTGGTACGCATGACTCTTGATGGCGTAGACTTGTTATTCATATATATGGAATCCATGGCTCCTCTTTCTCCAATTCTCTCTCCCATTTGTGGGATTCTACCTTCCAAATGTAGACCGTCGATTTGAACCCAAAACTTGCAGTAGTAGAAGTCTTCACCTTCGACCATATCTCCTGTGTCAACTGGTTTTAGTAAGACTAACGCCTTGTTGAAGATCCATGGTTCGAGTTCTAGAACTTGGTCTCGATCCTTCACATTATCAAAAGAAAAAAAGAAAATATCACCGGTCACTTCTCTCGACTCGACCCCCTGAACTCTCCAGGCGTCGATTAACGTGAATTGAAAAGACCGTTTGTTGTAGGGTCTGTTCGAGAGAAGTTTCCCTAGCAGCCCACTTTTCATCGCCTTCCGACTCTCCTCCAGGGTAGCGTTATCAATCCCCACAACCTCCTCTTCTTCTTCTTCTATTGAGAGCGTCCTCCATTGTCCTAGCACATCCTCCATATTAGCAACCCGTTTACGGACCGCACCATCCTAAAAGGGAGTGTATAGGTGAAAGGAACAAAGGAACGAAAGAAAGAAAGAAAAAAGAAGGGAAGAGGGAGGAAGAAGAAATAAGTGTAAAGGGAGGGAAAAAGGAAAAAAACAACCCCACACAGAGGTGGTCGTCGCCTCTCACGAACTCGGGTTTTAGAGACCAGAGAGGGTTCTGAGCCCTAGCGGAGAGTAGTCAATAAAGCTTCGTGTTATACAAAAACCCCTACTTGTATTCCTTTTTTCTTCTTTTTTCCCTCAGTTTTCTCTCTATCCGTTGGCGCCTCTCTCTATCTCCTTCTTTTCCTTTCTTTCTCCTGATTTCCTCTCAATGATGGCATCATTGTTTGAATCGGTCTCGAAGAAGAAGATGTGGAAGTGTGACAAACACTGACGATGATATGATCTTCAAGGCGTCGTCTTTCCTCCCACGAGATCTATGTGATCATCTTCGTTCTCTGCTCTGAATCGTCGCCAGAGAAGAAGACACAGGGGCACGATGAACACAAAGAGGAAACGATCTAAAATGCATGATGTCACCTCCCATGAGATCTCCATTCTTTGCAACGCCGTGTTAGAGGAGAATCAAAGAAAGAGGTTTAAGAAAGGGGAAAAAATGAATGAAAAAGTAAAATTAGAAAAAAAAATATTTACCACTTAATACGGCCTATTGATTTCCAATCTTTAAGAATGTGCTCTTTACTTTTTGTTGGTTTTCTAAAAATGATTTTAGAAAAAATATGCAAGAACATAGTAAAGATGCGAAGTGTATTTTATAAAAATTTTCATCTTTTGTAAAATAAGGTTATAGTCTATATTGATTTAATGCTTAATAAATAAATATATATATATATATATATATAATTTGTGCTTGCTCGATTGAAGCGATTAGGTCAAAATTCTTCTACAGGTTATGGTCTCTATATGAAATCATCATCTTTCTCGCCTAATCTTTGACATTGATCAAACATATGTGTGGGCATAGAAGGAATTGGGTTTGTAGGATCATTTTATTAACTTTTAGTCTCTTATTAATCTTAACGAATGAGCAAAACGGGACTGACAATGGAAGAACACTTATTCTCTTATTTTTTCCTTCTTTGCACGTCTATGCTAGGGTTCTTTGGTAGAGTTTTTGCAATCTAACAAAGACTCTCAATTGTGTGTAGAATGAATAGATTAACCTTCTATTTATAGAAAACGAAAGACCCAATTAATTTTGAGCTTCCTTTAATATAAATTAAATATCACATAATTAATTAAAATAAAAGCTAAACTTTCCCCTTCCTTATTTGGTGTAGGCACCATGCACAAATATATTATTGTGTATGTAGCACTAATGAGGAGTTAGGAGAGAAAGAAATATTGCATGTTACCAATTTGTAATTCCATCTCCAAAATTCAAATTCCTAATATGAAAAAAAATCACATTTATCAAAATTAGAAACTTCTAGAAACAAGAAACTTAGGGAACAAGACTTGGACTGCACAAGGAACACTTCCCTGTGCTGTATCATGCCCCACACAATGGACAAGTCCCATTATGTGTCTTCCAAAATTAGTTATTATTTATTATTAAATGATTTTATTATTAATTCATAATTAATTTCTTTTGAGTGATTATTCATTTAGAATTCTGTAATTCTAAATTAATTAATTAACCAATAATTCCACTTGTCTAGACAATATTTGAAGAATGGCAAGGGACTAATGGACCCATATTTTCAAGCTCTAATGAAACCAATATATCAATTGACCTCTTTAATTAATATATTACCTTTTTAGTAATTCCAATTTTACTTCACTAAAAACTTGGAATTGTACTCTTGAAATTATAGATATAATTACTCATATGTTAGAGTTGTTCATTTAATTATCATTGCATATAAATCTATCCTCAATGAATAATTCATAACTAGAGTTAAGCAAAATTTGTTAGCCTTTCTAATTATATTTTTTTCCTTGAGAGTCATTGCTTCTCTAATAAATAATAAATCGTAAACTTAATCACAAATTTGATTGCTCAAAACGCAATCAATACTCGAGAATTATTTATCTACTTCTAGTTGAAAAAAGAAATGGATTCTATATTGCAATATTAACATTTCTAGTTATCTACTTTACTATGCCCTAAAATACATGGGATAGGATTAGATTCTCAAATCTTACTGAGTAAAATTAAATATATAATTCTATAAATAAAAGTTTGCTTATAGCTCAAGATTAAAATCATCTTATACATATCGACCGATATATTAGAATTTGCTATATTTTAATGGAAATTATTTAACAATTCATATCACATCATGTCTGATCCTACACAATCACATAATATATAGTGCACTCTATTAATGACTCATTGAACTAACGGTTCGGATAATACTATTCCATTCTTAATGGAAATGACCTACACTAGTAATGCTCATTTAAAGATTCTATACCTTAATGGAATAATTAATTATAATAATTAAGGATATATTAATGATCCTTTTAATTATCATTTTTAAATATTATCCTCTTGTCTATGATGTTTATATACAACATTTAAGGTCACATAGATAATTATAAAATTTTAACAATATTTATAAAGTATTAAAAAACATGCACACAAATATAATAAAAAACAATATTTATAAATATGACCATTACAAAAACATCACATGCCTAAAAGGCATCGATTCTAACACCTCTAATGGTATTAACAATTGGCCCATTTGTTGCAATTTTCTTTTTGTATTTTTATTTCTTTTTTTTTTTTGTGGGAAAAACTTTTAGAGAAGCATAGTAAGAGGCAAAATGTATTATTATTTATTCTATTATTCTGACATGTTCCACAAATAGGTGCCTCCTACATTCCTACTATCCCTAGGCAAATACATTGATAGATGTATTTACATATCCAATTCAGTTAATGCCAACTTAATTTCAATATTTTCCCTTTTTATTTAAAACCTTGAGAAATAGAACTACTAATCTCTTTAAATCAGGATAGACAATGGGTAGTAAGTAACAAACATAATTACAATTTACAACATTTTATATGTTTAAGTACGCTGCTAGGAATTTTTGTTTAGCCTCTTCAACGAAATTTACTTTTCTACAATTTTGGTAATAGACAAGATTTTCAGTTTGTTAAACTTATTATTGAATTTTTAATTGTAAAAGTGTAGAAATTAGTAATTTTTTGATGAAAAGAAAAAAGATCATTAAGATAGGTTGACGAGTCGAGATTACACCACAATCAGACCAATAAGCTTCAACTTTCATTAAGATTGGATTGATGGCTCAAGACCCGCGTAGTGTCTTGACCAACGGGCTAGGACTCATGTCGTGGTCAGACCGATAAGTCAAGATTATGTTAGAATCAGGCTAACAATTTTGCACTGAGGACCAATATGAGCCAATCGTAGCCCATTGGCCCAACCTAAATGACAATCTTAGCATGTTGGCCTGACCCTATAGCATGCTAGCCTAGCATCGATAGTAATTGATAATTAAACTTTTTTAATTGTAATAATTTATTAATAATTAGAGGTCACATGTTAAGCAATGCTTTCATTAATGCATTTCTTACAAGCAAGGATGGAGCTTTAGATGCCAATGAACTTTTCACATTTTGATTTATGGACAATGTCGTCGAAAATGTCGATGTTCGACTTATATTTTGGGAAAAAATAGATTTCTTAAGAAACACATAAAATTGTTTGTTGAAACTTTACAAGATGTTAAAACAATCAGTATTACTTAATTTGAACTAACTTAATGGCATAAATAATATATTTTTGGTCAAATATGTTGAGAATAATAGGTAGATTATAATTCTAATACTATAATTATATGTAACGCCCCTCTATGGGGGTTAACAGTTTTTAATGAGATAAAATAAAAATAAAAAATAAAAGTAAAACCTTAAAAATAAAGTTGCCCGGGGCTTAAATAAAAACTCTTAATATCAAAAATAAAAATATAATCGACAAATAATCCACAGTTTAATGTAGCACCTTAAATTTAATATTATAAACTGTCGTCATCATCATTTTAACCCTCAACGCATTGTAATACAGTCACAGAAAGTAACAATTGATGCTTACATTATCATGAAGAACATTCTCAACAATTGAAGCAGTCCCAATGTAATATAGCTACATCACTTTCTCAACTAGTTTTCTCGTAGCCACTTCACACTTAGTGAGTCCTGAAAAGATAAAAATATAAGGGAATGAGCGACACTATGCTCAGTAGAGAAAACCATTACTCACCTTTAGGTTTTTATCATTACCACATTAAAACCTGCATGGTTAGTTAATAATTATCATTATCCAGATTATGAGATTTATTATAATCATATTCTGTGGATACCATAGTTAATCATTACCGAGTTTCATACATATACATATATACAAATATTATAGTTCATTATTATTCTTAGGTACCCACGTTCAATAGAGTATCACGTAACTCATCAAAACCCAAAATGGCGTGCTTGATCACCCTCTAAAAAGGCCAAGGGTGTTCCGGTGAGGGGACATCAAGCCCCGAGTCCTCACCAAGTCGATTCCTGTACAGTGTGTTCTGGGACTTTCAACCCAAGGAAGCATCATCACCTTCCCCCTATTTTACCTTTTAGGGTATTCATGCCCAAGGACGTAACCGCCGCCCTCTTCATGTCTCACAATTTCTCTATATTAAATCATTATTAATAGAGTCAGTTTTCCTAACCATGCTTCTCAATTTATAACATGTGTCAATTCATTATGTTCCTCGCCGTACAATACAAGACGAGTCCATGTCATAGTTTTATATGTGATACTCATATAATATCAGTTCAACATAGATATATATATATATATATATATATATATATATATATATTGCGGCAAAACAATCAATTTTAATTCTATAAAAACCTCACAAAAGATGAGTAATAGAATCCCTACCTTTCAAGCTTATCAACAATCTTTTAATCCTGGAATCAATTAACGTTAGCTCCATACTCCCTTGATCCTAAGGCGTGCATAAGGACAATTAAAACTAAAGCACAACATACAACTACATTCATAAATAAATCATGTGTAAACCTATCTTACTAGTATGCCATTAAAGCTTTTATGTAAATCTCTTTTGAATACCACAGTAAACAATTTTTGTCTTAACACAATATAAAATGTGAACAAGTAATCTATATGTTTTAGTCCCTAATAAGATTCATCAATCACTTAGGATAATATTGGAAAGGTTGCAAGACATTAAAGAATTAGGTGGTGAGCAAAGATGGGCTCTTGGTTCAGGTTAGCAGCTGATATACCATAACAAACTGGCAGGTTTACTAGTTTCTAATCTGAAAATTGAATAAATCTTAAAAAATAAAATACAACTCCGATTTAGGTTTATGATAGCTCGTTAGAAAGCTTAGGATGCTACTTTTCAAATATGCAAACCAATTAATAAAATTCATTTTAATTTAATCCTAGAATTTCAAGAAATAGCCACTGCCCATAGAGGTATTACAAAGTTTAACAATATAAATTTTCTGTCTAGGGCATATACACTTAGACTTTATACATATGCTCCAAAATAGCAACAAACATATACTTAGGTTTAAGAACGCAAATTTGAATAATCCTTTAGTATAAAAGAAAATTTATAAATGAAAGACTAAATTTGTTCATAAGATTCTAACCTCGGATTATGGTTAGTTGGAAGCTTGAAATGGCTTCAAAATAGGTTCCTTTACTTCGGTATGACTGAAATTCTTGCTCAAATGGAGGTGACGGTGGCTGATTTTTATGGCTGCCTTGAAGAAGTTCTCTAAGTATTTTGCTTCAACAAAGAAATGAGAAGAAGAGTATGGGAATCATGGAAGAGAAAGGAAGAAAAGATGAAGTCTTTGAAGAGAAGTGATAGAAACAATTATGGAGGAGACATGTTGAAGCATGTCACGGAGGAAATAAAGAAAATGAGGGTCAAGAGTAGTTGGAAAAGATATCCTTATGTCTCATCTAGAGACTTTAACACACATAATGCCAATATGACATTTTTGAGATTTATTAGAAGTTCTAAGGCTTTTTTTGTAAACATATTAAATAAATATAGGAGAATTTTAGAAAATTTAAAAATAGATAAAAATAAATATTATAAAATAAATTTAAATGAAGCAATTTTTTTTATACACTAAAAATTAATTTAATTACCTTAATACCCGTTAAGAGAGTAACGGGTGTCACAGCTCTACCCCCCTTAAAGAAATTTCGTCCTCGAAATTTCAATTCTAGCAATACTAGTAAAAATTTGATTCCATTTTGATTCCAATTCCGAGTCTAAACCGTTAATGTTGTTTGTCCTCCAAATTTAAGTCATCGTATCTCCACTTGGTTACTTGCATAATAAATCTTACTCTAAATTTTAAATCCCTCAATGAGAGTATTTCTGACAAGTTTCAACTTATAACACCGTATAATGGTCTAGGAATCTAATCAGACATATATATTGACCATACCATGATTCTAGTCCTTCATTGTCCATGGACTGTGATTTACAATCACATTTAAGGAGATTGCTAGAGAAATTTTATATACTTCATCTTTAGGTTCCTTTTCCTTTTTGAGTAAGGAAAAGTCAAATATATTTGATTTCATACCTCAACTAATAAACTAAAACATAATCATAAAACATATGTCACAAACACTTCTATTCAAAACCATACATTAAACTTATTCACAGAGATATTAAATGGAATCTCAGAGTTGCAGACAAACCCGACATAGTTTTCATTAAACAACTATCCTCATGACACAAACATTCAACTCAAATAATATACTCATATTTCATATGGAATATTCCCATAACTGACTTTGGTACTTCCACATAATATTAACAGAATATTACACATTACAAACATGATATGGATATGTTTCGAGAGTACAAGGCACTCCGTATACCAGCTATCCATATCATGCATGCTTAGGGAATACAGAAACATCGATAAACAAAAGATCAGACCTTAAGTAGGATGCGTTTTGAGAGCATCAAGTACTCCGTATCCAGCCATCCCGGCATTAGGCTCAATGAATCTAAAAGATTGAACAACGGCGTACCATAAGAAACACAGAATACAAGGTAAACGGTTATTCGTAACACATGAAATACGGACACACATGCCTACATGCCATAGATAAAACCAAAAGATTATAGATGGAGATTCAAATCAATTGGCCGCTCCCGGCTTTCCCTTTCCCATTCAAGCTTGGATGTTGCAGTGTCAGATTCTGGATGTATAATTTGCATTTTATCTATCAATTCCTCAGCTGTTGAAGCAGTAACAAAGATTTGTCTCTCCGATTATGTAGTGATGTTTTCTTCCACAGCGTAATCTAGAAATTTCAAAAGACCGTCATAAAAACCATTTACATTCAGCAGTCCCAAAGGTTTGGAATAAAAGCCCAACAATTGCCCACAAGCGACTACGAATATTTCCTCAAGAGTACCTAGACCACCAGGTAATGCTATAAAAGCATTAGAATTATAGATTATGTCTTTAAAATTTCTAGGGATGCTCCTGACTCCTTTTCCCTTACCTATGGCTTCCTTATAAAGGTTTCCTTCAGCTGGAATATGAGGCCAAATTCCTACAACTGTAGCATCACCAGACCTAGCTGCTAGCGCCATATTTTCCATCATTTTTATACTACCACCCCCATAGATTATGTTAATCTTCCTGCGTGCTAGGACTTGCCTTAAGTGATTTGCAGCTTCTAAATATGCTTTATCTTTTCCAAGACTGGAACCACAAAAGACATAGACATTCTTTATTTTCTTCGTGGACTGGGAGGTAGACATATTTGGTTTATATAAGTGGTTGATTAATGTCTGCTCCACTTAGACTTCGGGCTCTACATGAGATTTTAAAGATGAGAAATACACAAAAAGGGCTAAAGAAACAGACGAGAAGGTAATGAAAAGGTAATCCAAAGATTTAAACAAAATCTTGTGCGGATAAGAAAGTAAGATAAGGAGATTGATAGTTTACAGAAAATCTGATTCACTTTTTGAAAAAGATTAGACTCTAATTGTATAACTTTTGACAATTGAGAACAGTTGACAAAAGACCCTCTTGACACAACTGTAGACCTTTTGACAAATATACACCGAGTCTAGAAATTCAATATAAACGACAAATACTGTAGAACTTTTGAAATTTGAGACACAAATCTTGAATATCTGGATAAGTTTTTCAAAATTCAAACATGTTACTGTACCGTATGTAACGTGTCTGATAAGATAGTATATTTTATTATATATATATATATTTAAGAAAATCATAAATTAAATGAGATATTAACACTTACTGTATCAATCTAATAATCATAATTATTTCAAACACAAAAGCAAATATTCTGAGTAAAAGAAAAACATAAGCTGTTGAACATAAGCTAAAACTGCTTCAAATAAGCAAAGACTAAATAACCTTTGTAGAGCGATGACTTATTCCCCATCCAGTTTTCTTATGGCTTGGCAAACAGGATCTAAAAATACCACATTCCTGAGGCGTTGTCTTTCTGCATAAAATTTAGGCCAGAGTTTAAAAATAGCTCCTTAAACATATCCACTAGGGTGACCGTGAAGAGGAGGATGGATGCTATCTAAGTTCTCCTTTGAAAGCCCATCCCTACAAAACCTTATTTTATCTTCTCTATTCGTAGACATATAACCAGGTGAAGTACATTTACCGTTACAATTTTGTCTTCCACATTTGTTACAAGCGACCACGATGGCACGAGCTCTTCTTTTCATTGCACTATGACTGGTACCTGTTCCTGGTAAACCAACATCTTGACTGAAGTCACTCGGACGGATCTTCCCCTCTATCAACATTCTCATATCACAAGGGATGCCAAAACACATAAGAATCCACAACCGAGTAATTCTAGCCTTGTATTTCTTTCTGAGAATCTTTTGGGAGAGTGATGGGAAATACTTTATCAGGTGTTGGTACTTTGGGTCCATGATGAGATGAAAAGAAAGTAAATAGAAAGGAAAAATTAAGATAGTAAGTTGTAGAATCCTAGAATTCCTTATTCTTTTAGAGGGAAAGAAGAATTTCTAGTGAAAAAGAAGAGGATTTGCAATTTAGAGAGAAAATAACAAATTAAGAGAGAAAAAGTGAGCTCGGAGAAATAAGCTCCTATGCACAGTAAACGTATATGTAAACAATAATTAAACCACTGTATATGACACGTATAGAGACCACGTGGGAGAGACAGTGTGAGTCAAACTGATTTAGGATTTGGACTAGACCCAAATGTTCTAAGTTGAAAAGGGTCAGGTTGTTTCGGGCCTTAACACATTTAGAACGAGTTAAATAACAAACATAAAATTGTAAACCAATTTGTATAAATCTTAAACCCAATTCAAAGCCCACTATAGATAAAGATAACTATGAACAACAAATCTAATTTAACGACAATCAAGGATCTTCCTGAATGGTATTTAAAATCATTTCATAACAACATAATCTTCTGGCAACTCAATTAATTTTGTTTTAATCAAAACCTTATTGAACAATGCATACACCCATATGTTATTCATAATACTCAACATCTATCAATGGATTCATCATCATTACTACCAAGGGTTTAGAATGTGACTAACCTTGAAATCAATACGATTTGCGTCTTTCAACATAGACCATATCAATGAACAAAGACACTTGATGTTACTACTTAAGAACATCTACAATCCCCACAATTCTACTTATACAATATCTAATTTTCTCATATAACAAAACCTTAAGTAACCAAAAGATTCACATCTAAACATCTAAAACTTAAACATTTTATCGTAATTATCCAAAATTATTATAAGTGCCTTAAGTATTATGATTTACTTAAGGAAACTCCTATTGGTCATTTTTTTATATTACATCGATCCATAAAGATTCACTGATACACTTAAATACAATGTACGTAACCAAATATTCCAACTTTGAGATTCATGCATTCTTGCCTTTACACAGTCTCAACAGACCAAAAGTCTAACGTTTATCTCTCTCAAGATTCAATACCATAGGTTCCCAACTTATCTCATATTCCTCAAATAAATAGAACTTTTAAGAAAAGATATTGACACTTATGTACTCCACCGAATCCACACATAATTATTACTTAGGTTTGAATCAATTACGAAAAATTTGGCATATCTATGCCAAACTTTAAAATCAATAAATCAAGCCTTATATTTCTTATTGTTTTTCACGAGACAAAAGGCTCTTAAATCCTCGTATCTACACAAATTTTTCATTGTTCTATACGAATTAGATATGCTTATAGATCCTAATATTATACGAATCTCTCATAAGCATTATACTTATAAACTCATTCCATATAATTATCATTCCCTCATAACTATTAATACTTTCCTTCTATATAATTATTGTACTCATATAACCGTTAGTATTTTCATTCTAGGGTCTTTCCATGTTACATCCTTTTGGACTGTATAAATCAATGTGAAGGTTCATTTTGATGATGACAATGAAAATTCAGCTTCAAAACCATCTCAAAAGCATTTTTTTTTAAAGTGGTGCTACACTCCCTAGGTTAACCGAACCTAAGCTCTGATACCAAAAATTTTGTAACGCCCCTATATGGGGGTTAACAGTTTTTAATGAGATAAAATAAAAATAAAAAATAAAAGTAAAACCTTAAAAATAAAGTTGCCCGGGGCTTAAATAAAAACTCTCAATATCAAAAATAAAAATATAATCGATAAATAATCCACAGTTTAATGTAGCACCTTAAATTTAATATTATAAACTGTCGTCATCATCATTTTAACCCTCAACGCATTGTAATACAGTCACAGAAAGTAACAATTGATGCTTACATTATAATGAAGAACATTCTCAATAATTGAAGCAGTCCCAATGTAATATAGCTACATCACTTCCTCAACTATTTTCTCATAGCCACCTCACACTTAATGAATCTTGAAAAGATAAAAATATAAGGGAATGAGCGACACTATGCTCAGTAGAGAAAACCATTACTCACCTTTAGGTTTTAGCATTACCACATTAAAACTTGCATGGTTAGTTAATAATTATCATTATCCAGATTATGAGATTTATTATAATCATATTCTATGGATACCATAGTTAATCATTACCGAGTTTCATACATATACATATATACAAATATTATAGTTCATCATTATTCCTAGGTACCCACGTTCAATAGAGTATCACTCAACTCATTGAAACCCAAAATAGCGTGCTTGATCACCCTCTAAAAATTCCAAGGGTGTTCCGATGAGGGGACATCAAGCCCCGAGTCTTCACCAAGTCAATTCCTGTACAGTGTGTTCTGGGACTTTCAACCCAAGGAAGCGTCATCACCTTCCCCCTATTTTACCTTTTAGGGTATTCATGCCCAAGGACGTAACCGCCGCCCTCTTCATGTCTCACCATTTCTCTATATTAAATCATTATTAATAGAGTCAGTTTTCCTAACCATGCTTCTTAATTTATAACATGTGTCAATTCATTATGTTCCTCGCCGTACAATACAAGACGAGTCCATGTCATAGTTTTATATGTGATACTCATATAATATCAGTTCAACATAGATATATATATATATATATATATTGCGGCAAAACAATCAATTTTAATTCTATAAAAACCTCACAAAAGATGAGTAATAGAATCCCTACCTTTCAAGCTTATCAACAATCTTTTAATCCTGGAATCAATTAACGTTAGCTCCATACTCCCTTGATCCTAAGGCGTGCATAAGGACAATTAAAACTAAAGCACAACATACAACTACATTCATAAATAAATCATGTGTAAACCTATCTTACTAGTATGCCATTAAAGCTTTTATGTAAATCTCTTTTGAATACCACAGTAAACAATTTGTCTTAACACAATAAAAAATGTGAACAAGTAATCTATATGTTTTAGTCCCTAATAAGACTCATCAATCACTTAGGATAATATTGGAAAGGTTGCAAGACATTAAAGAATTAGGTGGTGAGCAAAGATGGGTTCTTGGTTCAGGTTAGCAGCTGATATACCATAACAAACTGGCAGGTTTACTAGTTTCTAATCCGAAAATTGAATAAATCTTAGAAAATAAAATACAACTCCGATTTAGGTTTATGATAGCTCGTTAGAAAGCTTAGGATGCTACTTTTCAAATATGCAAACCAATTAATAAAATTCATTTTAATTTAATCCTAGAATTTCAAGAAATAGCCACTGCCCATAGAGGTATTACAAAGTTTAACAATATAAATTTTCTGTCTAGGGCATATACACTTAGACTTTATACATATGCTCCAAAATAGCAACAAACATATACTTAGGTTTAAGAATGCAAATTTGAATAATCCTTTAGTATAAAAGAAAATTTATAAATGAAAGACTAAATTTGTTCATAAGATTCTAACCTCGGATTATGGTTAGTTGGAAGCTTGAAATGGCTTCAAAACAGGTTCCTTTACTTCGGTATGACTGAAATTCTTGCTCAAATGGAGGTGACGGTGGCTGATTTTTATGGCTGCCTTGAAGAAGTTCTCTAAGTATTTTGCTTCAGCAAAGAAATGAGAAGAAGAGTATGGGAACCGTGGAAGAGAAAGGAAGAAAAGATGAAGTCTTTGAAGAGAAGTGATAGAAACAATTATGGAGGAGACATGTTGAAGCATGTCACAGAGGAAATAAAGAAAATGAGGGTCAAGAGTAGTTGGAAAAGATATCCTTATGTCTCATCTAGAGACTTTAACACACATAATGCCAATATGACATTTTTTGAGATTTATTAGAAGTTCTAAGGCTTTTTTAAGTAAACATACTAAATAAATATAGAAGAATTTTAGAAAATTTAAAAATAGATAAAAATAAATATTACAAAATAAATTTAAATGAAGCAATTTTTTTATACACTAAGAATTAATTTAATTACCTTAATACCCGTTAGGAGAATAACGGGTGTCACATTATAATACTATGTTACATAAATATTGTAAATAAGGTATAATAATATAATTGTTTACATAAAAAATAACTGCACAAAGTATAATATGAATATTATATGATATGAAAAAGCTTCAATATCTTCAATATCCTTTTCTAACAAGTTGAAAAACATTAGGTAGGTGTCTTACAATATGTTCTTTAAAGAAGAAAAAGAAAAAAGATTTAAGGCATGAATGTTCTTCGAAGAAAAGAAAAGGTTGAAAATTAAGAAAAATCTCATAACAATGTGAACTATTCATAATGAAGTAAAAATTATTTAAAAGTAAATAAGACTTGATAATCAATATTTTATTGATTATAGGTGAATAATATCAGTCACATTTTATCGATAAATAAAAAATGTGCTACAAAATTGCTTTCGTACAAAAAACTTCCATGTGTTTTTGAACATTTTGTGGATATTTCAAAAACATTATAGATATTTACCAATATTATGAATATTTATAGACATTGTAGATATTTTACAGATATTCAAGAAAGATATCTTTTCCTCCTTATCCACGTGGAGACTATGTTAACAATATCGTGGACATTTTCATTATTGCTTACAAGAACTGCAAAAATAGTAATCAAGAAAAATTATCTGATAACTCTAAGGGCCGCACTTTTAGAAAATACTAGTTGGGGGACACATGACGTAGCCTAAATGATTGAGTTTTGGAAAATGATACAGCAACCAAAAGGAAAAAGATGAGAGGACAAAGTTAGTTCAGACTTTATTGTAGACAAATGGAGCAAAAAAGAACAAAAAAGAAAGTTAAAAAAGAAAACAAAGAGAAACTAATATAAATCACCAAAAAATTAAAGAAAAGAAAAGAAAAGAAAAGGTCACATACCATTTGCATAAGAGGATGGTATAAAATTAGATTTTAAAAGAAAGAAAAAAGAAAAGTAAAAAATTAAAATGATGGAATATAAAAGAAAGGAGGATTTCAAGTAGTATAGTATGACAAATAAAAAATAAAACTAAAAAATAATAGAGGAAAAAAAGGGATGCAAGAAAAAAAAAATACTTAAAACATATTGATAAAAATAGGGCGCAAAAAAACTAAAAAGAGTAACACACCAAAATTGTAACGACCATTCGTTTGAGCCATTACTTAAAGCTATTTTTTAGACTTAATTTTAATCTTACTCATAAAATGCAGATTTTTTTTAAAGTTACTTATATTACTTAACAACCACTGTAATTATGTTTAAAACATTTGTTTACTTATATTTATAAAACACTTACTTAAACACTTTCAAAAGAGGTTATAACATACTACTACACTTTAAGATACTATATAAAATAAACTATATTTTCAAAACGTGGAATTTAAACTTGCAACGATCTCCATAGCCCAACCATTATATTTGTCTCACTGTCACACTCAACTCATCAACTTTTCATATCAACCTCTTGGCAGGATTTCCTATAGCATGAAGAATCTAGATGAGTTTTCGGTCAGCAAGTCTAAACATTTCTCACAAAACATATGTATAAGATTTTTAACAACAGTACGATGCATGATTTCAATTATGCTTACTTATGAATATCTTATTATTATCCTTAACTTATTCTAAACTATGGGCCTAAGTGTATGTACCAAATGGGCATGATCATCGAACACCAAAGCCGTAACTTAACATTTTGTTCCCATTCGATCGGGAGACTTGTAATCCTCACCTAAGTGGAGGGTGGTACGACATTTAATTATTGTATCAAGCTTGCAAACTTAATGAACATATTGTATGCCATGACTTGTATTTGAAATAATAAGCATAACAATACTGAACATACTTTATAACATGACTTGGCATTTAAAATAATAAGCTTAATAAATGCAAACCTATTTAAACATGTATAAAATATATGAAAACCATGTTCTTCATGCTACAGTTGAGGTTTGAAATTTAATTGAATTTTGCGCCAATGTTTCCACTTAAATCATTTTCTTTGGTTAGTCAGCTTTGTGTTCTGCTTATGACACCCAACTATTAGTCCAAGTATTTACTATCTGTCTGTTTCTATATCGTTTGACTAAGATGCACTAAGGCCAAATTTACATGTTATATTAAGGATTTGAACTTTGTATTTTGAGATTCATCATTTACTTGAACACTATAAGTGTAAAGGGAAAAGCTTGGGTTTGTTTTAACCTTTTTATAACAATGATGATTTTCCTCTCAATAGGTGTTGAAAAATTTTCAAACTCTTTGGAATTAAACTTGCGATTACTTGTTGCCTAAAACAGTGTAGAAAATCTGTCTATGCAATAAAAAATCCAATTTTGCTGATTTTTATGATTTTGACCCTAAACATGAAAATCTTAACCCTTTTGCCTTTGGCATAAAAGGAAAACCATTTGGTACCATAACATGTAGTTTTTAATAAGGATTAAATTCTCTAAGGACTCTTGGATAAATTCAAACATTCTCCAGATGTTTTCTCATTTTTACCGTTTTAAATATTTCGCAATTAAACCATATAAAACTTCGTAACTCCAAATCCGTGCAAAATTGACACAAAAAATATTCACAAAAGTTGACAGTTTCGATGAGAACTGCAACTTTGTGTTTTAAGTTTTTTTCGAAATCACTTGTTTTGAGGGATTTTTGGCTAAATCTTTAAACAAAGAGATTTGAAATCGGCCTTTTTTGGGTTGGTCCGATTGAAATTTGAGGAAAATTTCTTCAAAATTTTTTTTATAACATCATTTTCAATAAATCATATGTTGAGCTCAAAATTTGGTTTGGCCTCTAAATGCCTTAAAAACTTAGTTCTTTGAAAAATGTTTCAAAAGGTGTTCCAATACTTTAAATAACTAAGCTTACTTTTAGTGCAAAAACCTTAGGGGGCGTTTAGTATGCAGTAATCGGTAGGAATCATATTCTTGGGAAAATGATTGTAGGGCATATGATTCTCAGGAACCAAGATGATTACGTTTGGTTGCACATAGGAATCTTTTATTAGATTTCTAGGAATAATACATTACTGTGTTTGGTTGTAAATATGAATCTTGTATAATTGACAAAATAATTTATAGTATTAACATTAAATGTATCAATATAATATATTAGTACTAATATTAAATAATAATAATATAAATATAAATAATAAAATAATATTTATATATAATTTAACATTAATATTACTATGAATATTAATGATATTATTATCATTATTATTAACTTATTATTATTTTATATTAATATAATAATTTCTTTATATTATATAAAAATATTAATTTATAATAATCATAGAATTATTATTTAACAATATATTAATATTAAAATGTTGTATATAATATAAAATATATTGATATGAATATAAATAATAATAAAAATATAATTCTTAATAATATATTAGTATTTATATTAATATTAACATTAAATAAACATATTGTTATAGAAAATATTAAACATATTTAGCTATATTTTATATTATAATTATTATAATAGTATTATTATAGTTTAATATTGATATTGCTATGAATATTAATATTAATATTATACTATTCATATTGATGTTTTATTATTATGTTTTTATTATTAATGTTATTATTATTCTTATTATTAAATTATAATTTTATATTGATATAATATTTATACCTATATCATATATTAATATTAATTTGTAATAATAGTACAAAATTATTTTATTTTATTATTATAGTATTTACATATATTATATTTAAATATTGTATATGTAATATATTATATATGTTTATTATTATTGTTAATGTTATTATTATCAAATTATTATTTTATATGGATATAATTTTTATATTTATATTGCATAGAAATATTAATTTATAATAATAATATTATTATAATAATTTAGTAATAATATAATTATTATCATCATCATGGCAAAAAAAGGTGAGATTTTCATAGTTTTGAGATTCCTAGGAATATGAATATGAATATGACCTTGTTGGGTGAGCTTTAGATTACCCTAAAATGAGGTAATCTGAATTCCATGAGAATGAGTTTTCTAGAAATCTAAAACTCAGATTACTGTATACCAAACATAGGAATATGTAAGATTCTCATTCCCACATTAGGATTACTGCATATCAAACACCCCCAGTCTAAGCCCAACAAGCACATCCATGAATGTGTATCACATAAAGTAATCATATTACAAAAAGTCCTTTACATGCCAAAATCCATAATCACATGTTACAACCCATAATGAATTAAAAACGCAAACTTTGAACAAAACTAAAGTTCTAGCATTTTGCCTAGAGGATCCAAAGTGAAAATCTCCCTTTATTAGCTTGAAAACTTCTTAAAATCTCCTTGATAACAAGATCAAAGCACAAAATAAACATCTAACCCAAAACTTGAACCAAACCTTGAATATACTAGATAAAGTTTTGATTTCTACCTTAAAATCTCCTTGAACCTTATCTAAAACACTTCATCTTGTTTCTAAGGATGGTTGGAGGCTTGAATCAACAAGATTTTGAGAGAGATTTAGCTTAGAGAGGGGTTGATTTGTAGAGGAAGAAATGGGGGAGTTTTTACTTCTTGTAGCTCACTTGGAGAAAAAGAAAAAAAAATGAATTTTTAAGCTGGTCCTTGTGTACTTATATAACTTAAGCTAGGGATTAAATTGCAATAAATTTTTTGGTCAAAAGCCTCCTTGAAAAATCAGATTTACTTGAAGAATTAGGGAAAATTTTACACAATGTTTGAGGTCTAAATGGATAAGAAAATTCAACTTTTTGTACACGTAGTCTACCTAGGTTTTACTTTATCAATCCAATTCCACCAAAAACTATATTTTTCTTTGTTCTGGCAGCATGGAATGAAGGAAATATTTTTCTTGTCAGTCTAAAATTATCTCAATACACTGTGTACCTATATTGTTTAATTCTCATCAATAATAGTTCATCTATCTATGTGAGAACTAATTTTGTATGATTCTGCTATGTTGCTAACTTGACTGCTCTAAGTGTCTCTGTAGACTAGAGGCCATTACCGGGTGGACTTCGAATACCAATATTTGTACTAGCTTAACTGACTCGTATACTATCAACTTTTATTCTGCTTAGGATTTTGACATGATATTTTAATATTATTATCCCATATTTACTTTATAGTATTTTAATCACAAAAATTGGATTTTCAACATAATGCATGTGATTAATTTTGCCTCTTAAGACTCTATTTCAACTCATAAAATTTATATACGTAAAATATGCCTTAATTAACAAAAAATTGCACATATAATGCACATCAAATTTCATTATGTCACATAATTTCATAATTACAAAATGTGAAATTTTGCTAACGAAATTCATTATTTAAATTTTGATTAAATTCTAGATTTAAACTAACCAATTTTTCAGATATTACAAAAATGGCTATTTGGTCATTCATAGATGATCTTACAAGGAAGAGGGTAAAAAAAGGAGGAAAGTAAAAGCGCAAAAGAGTAGTTAATAAAATAGAACATAAAAAATAGAAAATACAAAATTTTAAAAATTAAGTTGAGCACTAAAAAGCTTGCCTTTTTATTTCTTTTTTTTTTATTTCTTTTTTTTTTTGAATGTGAACATGTATGTTGTATTAGTTCTCAAAAGCAATATCAATGTTTACAAATGAAGCAATACAACTAAAGAATTCTTCTATCAAAAAAGGATCCTTATATGAGGAAATTGTATACTAGGCAAGTGTGTGGACTACCATATTACTACTTCGAGGGACAAGAACTACAACCACTGCCACTTGTTACACTAATTAAGGTCCACTTGGTTTGAGGATTGGGCCAATCCATATGACTCTCATAAATCAAAATGCTAGGATTTCGTGTTTGGAGTTTAGAGAAAACCCAAATCAGCCAAATACTAAGAATCCCTTGAATCCCGCATTTTAGAGTTTTGCTAATACCAATGGCCCATGTCAATAAATTACAATTTCCTTAAAAAATAAATTATAATTAAAAAATAAATATTTTTCTAACTACTAATTTAAATATTTAAATATTTAAATATTTTTCCAATATTTGTGATTTTTTTGTTAATAAATTTTAAAACAATACACGAAACACAAATTTGGACTTTATTCCAAACTCAAATTTTTAACCACTCTCTCAACCAAACACTAACTTAGATATCAATTCAAATCACCCAATTCATATCACACAACTCTACTCAAATAATCCAAATCAATACAAATTCGAATCGTCTACCAAACGGACCCTAAGACTTCTTAAGCATTTTGGGCCACTAAATTATAGCAGTGGATCTCTCATCCACTATTTTATCACAGCTAAATATGTTGCACATATGTTTTTAGTTTTTTTAAACTTTTGATAAACTGAAACAAAAAATAAAACTACAATCAAATCTAGATCGATTTGTAACACAAAGTGTGAGAGACAATTGTTAAGCTATAATGTGCTCTTGTTTTCTCACACAATAAAGTTCCAAGAAAAAATACTCAACAATACAAAGAAATAAAAAGTGTTTTGAAAGGACTCCTTATGCCTAAAGGTCTAATTATAGCGTAGGTCCTCTTCAATCTAGCTGCTCAAAATTGGCTTCAAATCTGCAACAATAGATCCTAGCATCTTCCTTGAAATCTTCGGATATGCCATTTATAGTTGTAGTTGATCTTATCTGTCTTCACGAATCCCAACTTGCTAGCACAGACTTGTCTCCTTAGAAAGGCTAAAGAAGGAAACTAGGATCTATTTGATTTGTATCAAATCGATTCGAGTGACCAAGATAAAACCTTCCAAAACTGACTCACATAGAGATCAATCAAGTTCAAGATTGAGTAAGTCAACTTGTGAAAGTTTTTTTTAATATAAGAAAGAATTGACTTTTAGAGAAGAAGAAACTTGAAAATAAAGAACGATTGTCGTTAATGTGTCATGACAAATATTTCAAAAATGAGTCACTCGAAATTTGTTGATTGGAACTTAACTTAAAAAATTCATCTGACAAACTGGATGAGAAAAGATAAACTTTCTACATATGCCCCATTATGTTCAAATAAATTAGTCAACTGGCATGACAAAATTGCAAACCTACACTTTTTATAAATAACTCAATCTGTCTAGACATGATCATTAACCTTAACAAATTAAGAAAGTTGCCAAAAATATCCAAAAATGACAACTTAATCATATCTGAATTTTTTCAAGACAAATTTGAATATTCTAACTAAAAATTAACTTTCTGAAAACCGAAATTAACAAAAAATAATTTATGATTAATTTGGAAAATTATAATTAAGCTCAAAAAAACTCTCACAAAGATATTAAAAATAATTCCAATTAAAACACCATTGATAATAAGACGCCAATATAAAATCATAGGAATAAAAGTCCTATGAATTATAAAGTAACTATTATAAATATAAAGGGTGGTTCTACTCAAACATCTTTCTTTACTCTTCATATCTAAGGGTGAGCACGATGGATGGGGCGGTTATTGTTCATTTTTTTCCAAACCACAAGTGTGGTTAAAGGAGTATTTTTAACCAAGGTTAAACTAACAAATATATAACCACATCATAAAACAGTAATTGGTGTGATCCCAAAGGACCCGTCAAAAGATAAGTCCTTGTTAAATTATAACATTGTCGCTATTGAGTAAAGCGGTGAGCAAGGGTCCCAACTGAGTCTAATTGAATAGTTAACGAATTTAAAAACCTAAATTTAATTAAATGCAAAAAAGGGGTTTTGGGTTTTTAATTAAATTAGTAATTAAAACAAAAATAAATAAATAAAATATTATAAGAGAATTATAATTAAAAACTTGTTATAGGATTATTCATCGTCATTAAACATTAATTATACAAATAATCATAGAATTATTTTTAAATTTTTTATTGAAACTACCAACAGTAGATAACAACAAGCTCGGATATCTCAATCTTTCATTAATGTATAGATTTAATAAGACAATCGCTCTATCAAACCTTTATTCATCAAATAACCTAGAAAGAAGCTTACTAAGTTTAATCTAATGGAAGCATTATGCTGAGAAGATAGGTTGATCTAGGCAACAAATACACAGAAGCTGAGTTCATTCAACGTATGTTATATTGCGCATCACAATCACACAAAAGCCTTGCTGCAACTATATTATAATTTGCTACTAATGGCTAAAATTGCAAGACAATTATGGATCAAGTATTCTAACCTAGCATTAGAAAATTCTCAAGTCATATCTAGTTGTGCACCTAAATATAACAAGAAAATAATTATAAACAAGAAATCATGGTGAAACACAAGCAATCTCAAATGGAAAACTAGAGATTATTCATACAATTGTCAACGTAATTAAGTTTAAAGATTTGAATTCACCCATAACCAAAATACAAACTAAAATAACATAATTACAAAGGAAACTAGAGAAAGAGTGAGAGAGAAGAACGAATTTGGTGTCGGAAAGCTGTAGCCTCCATCGAAGCCCTCTCCCATGACCTTCCTCTTTTTCTCCTCATTCTCTTCAAGAAAACCCAAAAAAAAAATTCATCCAAAGACTCCCCCCTCAATTCTACAACGATGCTTATATAGGTAGGTTTTATAAACAGTGAAAAATGGTGATTTTGGGTCCAAAATTAGCCAAAAATGCATTGGAGGCGCGACAGTGTACGAGGGACTAGTGGTAGCCACCATGTGGGGCACTGGGCAAGCGGCAGCCTATGTGGACACTCAACAAGTGCAGGAGCATAGTAGGGCACGCTGGGGCGCTATGGCATGCGTGGGTAGGGCTGCAAGGGCGCTACATGCTTAGCAACGTCGGTTGCAAGGAGGAACGCATGTGCAGGGCATGCTGGCTGTGCTTAGCAAGCTTGCTGGGGCGTGGTATACGGCTGCAGTGGGCAAAAATTAGGCTATAGCGTAGATCTTGGGCTTCGATGTTGTTTTCATCGTTTCCTGTTGGACTCCAAATTGAATGCTTGATATTTTGAACTCCAATAATCTTCATTTTTAATCTTCTTTTTATTTTTTAATATTAAATACCTAAAAACACAAAATAAAAATAAAAACATAAACTTTCTCAAAAACTTAAACAATAAATGCAAGGAAAAAAATGCAAAATATGATGAATTATGCACTTATCAAATTCTCCCACACTTAACTTTTGCTAGTCTTCAAGCAAAACTCAAACAAAAGACATGAGGCACTAATCTTCTAACTTTTTACCTCAGAGAACACTAAGAGATATGACCTTGAAATCATACAAGTATTGAATTGAATTCAAATTTATTCAAAAATTTATAAATCCTATGATAGTCATACTCAATGTGTGAGTGCATCAGCCATTATGAATGATTATTGCTCTGTCCTTGCTATGAATAAGTAAACACTCAAAAACTTTACAAAATAAACTTTAAAACCAAAATCAAAACAAAAGAAAACGAAGGTGTCAAAGATCATGTGCTCTTCTTTTCGTACAAATCTCCACTACATTGAAAGTATCACTTGAAATCAATAGGCTTTCAATACAGGTTGTAACGAGGCCAAGGGGTAGTGGCTTAAGAAATAGGGGTATGGGTAATTCAATGGTCCTAAAAACTTCATGAAATTAGAGACATCTTGGAAATTTAAAATTCCCAAGACACTCTCAAGACCCAAAGAAGTGACATCGAGGCCAAGTCTATTGGCGTTGAGTCTTAGCTTCAATTAAAACTTGACATTGCACAAACCATAATTATAACGGAGTAGCTTTCAATAATTTATTTTCTGATTTTTATTTTTATTTTTATAATTATTTATTTATTATTTTATTTTTTGGATTTTTCTTTCTTTCTTTCTTTCTTTTTTTATGAGTTATTCTTACAAAATTTCTCTTCTTTTACTCTCGATTTGTACTCTCCCCACACTAAGTCTCTATGACTGACCCAATTTTTCACAAAAATTCCATTACACTTTAATTGAATCTCTAAAGTCCCACTCAATCTTTAGAACAAGGGCAATAGAATATGCACAATCAGGTTAGGTAAGAAAATATAGTTAGCTAAATGAACAAGTTTATGTGAAAGCTCAAACAGCTTACTAAGAGGGATGTTCTATGGGCTCTAGTTGATTTCACTTTGGTGCTAGGAAAATCCTGGTTCCTTATGATTCAAAATGATGCTAGATCAACCGTTTGCCTTGACAAATCTCCGATAGAGTTCCAATGTAAAACACCTACTTTCAAAACCAAATTTATACAAAACAAAGATAAAGAGAATCTACTCATGTAAGCATGTTTATCTATGTACTGAAATAACATGGCTATTGTACGCAAAAATTGAGTACAATCATCATAAATACATATGAACCAATTGAATAACATAGAATTCAAAACAACACTCATCATCAATCAAAATCATAGCAATAATGCTCAATTCTCATCAAATGGCTAAAAGATATCCTAAGACTCAAAAACTCAAAACAAAAAAAAAATCAATTTTTTTTTTGTTTTTAAGGTTTTATGCTTTTTTATGCAAATGTTTACCAAAATCTAAATTGTGAGGATTCCAATGTAGCCTACCTATCATTGAATGTGTTTCAAGAGGGCATAGATAACAACGTCCTCCGTAGAGTAGCCATTCAATGGCACCATCTTTTAATAATAAATTCTCAAGATTTAGTACAATGCACATTATATGAATACACAATTTTTTTTGAAAATTTAAACTATGAGAATTCCAATGTAACCTATCTGTCATTGAATGCATTTCGAGAGGGCGTGAATAACCACGTCCTCCGTAAAGCAACCATTCAATGAGGCCATCTTTTGAGAATAAATTTTAGGATTTAGAACAATGCACACATTAATGATATACACATTATACAAACACGCAATTTTTATGGAAAAACATACAAAAATCACAAGCCTTCCCCTACACTTAAATCTTACATTATCCTCAATGCAAGGCTAAGTATGGAAGATTAAAACAAAACGCACTACAAACCAAATAATAAAAGGCAAGAAAGAAAATAAAATGGAGGGTGAAAGGAATCAAATCTATCATAAGATGCTCTTTATTTGCTAGGCTACCTCCCAATATGTACTTGGTATATTGTTCTCAGCCTAATTTGAAGAAGCGTTCATCAAAGAGTGGCTTCCACCTATAAAATGTGTCATAGAATAATACGTATGGGTCTATTGTTGATGACCTCAAGCTTTGCAAGATGTAAGAAATTCCAATACGTGGCACCAACTTGACTAGTCTTTAAAAGATGTGCTCAGGGGAAGAACTTCGCTTCGGTTCAAGCTCATAGATGGCATAATATGGCGGTGGTGGCGTCAATGGGAAGTATGGATTCGCTAGTGGAGTATATGTCATTACCATCGATGAGCTCATGTCGATGGTTGCATAGGCTTCTTCATCCTCCAACGGGTCTTGTGACTTAGTTTTATGGCCAGACTCCTCGTATGATATCCCTTCAAATTGCTCTTCACTCTCCACTTGATTTTCCAAAACCATGCTTGTGTTTGATCTTTATAGAACTCATAGCTTTGGATGGACATCTCTTAACTTGGAAGATCTAAATTAGTTGCAATCTCATGAGCATCTAAGTGTTAAGCTAAAACATTAAAGGCTTCTAGACTTTCATCACTAGGCTCGATCTCCTTTAGAGGGTCAAATTTCCATGAATCTTCCCTGTAATTCAAAGTTCTCCTAACCTAAGTCGTTCGAGTCGTCTTCATCATCATCATCATGCCATATGTATTTTCCACCTTGTTTCATACCTTGGTCCTCCAATTTTCTCACTAACTGCACCAATTGGTCTAAGTGACTTTCTAGGCTTTAAAGTCTTGCTTTAGTTTCTTATTGAAATTCCATGTTATTGACAGCCAAAGTATTTACTATTGTTCTAGAGAATCACCTGTATGTTGTTAGGCTATTAAGGCTTCTTCTAGTGCTGCCACTAAAGATTGTAATTCATAGGATACCCTAATGTTTTGAGATTGAGTCTCAACCCATGGCTCAAAATTGCAGTAATTGTCCTCCTAACCTTGGTTAGTCCTTGAACAATTCCAATTCCATCCATTAAACTTAGCCATGTCTTCCAACAAGAAGTAGGCTTCATCCATAGATTGTTGGCAAAAATAGGTGGTACCATCACCTCTTTCAACCCAATGTCGTGTTGATGTACTTAAGCTGTTAAGGAAGAGTTATAGTTGCCACTCCTTTGAGATCCCATGGTATGGAAATCGAATGAGCAAATTTTTTTATCTCTTTGAAGCATGATAGAATGGCCCTAATTCTCGTTTGGCAAAATGTAAAACAACTCGTTGATATAACAACTCGAAGTACCTCGCAAAACAAATACAAAAACAACTACTAGAAAAACTGAAAAGGAAATTAAATTGAAACTAACAAAAATAGAATTATAAGCAAAAACAACAAAAAAAAATAAAATAAAAAACAAATGGCTAATTTATTAGATAAACAGTTCTTCGGTGACTGGCGACAAAATTTTGGCGTGATCCCAAAGGACCTGTCAAATGATAAATCCTTGCTGAATTGTAGTATAGTCGTTATTGAATAATGCGGTGAGCATATGTTATTCTTGCAAGAGAATTGGGTCTAATTAATTAGTTAACAAATTTAAAAACCTAAATTTAAACTAAATACAAAAATGGGGGGTTTTGGGTTTTTAATTAAATTAATAATTAAAAAAATAAAATATTATAAGACAATTATGGCTAAAAACTAGTTATAGGGTCATTTATCGCCATAAACATTAATTATGCAAATAATCATAGAATTATTTCTAAATTTTCTATTGAAACTACTAACCGTAGATAACAACAAGCTCTGATATCCTAATCTTTCCTTTTTGTATAGATTTAATAAGAAAAGTGCTCTCCTATACTCCTTTCCATCAAATAACCTAGGAAGAAGCTTGCTAAGTTTAATCTAACATAAGCATTACACTAAGAAATATAAGTTGATCTAGGCAACAAACATGCATAAGCTAGATTCATTCAACCTATGTTGTATTTCACATCACAATCACACAAAAGCCTTATCATAAACAAGAAAATAATCATAAACATGAAATCATGATGAAACACAAGCAAGCTCAAGTGGAAAACTGGAGATTATTCATACAATTTGCTACATAATTAAGTTTAAGGTTTAGAATTTAACCATAAATACAAACTACAATAACATAATTACAAAGGAAACTAAGAAAGAGTGAGAGAAAACAAGGGATTTGGTGTCGAAAAGATGTAGCCTTTATCAAAGCTCTCTCCCATGGCCTTCATCTTTACTTCTCCTCCTTATTCTCTTCAAGAAAACCCAAAAAATTTATCCAAAAACTCCCTTATTGTATAATGATGTTTATATAAGTAGGATTTATAAATAATGAAAAATTGTGATACTGGGTCCAAAATCAGCCAAAAATGCGTTAGAGGTGCAACCCCGTGCGTGTTTTGCTGTGGCCATACAAGAGGGATTAGTCACAGGCACGTTGAAGGGGGCTGGGGGCATACCATGCACTGTTTATGGGCTGCAGGAACACTACAGGGCACACTAGGGCATTGTGGCACCCGCAAGCATGGCTGTAGGGGTGCTGGCCCTGCTTGGCAAGCCTGCTGCGGCATGGTACAAGGCTGCAATGGGCAAAAATTGGGTTGTAACATGGAGTAGGATTTCGATGCCGTTTTCATCGTTTCTCAATCGTTTAAACTTTGATTTGCGATTTGTGACTTTTGTTGGACTCCAAATAGAATGCTTCATAGTGTGATCTCAAAAAATCTTCATTTTTAACCTTACTTTTATTCTTTAACTTTAAAATACCTATAAACACAAAATAAAAATAAAAACATAAGATTACTCAAAAACTTAGACAATAAATGCAAGGAAAAATGATGCAAAAGATGATGAATTATACACTAATCAAATTCCCCCACATCTCAACTTTTACGAGTCTTCAAGCAAAACTCAAACAAAGATTATGAGATACTAATCTTCTAACCTTTTACCTCAGGGAACACTAAGAGATATGACCTTGAAATCAGACAAGTATTAAATTGAATGCACATTTATTCAAAAATTTATACAACCTATGACAGTCATACTCAGTGTGTGTATGCATTAGCCATTGTAACTGATTATCGCTCTATGCCTTCTATGAACAAGTAAGCACTCTAAAACTTTACAAAACAAATGTTAAAATAAAAATCAAAACAAAAGAAAAGGACGGTGTTAAACATCACAGGCTCTCCCTTTGGTACAAACCTCCACTACATTGAAGGCATCATCTGAAATCGAAAGACTTTTAATATAAGTTGTACTGGGGTCAAGGGGTAGTGGCTTAAGAAAAAAGGGTATGGGCAATGCAATGATCCTGAAGACTTCATGGAATTAGAGACATCTTAGAAATCAAAAATTCTCAAGACACTCTTAAAACCCAAAGAAGTCACACTAAGGCCAAGTCTAATGGCATTGAGCTTCAGCTTCAATTAAAACCCAACCTTGCACAAACCAAGATAATAACGGAATAGTCCATAATAATTTAATTTTTTATTTTTTATTTTTATAAATTTTTTTTGTTATTTTTTATTTTATTTTTTTAGATTTTTTCTTTCTTTGTTCTTTTTTATTTTAATTTTTTGGGCTATTCTTACAAAATTTCCCATTATTTACTCTCGGTTTGTACTCTTCCTAACACTTATTCACTATTCCTGATATGATTTCTCACAAAATTACCCTGCCCTTGAATTGAATCTCTAAAATTCTAATCCATGTTTAAAACAAGGGCAATAGAATATGCATGATCAGACTCGGTCAAAAATATAGTTAGCCAAACGAACAGGTTTACATGAAGGCTCAAATCAATTACTAAAGGGGATGTTCTTTCTAGAACATCTATTAAGTCTCTAGCTGATTTGGCTTTGGTGCTAGGAAAATCCTAATGCCTTATGATTCAAAATGATGCTCAATGAGCCGTTCGCCTCGACAAACCTCCAACAGAGTTCTAATGTAAAACACCTACTTTCAAAACCAAATTTATACAAAACAAAGATAATGAGAATCTATTCATCCAAGTATGCTTATCTCTGTACTGAATAACATGGCTATTATGAAGAAGAATTGAGCATAATCATCATAAAAACATATGAACCAATGAATGAAATAGAATTCAAAACAACACTTATCATCAATCAAAATCATTACAACAATGCTCAGGCTCATCAAAGTGGCCCGAAGATATACTAAGACTCAAAAACTCATAACAAAAACTAAAATAAAAAAAAATTAGGGTTTTTTAGGTTTTATGTTTTATGCTTTTTTAATTTTATGCAAACATATGCAAAGATCTAAGCTGTGAGAATTCCAATATAAAACTAGTTATCATTGAATGCATTTCAAGAGGGCGTGGATAATGACGCCCTCCGTAATATAGCCTTTCAATGAAGCCATCTTTTGATAATAAATTTTCGAGATTTAGAACAATGCACATGTTAATGATATACGAATTATACTAACACACAAGTTTTTTTTTTTCAAAAATCTAAATTGTGAGAATTCCAATGTAACTTACCTATTATTGAATGCATTTCGAAAAGGAGTGGATAACTATGTCCTCCCTTAAGCAGCCATTCAATGGGGCTATCTTTTGGGAATAAATTCTCAGGATTTAGAACAATGCATACATTAATGATGTACAAGTTATACAAACACTATTTTTTTTTTTGAAAAACACACAAAAATCACAAGCCTTCCCTCATATTGAAATCTTACATTATCCTCAATGTAAGAAAAATATTACTTACTAGCAAGAAAAATAATAAGGAAATTTTTTTTCTAAAAAACATGGTTGAAACCGTTACAACTTTCGTTGCAATAAAAGTTGAAACATAGCATAAAACTTAACTTTATAATCATTCAAAACATTTCTTAAAATTCGTTAAGTAATCATTTAATTTCGTAAAACTTTTAAAATATCTTTTCAAAATAGTGGAAACTTTTTCTTAAAACAACGTAAAACATCTATGGTAGTATTTATAACTTAATCTTTGCATCTGTCTTCCCGCAACACCAAGCTCTTTAATCAGTCATACTGGCCTTCTATAGAACTACCTACAACATGAAGGAACTTGTAATGAGTTTTCGGTCAGTAAGTTCAAACTTATCCAACAAAACATTGAATCTTTCTTCTTAAAACTTTATTCTTAAATCCTTTCTGATAAACATCTTTCTTTAAACACTACTTGTAGAACTTCTTTCTTGAAACATTTCTAGTAAATGAAAAACGTTTTTCATCATAATACATTTCTTTAACATGTTTCTTGTAAACATTACTCGTAAAGAAAACTAAAAAGGAATACAGGCAATATCATAATGTATGATTCCACTTATGCTCATTTATAAACTTCTTATCATCATTCTTAAATTACTTGAACTATGGGCCTAAGTGTACATACTAATTGCGCATGACCATCGAACACCAAGACCGTAACATAACTTGATATAAATCTCCCCTTGGGTCAGGAGATTGGTACAATACTTTCTTATCTTAACTTGAGGGTTAGATTACTGATCTTGTAATCTTAATGAATATTTTGCATGACATAACTTAAAACATAAATATAACAAATGCTAACACATTGCAAATGATAGCTTGAACTTTAAAATATTATGCATAACAAATGCAAACATACTTTAAACATACAAAAAGCATTTAAAAGATTATTTTCTTCATACCATAGATGAGGTTTAAAACTTACCTATTTACTGCTCTAGCATTCCCATTTTGTAATTTTCCTTCTATTAGTTGGCTTTGTGTCATGTTCAAATGACACCTCATTATTAGATAACTTTTCTTGTTACCGACCTACTTGATCGATAACATAATTTAAATATTAAATGTTCATTCTTAATCCTTCCATCTTGTTCCCATTGGTTTATTTCTTCATTACTTATCTTGAACATTCCTTGGTCAAATTTCATGTCTTACTTGATTGTTTTATTACTTAATGTGATACTGAACATTTTTCTTCTAAGGGCATTTTGCTAATTCGGAGGGCTTGGTTCCTTTTTAGCGCTTTTATGAAAAATGACACTTTTACCCTTAATGGGTTTTTTGTAAATTACGTAACTTTATTAAACTTCTCGTTTTACTTTACCATCCCAACGCTAATGAGCTAGAAAAAATTTATTGGTAAGGGGCGTTTCTAAAATCAAACGTTTTGGGTCTATTTAAGCTATTTTGATGAAAAATGACTGTGTTGCTTTTAACGAGTCTTAGAAAACATGCTAAACTCATTTAAATCAAAACTTACATTTTCTTGCTACTCGTAACACAACAAAAGACAAAATATCGATTTTCTTTTTGCAAAAAATCTATTTTAGCAAAACTTTATGATTTTTACTCGTAATACGAAAATCTTAACGATTTTATTCCCGGAACAAAAAACGACCATTTTATATCATGTCGCTCGATTTTTGGCAAGGATTAATACTTACTTTAGCTTTTGAGTCCAAAACCATTTATTCGAAAATGCTTTTCCTCATACATACGTTGTAGAAATTTCGTGCTTAAAATGTCGTAAAACTCATAACTTAAAATTTGTGTAGAATTTTGATAAACCATCTGTAATGCTTACTCCAAAACACTTAAACTTGCTTCCAAAGTGGATTTGAAGTTGCATTTTTTGTAAAATATTTGGTAGAGAATAAGAGAGATGATCAGTTTTTACATGGGAGGAAATGGGTCCTTTTTTTTCTACATGTTTCATGCAAAATGAAGAAGACAAAGCTTGGGCTTATTACTTAGGCCTTTAACCATAAAAAAAAAAACTAATTCTAGGGACAAAATTGAAATAAAAAGATTGCTCCCAACCACAAGCTCTTGTTCAACATCATAAAACTTAGTTCTTGGTTTTCTCTTATGGTTAGAAGGAGACGTTGCCAAGAAGAGAATTGAACGACATGTGCCTACTCATACTCTAGTCGTGGAAAAGAGAAAAGCAAAGAAAACTAGTTGGTTGAAGCTCTTCCAGACATGACACTCAATAGTAGTTTGTGGATGATTTTTTCGATTAGAAATGTGGTTCTAATTCTAAGACGTACGTAAGATCTCTTATTAATTTATATACATATTATGCCTAACTTGTTTTGGAAAAATGTTTTGATTAAAAATTTTTAAAATTCTACTGCATTCATGTTTTCCAATAATTGGTACTAGAGACATGGTTTTATGGAGATTTTACGGGTTTGTGATCATACTATGTACATAAATTATTTGATCTTAATCTCTCCTATGCTTGAATTATATTTTTAGAGAGTTGATACTCTAAGGCTTCTATATAATTATATGTTGTCATGAGATTATATGGTGAGTGTTTGATTGAATTTCTGTTTTAATTATTATATTAATTAATTAATTTTTTCAGTTAGGGTTTCTTAGAGGTTATAATGTATATCTAGGTTTTTCATGTAATTAGATGTCGATCTATCATCATCGTCTAGTATTTATTATTTTAATTCTAGTTTGTAAGCTTGTATTAAAATAATTATTCGATCAGAATATGAATATAGAAGATGGAGATTATTACAATATTATGTGTTTTTTTTTGTGTTTATAAATTTTTATGTTTTCGAATTGTTGAAAAATAAAATTAAAAACTACAAAAAAAACAATTTTTGCAAAAGACTAGAAAAACGCTGGTTTAGCATCGGATGGCAGGCCAGTTACCCTATACTAGCAAGCTGGACACTGATGAAACCAGGTGTTCTGTATGAAGCCGGCAGGCCAGTGGTCATAAACCAACAGGACGGTCTCAGGCAGCACCTTTTTTTAAAATTAGTGTATTTTTCAGTGTAGTTTTTTATTTTTATTTTTGAGACAATTTTGAGAAACATGAAATTTTATGATAACCGATTTTTTTTTTTTTATCTATATGAGATTGAAAATTGAAGACAGAGGCCATATAAAGAAGGATACAATGAGAAGATATAAGATGAAGAATCGATATATGTTATATGTTTCGATTGATCTTTTGTAATCTTTATTTTCTTTTCTCTAAGGTAGAACCATAATAGTACGGTTATTTGTAGCTTTGCTTGTTGCATTGCTTGTCTACATTATGCTATGTTTTTCTATGTATGTTGATAATATGTCATGTAGAATAGGGAGTGTCGCTCATTAAAAATTGTTCATGCATGTTAACATAAAACCTTGATTTCTAAAATATTGAGTTGGAGAAGGTTTTCAAAGAAAGGACTTAAGGCCTCTATTGTTGGTCCATAGGTAACACAGGATAGTTCCGACCCCTAAAAAAGGATGTGTCATGAACTAGGTTAGATTTCTAAGGGGATAATTTATTTTAGCATGTTTTATTGTTGTTTACTCCTAGGTGTTGATTATAAAACATAGACAAAGGAGTTGAAATGATAGTTATAGACTTAAGATTAATTTTATTATTAACCTATCTAGGAGCTCCATGAATAAAGTTAATGGCAAAAAAAAAATGATTATTAGTATATGCTAGATCAAACGGGTCTTGGCTAGTATATACTAGTCTGAGGGGATCTGCGTTCCTAATTGAATTTGACAAGTCACCTCTAGACGACTTGTTAAATTCTGAGTTAGGAATTATTATTGTAAGGTTGAGATATTTTAGGTTTTGATACATTAACATGTTGTATGCTTTCTTGTTTGTGTTATCTTACTAAATTGTTATCGAATGCTTACTTATGTTTGATATGTGAAATCCTTATTGTAGATCAAAATGTCTAAAAATGCTTTATCTTCGATACTCGATAAAAACACTTTAACTAGCAAGAACTATAATGATTAAAAATGGAACCTGAATATCGTCTTATCCTCCAAGAAACTAAAATTTGTGCTAACTACACTATGTCCTCTCGCACCTACCAAGGAATCCACTAATAAAGAAATCCAAGTGTATGATTGCTAGAAGGATGTTGATGATATGGCTTGCTGCTATATCATAGCTAGCATGAATAATGTGCTATAGGCTCAAGATGAAGATCATGAGACTACTCGGCAGATTATGGATAAACTTGAGGACATATTTGGAGGCCAAGGCTTTATGAAGCAACAAGGGGCACTTCGAAAGCTTCGAAAGTAGCAAGGGATGCCTATGAAGGAACATATGATATTGATCATAGGTTACCTCACTAAGGCTCAAACCCATGGGGCCGACATTGATGCTAAGTCACAGATGAATATGGTCTTTGAGATTTTTTCTAAGAAGTTCATCTCATTTAGAGCTTCATATAACTTGAGCAATAGACAAGATATGACCTTAACCGAGTTGATGAAATAGTTGTAGGAGATGAAAAATTTGATTAGGGAAGCTCCGGCTAGTGGCGAGGCGAACTTAGCAGTTGTATCTGGTTCTAATTCCAATTTTAGGAATAGAAAGAAGCAAAAGGCTGAGAATGGAAAGTCTTCTATTTCAAAAAAAGGCAAGGATAAGAAGAAAAAGAAAAGGAACCTAAAGAAGCTAAAGTGTTTTTTCTGTAGGATGGTTGGGCACATAAAGAAGAATTGCAAGGACTTCTAATCTAAAGGAGGTAAGTGTGAACTGATAGTTATTGAGACTTGTTTAGTTAAAGAATCAAGCACACTTGAGTCATAGATTTTGGAGCGACTAATCATGTTTATATTTCTTTATAGGGGTTCAAGAAAATGAGAAGTCTGCTACATGAGCACTTCACGTTACAAACAGGTAATGGATCCTTAGTGTTGGTTGAAGCAGTGGGAGATGTCCATCTTTATTTTGATAGTTATAGGAGTTTAATTTTCAGAGATTGTTTTGTATTTCTAAATTTAAAAGGAGTTTAATTTCTGTTGCTTGTTTATTTAAAGATTTTTATTCAATTTCTTTTAATAATAAAGTTATGATTTGCTAAAACAAATCGTTTATCTATAGTAGATGGATGCAAAACAACCTATATTTTTTCAAACCTAAGGTGGACTCATGCTGACCACCGAGATTAACAATAACTCTAAAAGACTTAAATTTCTCAATCTAGTAAGACTTATCTTTGGCACTTGCGGTTAGGTTATATTAGCCTAGGATTCAAAGGTTGGTAAGGGATGGACCTTTAAGTCATTTAGAGGTAGAATCTATATCACAATGTGAATCTTGTTTCAAGGGAAAAATGACCAAAAGACCTTTCAAGTCTAAAGGCAATGGAGCCAAAGGGATTCTAGAACTTGTGCATAGTGATGTTTGTGGTCCCATGAACATCAATGCATGAGGAGGGTATGAGTATTTTATCACATTTATTGATGATTATGCAAGATATGGGTATGCCTACCTATGCATCATAAAAGCGAAACTTTTGACAAGTTCAGAGAGTTTCGAGCTGAAGCAGAGAAGCGATTAGATAAACCTATAAAGGCACTTCAATCCGATCAAGGTAGAGGATACCTCTTCAAAAAGTTCTTAAGACACTTATTAGAGAATGAGATTTTATCTCATTTGACTACGCCAGGTACTTTGTAGTAGAATGACGTGGTTGAGAGAAGCAATAGGACTTTGTTGGACATGGTTAGGTCCATGATAAGTTATTTGACGTTGCCTTTATTTTTTAGGGATATGCACTATAAACAAGATGTTATTTTTTGAACAATGTGCCTTCAAAATCAGTTCCTAAAGCTCCTCACAAGTTATGGACGGGTAGGAAGACATCACCTTTCCTTCATGAAAGTTACATGAATGACTTTAAGTCTCGTAATAAAGTGGTATTCGAGGAGTTAGCAAGTGATTCAATCACTCTAGGGTTTCTAGTTGAAACCAATACAATCGATTTAGAAAAACCAGCCAGACAACAACCTAAGAAGCTTGATAAGTTAGTTTTAGGCTAATTAATTAGACGATTTTCACTTGATATTTTTGTTAGTTTTGAGTAATTTATAAGAATTTGATAATGTTTTATGTTCTTTTGTAGGTTTTGAGGAAAAAAGATGCATATTAGCAAAGTGCGAGACAAAACGGACCAAAAAATAAGTGAAACTAGACTCGGGATAAAATGGAGCCTAGACGCCAGCTTATGGGCTCCTAGGCGCTCTTACAGATGAAGCCTCACACAGAAAACCCGAGAGCATAGCGCCTAGCGCCACAATTTAGGCGCCTAGGCACCATTTGGAAGAATCAGAGTAGCACCTAGGCGCTACTTTGAAGCCTAGGCGCCATATTCATGAAGCCTAGGCGCCAGTTTAGAAAAGGAGACGCGGGCAAGTATAGCGCCTAGGCGCTACAATCATGGCGCCTAGGCGCCGTAATGAAGCCTAGGCGTCAGAAAATTGAGCCTAGGCGCCATTGCAATCCCAGTTCAAATTTTAGTGTAATTTCGTTCCAAAATTACCCTTTCAAACCCTAGCCTATAAATAGAACATTATAGAGGGTTGAAACACGAATTCTAAGAGGAAAACTATAAACAAGAGGGGAGAACTCACTGCTTTGGAGAAGAAGAACGGTGCAACCCAGAGACGGGAACCATCTTCGCATCCAAATAGAGTTCTTTTCTTTCACTCATCATGTTTAAGAGATTGTTTAGGATGATTTTTTAGTTTCATTAGGAACTAACTTTCTTTGTTCTAGGGCTACGATGTAGCCGGATTATGAATGTTCACTTTTATTTCATTTAATTCAATTTAATGTTTATTCAGTATCTATGTTGAGTGTTTAATCTAATCTTAATGCTTGTAAGAGTTTGCGCACCTTTTGCATGATATGTAATTTAATTTGAGGCTGAGAAGCGATAATTAAATTAGACCATGATTGAATGCCATGAGATCATCATAGGATAGAGATATCTATGAGACTTGTGCAACACTATGAATTTCTTGTTCTTAATGAATCTTGGTAAGTTTAGGGTTTCCACAGAGATGTAAGAAATTTGCTAACTGGGATAAATTATTAATGCTTGAGAAAGATTAATGACTACCTAAGAGAAATTCGTTATCGGCATAGGAGTAAACATCAGTTGATTAAATTAGATAATTTGAATAGGATTAATTTAGGTGAAATCGGATGCCCTAGTCTTTTATTTATTTAGATTTTCATTTATATTTTTTTGTTTTGTTATTTTTCTATTTTATATTTGATTGTTCAAATAATTTTATAGTTAACTAATTTCGGTACTTAGCTAGATTAATGCAATCCTCGTGGGAACGATACTCTACTCACTCTTTATTACTTGTTAACGATACGTGCACTTGCGTTAGAAAATCCACAACAAGTTTTTGGCGCCGTTGCCAGGGATTGTTGTTTAATTTAGTTAATATCGATACCAATTAGCTCTAAAATTACTTTGAGTTTTTCTTATTTGTTTTATTTTGTTTTTATTTGTTCTAATTTTTTTTTCTTTTACGTCATTTGTTTCCTAAGGAACTTCATGATGTTGCATCGGAATATCCTTGCAAGTTTTGTCCAACAACATATGGAACCATTTTATGTGGCTTGGGAGCGATTTAAAGATATGCTTGAGCGGTACCCACATCACAACTTGCCAAAGTGGCTCTTCTTCAAATATTTATTGAAGGATTGCATTTTGAAGCTAGAGATTGGGTGGAAAAATATGCAGTTTCTGACGGTCATTCTTTCTTTTCAAGAACTGTTGATGAAGCTTACTACTTATTGGAGGATATGGCAACCTTTAATCATCATTGGCATTTGAATTCTTCAATGCATAATTCTTGTTGGGAGAGGCACCAAAATCTTTCATGGAATATCCACTCCAACATGATGGAACAATCCTGTAGCCAATATCAAGAAGAGAAGACACATTTGGAAGTTGCTTTAGATCGTCTAAAGGCCACTCTTGAGGGAAGTCATGAAATTTCCAACTCTAGACGATATCTTGATGAACAAATCCTTTTAAAGAGCACAATTTTAGAGACTCATCTAGAGGAGGAAATTACAACGTCAAATCCTTGTGGTGACCATAAAACGATAAAGGATGTGGTTTTGTTTGATGATGATTGTGCGAAACCTCAAGAATTTGAGCCTCTAGAGGAAATAGAACCTCAAGATAAAGAACAAGAACCCTTTGAAGTTGTCTTAGCTCAACCATTTGCTGAGTTAGGATCTTGTTCAATCAACAACGATGTACACTTGTTAAATCAAGAGGAGTCTATCCAAAACTTTGACTTTTATGAAGACCAAATCACAAGGATGCTAATGGATAGCCCAAAGGAAAGGGAAGAGCAAATAGAAGGGTCATTAGAGGAATTCCTATATGAGGAGAAGCCGCGAGGGTCGTTGGAAGATATAGAAGCACATAAGACTATTGATTTGAGCTCATCAATGGTTCCAACATATAAGACACTAACCGATTCCTGTTGGCCATGTTCATCACCACCATCACATCTCACCATGTTCAAGCTCGATCCATTAATGAAGTTCCCATCAAAAGCACATCATTTAAAGACATTTGTTGTTGGTGCTATGTGCAAATCACTTCTAAATCTCGCCAAGTTTGAGGGCATCTATAACCAAGACCCATATGTGGTGCGGTTTGACACTAACTATGGGAGAAAGCCGCTCTTTGACAAGCGCTTCTTTGAGAGTCAGGCTGATGACTATAAAACAAGCACTTCTTGGGAGGCAACCCAAGCTCTCTATCCTTTTCAGTTTTAGTTTTCATCATATTATTTAGTTTGTTAGTTGTTTCTTTTAGTTTTAGTCTATTTTGCAACTTAATCATGATGTAAGTCTTGTTTGTGGTGGTTCTAGGTTTTCAGGGGACATCAAGGTGCTCAGCTTGCTAAAAAAAAAAAAAAAATTCAAAAACTGAAACCATATCGGCAACCTGCCACAGATGATGAACCACATGGCCATGCATCTGAACATGAACTTGGACAATTTTCCTACAGTCTCTGCTTTCAATGAAGATAATGAAGAGAATGAGGATGAGGAGGAATAGGCTGCCGCAACCTTCAGTTTAGGGAGTATTCTTTCCTTTCTTATTTTTGTTTTCTTTTTACATTGAGGACAATATATTGTTCAAGTTTGGGGGTGGTGTGTTGCTTTATTATTTTTTTGTGTCAATTAGTCATTATGGTTTAATTAGGTTTTAGTTTAGTTTTTTTTTCTTTGCATTTGATAGTAATTAGGATAGTAACGTTGTGTCGTTTGAGCACTGTTTAACTTGAGTCATAGGAAGCCAATGATAAGACGATGGTTGAAATTGAATATGGCTTTTAGGGGATAATAATTATTGTTGGTTTATCCTTATTTTTCTTGTGATTTTTTTGCCATGCTGTGATTCTTTGAGCACTTTGAGCACTCACGCCTTGATCACCTAAATATTCTACACTTAGAGGACTTTTATGTTGATTAAGTGATATTTTTGATCTCAAATGAACGCTAGAACCTATTTGATAACCACTCGAGGCGAAATCCTAGGCTACACATCATTAAGGACATGATTTAGGCTATTTTTGGACCGTTTGAGCCTTTCAAGCCTACCATTGACATCATTTAATCACTAGTTACCTCGTTGAGCCTTATTAACCATTTTCTTTGTTACCCACATAATCAACCTAGCCTTTGAATAATTTTATCCTACTTAGTCCCTCACTCATAAGCATGATTAGTTTGTCCAAGAAATTATTTGAAGGTAGTAGGCATTATGGGAGGATGGGTGGAGTTTTGAAGAACTTATCAAGGATATATGTTTTCCTATCATTCAATCATGGGTGGAGTTTTGAGTATTGTTATCAAGAGATTATGTATTCATGTTTATTCATTGTCAAAAAAAAAAAAAAAACACACACACACACACAAAAAAGAGAAAAAAAAAAAAGAAAAAAAAGAAAAAAATTTAAAAAAAAGAAAAAGAAACATCAAATAAATGTGAATGACAAAGGGAGTGCAACATAAGTTTGGGGGTGTACTTAAAAAGAAGAAATGATGTTCTTATGAGGTCCTAAGACAAATTGTGTGTTTATGGGTGAATTTTGAGCCACATTATATCCTTTATCTCACCTTTTTACTTTAGCCACACATTACAAGTCGAATAAAGTCCTAATGATCTTTGATGTTGAGATAGTCTACATTAGTGGAGAGTGGGTTTGAAAAATAGGCCTATGGAGTTCATAAATTTTACTAATCTAGAGATCTTTCAAAATAAGCTTGTTGACATAAACTAATCCGAGTGTAGGTACATAAGTGCTAGAGGCATCACACACATGCACTCAAGGAATTATGAGTATGGTAAACTTGAGATTTAAATTGATTTTTTTTCATGATCGCAATGGTTAGAGTTTCCTTTGAGTCATAAACTTTATGTAATCTTTGAGGCCAAGTATGATGAAAAATTAAATTGATGCTCAAACTATGTCAGGTGCTAGTGTCAGTCCTGTTCTTTTGTCATGTTCTTTGCTTTTTCGTTTTTGTCTTTTGCTCGAGGACTAGCAAAATCTTAAGTTTAGGGGTATTTGATAAGTTAGTTTTAGGCTAATTAATTAGACGATTTTCACTTAATATTTTTGTTAGTTTTGAGTAATTTATAAGAATTTGATAATGTTTTATGTTCTTTTGTAGGTTTTGAGGAAAAAAAGATGCATATTAGCAAAGTGCGAGACAAAACGGACCAAAAAATAAGTGAAACTAGACTCGGGATAAAATGGAGCCTAGACGCCAGCTTACGGGGGCCTAGGCGCTCTTACAAATGAAGCCTCACACAGAAAACCCGATAGCATAGCGCCTAGGCGCCACAATTTGGGTGCCTAGGCGCCATTTGGAAGAATCAGTGTAGCGCCTAGGCGCTACTTTGAAGCCTAGGCGTCATATTCATGAAGCCTAGGCGCCAGTTTAGAAAAGGAGACGCGGGCAAGTATAGCGCCTAGGCGCTACAATCATGGCGCCTAGGCGCCGTAATGAAGCCTAGGCGTCAGAAAATCGAGCCTAGGCGCCATTGCAATCCCAGTTTAAATTTTAGTGTAATTTTGTTTCAAAATTACCCTTTCAAACCCTAGCCTATAAATAGAACATTATAGAGGGTTGAAACATGAATTCTAAGAGGAAAACTATAAACAAGAGGGGAGAACTCACTGCTTTGGAGAAGAAGAACGGTGCAACCCAGAGACGGAAACCATCTTCGCATCCAAATAGAGTTCTTTTCTTTCACTCATCATGTTTAAGAGATTGTTTAGGATGATTTTTTAGTTTCATTAGGAACTAACTTTCTTTGTTCTAGGGCTACGATGTAGCCGGATTATGAATGTTCACTTTTATTTCATTTAATTCAATTTAATGTTTATTCAGTATCTATGTTGAGTGTTTAATCTAATCTTAATGCTTGTAAGAGTTTGCGCATCTTTTGCATGATATGTAATTTAATTTGAGGCTGAGAAGCAATAATTAAATTAGACCAGATTGAATGCCATGAGATTATCATAGGATAGAGATATCTATGAGACTTGTGCAACACTATGAATTTCTTGTTCTTAATGAATCTTGGTAAGTTTAGGGTTTCCACAGAGATGTAGGAAATTTGCTAACTGGGATAAATTATTAATGCTTGAGAAAGATTAATGACTACCTAAGAGAAATTCGTTATCGGCATAGGAGTAAACATCAGTTGATTAAATTAGATAATTTGAATAGGATTAATTTAGGTGAAATCGGATGCCCTAGTCTTTTATTTATTTAGATTTTCATTTATATTTTTTTGTTTTGTTATTTTTCTATTTTATATTTGATTGTTCAAATAATTTTATAGTTAACTAATTTCGGTACTTAGCTAGATTAATGCAATCCTCGTGGGAACGATACTCTACTCACTCTTTATTACTTGTTAACGATACGTGCACTTGCGTTAGAAAATCCACAACAAAGGTTCAGCGCAATGGGACGATCGGGCGTTAACCCAAGATGTATATGTTCAATAGTGAAGCTTACTTGGCTGAACAGATTGAACATGATAGAGATGCTTACACTTATAAAGAGGCTATGAAGACTAATCAAGTCTGAGAGTTTGTAGACCTTCTCGAAGGGGTAAAACCCATATGGTGTAAGTGGGCCTACAAGAAAAAGAGAGGAGCAGATGGGAAAGTCGAAACTTAAAAGGCTAGACTGGTAGCAAAGGGATACACACAGAAAGAAGGAATCGATTATGAGGAAACCTTTTCGCCTGTAGCTATGCTTAAGTCCATCTGCATTCTTTCATTTATTGCTGCCGTTCTCGATTACGAGATTTGACAAATGGATGTCAAGACAGTCTTTTGAATGGCTATTTTGATGAGACCCTATATATGGTGCAACCTGATGGGTTCAAATCTAAGGGTCAAGAGAATAAGATTTGTAAGTTGCTAAAGTCTATTTATGGACTTAAGCAAGCTTCATATTCTTGGAACATAAGATTTGATCAAGTGATCAAGACATGGGTTCGAACAAAACATTAACAAACCAGGTGTTTACAAACACATTAAAGATGCGAAAATGGTTTTTTCTACTACTCTATGTAGATGGCATTTTGCTTATTGGCAATCACGTTGTGGCATTGTCATCGGCTAAATTATGGTTGACTAAGCAGTTTGACATAAAGAACTTTGGTGAAGCTAATTATGTTTTGGGTATCCAAATTTTTTGAGAGAGGAAGAATAAAATGATAGCTTTATCCCAAGCTACGTATAAATAAGATTCTCGTGAATTATGCAATCTAGAATTCTAAGAAAATTGGGTAACCATCTGTGTTTGAAATTACTCTTTCTAAGAAAGATTCTCAAAAGTCTGATGAAGAAAGAGAATACATAAAGAAGGTGTCTTATGCTTCAGTAGTAGGTAGTCTCATGTATGTTATTTTTTACACACGACTTGACATTTGTTATGCAGTTGGGATAGTGAGTCAATTTCAGTCGGATCTAAGACTAAACTATTAGGTTGCGGTCAAGCATATTTTCAGGTAGATGAGAAGGACTATAGGCTATATGCTAGCGTATGCTGGTAAGGATTTAACACATTTTGGATACGTTGATTCGGATTTTCAATCCTGTTTAGATTCAAGAAGATCGACTTCAGGATCTGTGTTTACTTTAGAAGGAGGAGCCATTTTTTGGAGAAGTGTGAAGTAAGATTGTACTTTAGATTTAATGATGGAGGCCGAGTATGTGGCAGCTAGTGAAGCTTCAAAAGAAGCTATATAGCTTTGCAAGTTCTTTGGGGATCTTAAGGTAGTTTCTGTCATAGGTAAGTTCATATCGCTGTATAGTGATAACTAATGCTAAGGAACCAAGACTTCATAAGAAGAGTAAACATATACATTGGAAATATCTTGTGACAAAGGACTTCATCGAAGATGGACATGTTGCAGTATGCAAGATCGCATCTAAGGGAATTTAGCTTATCCTCTTATGAAGACACTACCAATGAGGGTTTTCAAGAAGCAAGTAGAGGCTATAGGGGATATGAAACATGTCACATTTTCTCACTTAGGGCAAGTGGGAGATTGCTATATTTGGTGCCTTGAGGATTAAATGATGTAATAGTTTTTGGGGACATCTAATGAATAAAGAACTTATAATTTATTTTCATATATCAAATATATTCTCTTTATGTTCATTTATGTTGAATATATGATAAGCAAACAAAAGTCTGAGACTATCAAGCTAAACCTTTAAGATCGTGTATATGATGGACATATTATACAGAAGACATGAATATTAAAGGTGATAGTCTAAATGATAAGGTCCGCAATCGAGGAAATAAAATGGGGTGCTTTATTCATGTTAATATTATTATGTTGTCTACATCCCTAATAGGAGATGACTTGTCTTAGTCATCGAAGTTGGACTCCGTAAGTAAAAACATTGGTATATTATCATGGGTGACGATATATTAGATCGGACAAAAGTTGAATTGATTTGATTAATAATTCCATTTGTTTGAATCAATTTACTTTAGAAAATCATATGTGTTGCATCTTAATCTTGAAATGAATTAGTGGACTTGTGTTCTTGACTTGTATTTTTTGATGTACTAAAGGGTGACATCCTAAATTAGATAAGGGTACGCATACTGGTACATTGGTAACTTATGTTCATTCTTAGATTGGCTTAAATTCGGTTGATTAGAATTTAATAATTGTTTATTGGTTGAATTAATATTATGAATTAATTCAAGATAAACATGTTAAATTATTTGGATATATGTTTTATTTGATGTGAGATTTTCTGTATATAGTTCTTTTAATCAAATAACCTCTTTATTTGGTTATTTGAATTAAAATTGAGGCTCTATCTAAGATTCCTGTGCAACATATATAAAGATTTCCAGAGTAACATCAGCCGATAGGTCGGTGCTTTAGTTATTCTCCACCAAAGAAGAAAAATGGTGTACTCCACCACAAAATTTTCCAAATAAATTATAGAAAGAAAGTAATAAAAACTTTCTTTTTTTTTTTTTGTTTTACTTTTATCTCTATACATCCCACATGTCATATCTCCTAATTATAAACTAATAATAATGCTTCTTTATCATTTTTTTCATGTTTATTTTTTTGGCTAATCTTTTCCTTTTTAAAAATGCATATTTTCTTTTCCTTTTTTTATGAAATTGAAATGATTGTATTTTTTCCCCTTTCCTTCTTTCTTTTCTTTTTTTTCTTTTTTTGGTTTTTGTTTTTACTTATGCTCATGTGTTGTTTAACCGTTTTACATGTTCTTTTTCCATTTTATCGTTTTTAATCGTACCTATTGAATAATGCTGTTTCAGTTTATTTATTTATTGAGTTGTTGTGCTTTTTATTTCTATAAAAATGACTTTTACTTGTCACATTATACATAAATAAATGCCCTTTATGTTTATTGAAAAGGTTATTGTAAATTTTCTTGATAAATTTTTTTGGCTAAAGCTTCAACCAAAAAGGCGTAAAGAGCTATTTGCAGATATAGCCTATAAATAAATCCACACATGATTACATTACATAGTAAAAAGTTCGAATTCACCATCTACACGTTTCAGAAAAAAAAAAAAGAAAAGAAACTAGAGAGATATAAAAATAATATTCAATTAACAATTTAAAATAAAATGATGGCTGTGAAAAAAAAAATAAAGTGGTCAAGAATGAACAATCTTATATAAATAATTTTGGGAAATTTTGAAATACTAAAAGTGCGTAGAAAGTAATTAAATTGAATTATTTTAAAATTATATGGGCTGTGTATTTAGAAAAGAGGTGTGCAAATTGATTCACCCAAATTCTATATACAACCTGTTCAGTTGACCAATTGAAGCAACGTTATGTGCAGCACCTTTTTTTATTTTTTACAATCCTACAGTGTTCAAGTAGTCAAAGTATCCCCAGTACTATTTGCTTTGTTTTGTTTTGTTTTTTTGTTTTTTTAAGTATCCCTAGTGCCAAAGTAAGGAATAAATGTTAAATTCATACGGCATTCCTTTCCTTAATTTTCGTACCAAATAGTTTAGCATCAAATTCTTGTTATAATTCTTTTCTTATGATCGGCTTGAAGGCACATAACTTTCTCTTTTCTTTTCTTTTTCTTTTGGCCTTCATTTATTCGTTGCTTGCCTTGTAGAGTTAAAATTTTGTATATTTCTTCATGAGCTTTCCTTGCCCTACGTTATAAATTAAACTACATTAGCATGCCATAAAATCCACAAAACCAACAAAACGTCCTAGCTCTACCTTGCTATCCAAAATCTCCCTCCATTCTCATTAATTCTTTGTACACCAAATAACAACTCATTTGATTTCCCAAAAAAAAAGAAAAAAGGAACACATTCTCAGTTCTCTTCATTGGCAATACTTCACAATATCCAAAATCCCTCTTCGTTCTCATCAATTCTTTGTACACCAACAATCAAATCATTTGACACTCAAAAAAAAAAAAAAAAAAAAAACTCATTTCTGTTCATCAGCGACTTCTTTACCAGTATCCAAAATCTATTCATTCTCATCAAATTCTTTGTACCCAATAATCAACTCAATTCTCATTTCTATTCATTAGTATCACATCACCAACATCCAATATCCATTGATTCTCATTTCTTTATATAATCTCCAATAATTAGTCCCAACTTCCATCTCACGCTATGGCCGAAGCTCTGGTTTCTGCAATTCTAGAGCAGCTGGTTTCCTTAACAGGTGAACAACTACAAAATGAATGTTGTCTGATCACCGGCGTTGAGGGAAAAGTTAAAAACCTTACCAGCAATCTTAAAGCCATTCAAGCAGTTCTTGTGGACGCGGAGAAGAGACAGATCAAGGATGATAGTGTGAGACACTGGCTATACAGACTCAAAGAAGTGTCCTTCCAAATCGACGCCGTGCTAGATGAGTGGAACACTGCCATTCTCCGCTCAAATATTCATAGTAAGGGACATTCTTCTAGCAAGTTATGCGTCTTTGCGCAATCTTCTTGTTTCCATGCTCTTGATCAAGTCCCTCCAGTGGGTGTGTGTCGTAGCATAGCTTGCAAGATAGAAGAATTAGATAAAAAGCTGGATAATATCTCCAGTGAGAAAGAAAGATACAACTTTACCAGTACTGAAAATAATAGGCACACCACAATTGAACGTCCACGACCAAAAACTACCTCCTTTGATATTAATGTAGCTGAAGTGTTTGGTCGAGAGACGGAAAAGAACATGTTAATCACAAAGCTGCTAAGTGAGAGCAGCGAAATCTCTAAAAGTGAGCATGATATCATTCCTCTGGTAGGAGCCGGAGGAATTGGTAAAACCACACTAGCCCAACAAGTGTATAATGATGAGCAAGTTAGTTCTCATTTTGACTTGAAAATTTGGGTCTGTGTGTCAGACCCTTTCGATGAGATGACAATTGCAAGAGTAATTGCTGAATCTCTTCAAATTCATGATTCCTCTAATTTGGTTGGATTTCAAACCTTACTAGACCGTATTCATGTTTCCATTAGAGGAAAAAAATTTCTACTCGTCCTAGATGATGTATGGGCTGAAGAAGATAGGAAATGGAAACAACTCGAAAACTGTCTGAGAAACGGTGGTGTAGGAAGTAAAATTTTGGTTACAACTCGGAAAGAGAAAGTTGCCATCATGATGGGTGCAAAAAATAGCATGATTAGCATTGAACATTTGTCTGAGGAGATTTGCTGGTCCATATTTAATCATATAGCATTCCTAGGCAATGAGAAGACCGTCGAACTAGAGGAAATTGGAATGCAAATTGCGCGTAAGTCGAAGGGCTTACCTCTTGTTGCTAAAACATTAGGAAGTCTTATGCGTTTTAAAAAGTACAACAAAGAAGAATGGGAGAGAGTTTTGCATAGTGAGTTATGGAACTACAAGAGATTGAGAATGAAGTTTTCATTCCTCTCTTATTAAGCTATTATGATTTGCCTCCTCTTGAAAAACGTTGTTTTTTGTATTCTTCATATTTTCCGAAAGATTCTGTCATTCGTAGAGACCATTTGATTCAATTGTGGTCATCAGAGGGTTATTTAAATATCAAAAAGGACTACAAGAGAAAAGGCATAGACTGCTTTGAGAATTTAGCAATGCGGTCTCTCTTTCAAGATTTTGAAAAAGATGAGAAGGGAGATATCATAAGATGCAAGATGCATGATATAGTACATGATTTTGTCTTGTTTCTCTCGAAAAATGAATGGCTGAATATGCTCTTAAATTCGAAGGAGGAGAACATAAATCGAGTAGAAGAGAAGGCATTTCATTGTACGCTAGAACTAGAATATGAGGCAGAAATTCCTTCTTCAGTTTACAACAAAAAATTTTTACGGACACTCTCTATTAGGAGTTTGGGCGCTCGAAGGGCCATTAGATGGGATATGTTGTTGAAGTTAACATGCCTTAGGACTTTGAATTTGCATAATTGTGAATTGGAAACATTACCCAAGGATATTGATAAATTGATACACTTAAGGTATCTTCATTTATCTGATTATCCTGGACGTATTGAATTGCCAGAGAGTCTCTGCAATTTATTCAATTTGCAAACGTTAAAATTGGAGGGCGATGTACGTGGGCTTCCAAATGGGATACACAAACTCGTCAACTTGCGACATTTGTATCTGGCTTGTGATATTTTGCTCCCAAGAGGCTTGGGAAAATTAACTTGCTTGGAGACATTAAATCATTTTGTGGCTGATACGAAAGACAATGGGGTATTCAAGAAGAGGCATATGAAGCTTGAAGATTTGGGCAAGTTGAATCATCTCAAGGGGAGCCTTAATATTAGTTCGATCGGAGAGGTAAAAGACGTGGGTGAAGCTGAAAGAGCACAGCTCAAGAGAAAAGAAGGCCTCGTTGCATTGGGTTTGGATTTTGATGAAAATACACGTAATTCCACGTTGTTACTTCAAGGCTTACAGCCGCATCCAAACTTGATGCATTTACGTATTAGTAATTTCAATGGGACAACAGTGTTTCCTAGTTGGATGACGTCACTAATTAATTTGAGATGTCTTAATCTCCTTGGCTGCCAAAATTGTGAATGTTTAGGGCCTTTTGGAAAACTGCCCTCCCTTGAAACGCTCAGCGTATGGGAGCTGAACAAAGTGAAAAGAGTGGGTCTCGAGTTTCTGGGAATAGAAGCTAATAGAGATCCAACAAAGATGGAAAATTGCTCCTCAATATCATTCCCTAAATTGAAACATCTCCGCTTTAGAGGTATGAGATTCTGGGAAGAGTGGGAATTATGCCCAGGCTCAGCAAATGAAGATCATACTGTAATGCCATCCCTTGTTTCTTTAGAAATCTATGATTGTCCTTGCCTAAAAGCACCGCTCCCAGACTTCCTGCGTAAGGCACCTCTTCAGCAATTAACCATCCAAGATTGTCCAAATCTCGAGCGACTCTTCCAAAAAGGAATAGGAACAAAGGAGTTAGTGGAGATTCTCACCTCCCCAACGTCGCAACTCGTGACTCGTTCAGCTAAAAGTACCGATCAGACAGAAGTGGAAACTTGCAGTACTTCAGAAGATCCCCAGAACCTGCACCAATATGATCACGAAATTTCACCTGCAGATGATAATGGTGAGAATCTCCAAGATCACAAAGCACCACGTACTCCGACTTCAATGGTATTTTCCCTCCCTCTTGCTGTATATTGCGTTATTTTTGCAATAAATATTCGATCTTCTTTTTTTAAATTTATTTATGATTTCTAATATATTTCAATATGTTTTTCTCAATTTAGACGAGACATTTCCTTCAATGAGCAAGCTCAAGAAAACAGAGCATTATGAATATAATTTTTTATTGGTAATTTCTCCATAGTATAACACTGTTCACTTATTTATTTATTTATTTATTTTTGGTTTTTTTTTTTTGCCGTTTTGTATTACTATCAAGTATAATTTTCTAATTAAAGGATATATACAAATATTTATCATTCCAGGGAAGCCTTTGCATCAATCTTAGCTGAAACAGACACTATAATACATACTTGATTTGAAGGATCTCAATATCTCTGGTAACTACTGCTTCTATTAGTCATGGTTATTTTTACATTAGTAGTTGTGTTATATTTTTAGCAAAATGGAGAAGTCTAAACTAATATTGTTCTTCACCTACAGGCTATAACCACTCTTCTTGTGATCAATTTTGATACAAAATCTTATCGGCGATTGTTCCTGATTATGTCACTGTTGTGCTAATTCGAGTTGAGGGCTGAAGTTGATATTTGCAATCGGTGCTGCGATGTTTCAGCAAATATGGAAGTTGTGTAAACGATTATTCTGAGTTTCATAAATTTTGTCACAGAAGGGTTTTCCTGGGTATCCATGATCATCTTAATATTGGCTCTTCCATTTCTTTCGTTGTTCTCCCTGACAAAGTGTACAACATGTAAGAAAAATGGTTTATTTATCATTTTTTTACTTATATAATACAAATGATTTTAAGTTTATATATTTCAGTTTCTAAGTGAATTTGTCGCTAATGTTTTGCTAATTTCAAATTGTCAGATTGCATATATTACAAGGCCAAATAGACAAATTACAACATACTGCTGGGTCTGGAATTTAAAGTTGATCAGAAAAACTTCTTGTGTATAGGTAAATTTATATTTTTTTTCGTATAATAATCTCTTCTATATATGTTATGGTCAAATCTTATTTTGCAACTTGAACAGTTGGCAAGAAAGTAATGAAAGACCTCCAACATGATCTTCAATATCATGTGCATTGGTTTATGCATACGATATATTTCCTTCTAAAGTGACTGTAATTCATCATGCAATATTTTATGGCCTGCCTTGTACTTTGCATAATTTGATCAAACACAAAATTCAACATTCACTAAAAAATAACTTTAAACTTTGGGATAGGTACATAATCTCAGGACACAATTACAATAAGAACATACCAAAGCTCATTGAAACGGTTGTTTCATTCACGTTTCGCAAAAGGGGTTTGTGTCATACCAACTTTATTCTTTTCATTTGTACTCCAAGTTAATTTTGAGCTATTTTACTAATTGTTATATATTATGGGTGGTAGCTTTCAGCAACTAAAGTTCTTGACTCTATTTTTGTTCGCAGGGTCTTCTTTATGATGGTTCTTGATGATTGTTTTGGAGTCCCCAATATGACAAAAAATTCTTGCTTCGTTAAGTGTGGTTTAAGCATCTTCATTAACTGCGAGTACCATTCAGATATTGGATGAGGAACCTCTTGCGGCATAGCATTACGACTGAAGTAAAATAAATGCTTTCTAATCTATTATTTGATAACTCATTTTCTTTACTCTTTTATTTTAAAATAAATGAACTTTATGATTTCATTTCAAAGTGTAAAATATACATTCTTCCTTTTGCGATTCCAGAACATTATGTTTACTCAATCCTATATAATCTCTTATCGCTCTTGCAATAATAATTCTAGAGAGGACTTTAAGTTAAACGCACAGTTTGACGGGTAACATGCTTCCAACACCAATTTTTTCCCGCTAGTGACAGTTATAATACAAGGTCGCAGATCACTCCATTGAATGAAAGACTTTCCAGAAGAAGACGTTTGAGAAATTTCTGTTTACTTGATCAACTGAAGCTTTTGTAAACATAAATTCTGACAAGCAGATAAGCCAGCTTTTAGACCAAACAAGCCTTGATGACCAGTGTACAAATCTGTTTACAATTCATCATTGCTTTCTATTTGTAATATTAGATAACCATATTCATTAAATCTACTATGCAGGCTTCTCATATTTTTCGAGGCGACAATCATGTATAAGATAAGCTTGCTTTTCATGCAGTTCATATTGATCATTTGGCTTGGTGGTGTGACAGATTACATGTTTACATGTTGATCTTTTCGGATTCTCTTACAGAGAGAGGAGGTCATAGCTGTTTGAAGCTTGCCGTTCTAGCTTTATACTGAGTCAGATGACTAGAATTACATCATGTACTATTTTTTTCCATCTTTATCGTTTTTTCCTTTATGTTTTGGTGCGAGTTGGTATTTACTAGGCCTCTCTTTCTGTTAAGAGAGTAGATCTTTCTGTTTCAGATATGTTGCATGTGCCAATTTCTTTTCCTACTTTTTTAGGATTTCCTACGTTGTATTTGGGTTAAGTTTTTGTTTTTGATGCGTTGGTGGTTATTTTCCCATTAGAATATATTGGCTGAATTTTCTTTTTCACTTTAATAAATTGAGTGGAGGGTATAGTGTATGATAGGGCTGTTAGTAGGTGCCACATAGCTAGGATCTACTAAGGAACCAATTATTAAAAGAGCCTACCTAATTTAGCAACAAGAAATTCACAGATTTGTTGATGAGCGGGAAAGAACACTCCTTCATTGGGCTTAACTGATTTCAACTTGAATTGAGGAACTTGTATAGGCCCATTGCTGCTTCGTCTAGTTCCTTTGTTGGTTTTTATATCTTTTTCTGTTCAGGTTTCCGTTCCTTTTCTGAATTTAGTGTGTAGCGCTGCAGGAACATTCTACTTGTTGAGAGAGCAATTCTCAATTCAAGGAATTCACCATCTCGTTAGCAATTTACAACAAAGAGGTTCATTTGTTAAATTTTCTGTTTTGCTTATTTTGTAATGAATCATCACTCATGACACCGAAAAGAAATTGAATGTTTTAATTGCTTTCTTTTACAGCAAAAAATGTGTGGAAGAAAACTTGAGAGTTTGGATGGCCTTGTATGGCACCGAAATGACAATTTGGGATCTTTTAATGGGTGAACTGTAAAGTTTTGGCAGGAAAAAGTTTTGATGTCACATCCCATATTCAAGTCTCTGGTGAGCAATAAATGTAATTAATGGATCAGCTGCTATCAATGTACTTAGGAGGATTTTGATGATCATCAAAGGCTTTATCTTTTAATGGATCTAATGTATGTATTCTCGACGGATTCTGTGGAGGATTTGAGGATTCTTTGAAGGCTTTGTCTCTCCAGGTGGCCTTCTCGAGCACCTCGCACTATTGAAGTTACTTGGCATATCCTAGCTCCGGATGGCGCTGCTTCTGTAGTCCAGGTCTTGCTGATTGTGGAAGAGTCTCTGCACTTATAGATGTTTCACCACAGTTGTTTTGCCATTCCTCTCGGTATTATCTATGCCTTTGAAACGGACCTAGCTGCAGTTATTCGTGACATTTATTATACGCTTGGTCTTTTTATAGGAAGACGCAACGGCTGAAGAGTAACCCTGTTTATTTGGTGGATCTTTTTTGGAGGTCTTGAAATGTCTCTTGGTGTCGGCATGCAACTTGGGTTAGATGTTTGGAATTTTATTGGATGGATTTTGTTGCTATGCAATACATCGGTAGAGGAACACTATGATTGAATCTTTGCTGTTCTAAGCTCCCAACATCAATGCTCTGAGTTGGTGGTGGTCTGTTCTTGGTTTTTATTTTTTCCTGACGCTGTTGATGTCGCTTTTAGTAAGCCTTTTGTTGAGGGGTTTACTTCTTTGCCAGCATAGGCACTCTTTTTCCCTTGCTAGGTTTTTCTCTCTGAGTTTTACTAGGAAGGTTTTTAATGAGGCCTATCATTGACGGCGTCATTTAGGCAACCTTTTTTGTGTCAATTTCTGCTTTCGATTGTTTACTGCTTGTCTTTCATTCTAGTCGTATTTGCTTATGGGATTTTTTAGATGGGTCATTAGACGAAAAGAGCTTGTAATATGTCAGACTTATTTTGTCTTTCTTTTATTTATTTAATAATATGTTGAGAACAGGCAGATGATGAGGGTGCTATAAGGGTGCCAACCTAGTTGGGATTCCTTGGTGTATCTCCTGATTTCTGTCACCCAACAACATTATTATTTGAAAAAGGATTTTCAGTTTTGAAAGCAATGTTATCAAAAATAGCTTGAATGTTCTTTTGTTGGAGTATACTGCAAATGCCTTTATAGGTATATGTTTCAGGAAGGAAAAAAGAGTGATTTCCCTATGAATTTTCATGATTTACCTTTTCCTTTATAGGCATAGGTAGCGGTAGCCTCTCTCAAACGCTATAATAAGGTTCTAAAATGCCTTCAACTGGTTCTGCAATATATACGAATCGATTTATTGATTATTGACTAAATTTTGCTCCAAAACAATACACATAAATACTTTTAAAAAAAATAACACATAAATAAATAAATGATCTTACGCGTGCGTACACACGTTACATATATATATTCACATAATTTTTGCCATATGCAAAAATTTATATTATACACATTTCATGAACATGTTGGTTGTGCAAAACGTTTTTCATAAAAATAACGGAAACATATAGTTATAGTACAAAACGTACATAACGAAAAATTTTCTCAAAACTTTTGTCAAACAACATTAGTTTAATGCTAAATAAATATATAATAACATTTGTTTATATAGATGAATATGAGAGACGGTATTTTTTTTAATGAGTACAGACATTTACAGGACAAAATCACGATCTTCCTCGCCTAGTTGTTGACACAGAATGAATGCATCGGTGGGCTTTTTAATAATCACTCAACTAACTTTTAGTCACCCGTTAATAACAAGGCATGAGCAAAATGGGTCTTACATGGAGAACACTTCTTTACTCTTTCTATACACGCCTTGTGAGGAATTTTTAGCAAAATTATCTCAGTTTTTTTTTTTTTTTTTTTGTATCTAATGAATAGAGGATGCCTCTATTTATAGATGAAGGAAGGCTCAATTAAAAGTTTTCTTTATTTTAATTAAATATTTGATTAAAATAAAAGAGAGTATTTTCTCTTTCCCCATCAGTATGTGGTGCCACCCTCACAAATACTGTTATCTATGGCTGGTGAAAATTTGAGGAGAAGGAGAAGAGAAAATTTGCTTGTAATCCAATGTCATTTGTTTTCAAAATTAACTTTCCAAATTTGAATTAAATCACATTTATCTAGAAATAGAAATTCTAAATATGAAAACTTGGCAATCAAGTTTTGGATTGCATAGGGAATATTCCCCGTTGTAGTGTGGTCTTCCAAATTAATTATTTATCATCAAATAATCTCATTATCTAATTATTATAAATTAATTCATAATTAATTTATTTTGAGTGATATTTACTTAAACCAATAATTCTATTTGTCCAAACAAGGTTTACAAGGATAGCGGGGGACTAATGTGACAATCGGTCAATGCGATCAGAACTTGCTACATTTGACAGAAATTATCAGCTATTTATATCACATAATATCCTAGTCCTGCATAATCTCGTTATATACAATGCATTCATTTAATGACTCATTAAATTAATGGTTCGGATAACTTGCACTAGTAACGCTTAATTAAAGATTTCACACTTTAATTAAATTGAATACTTAACTATAACAATTAATTATAAGTTACTAACTATTTTAATTATCATTCTTAAATATTATCCTCTTGTATATAACACTTATATATAATATTTAAGGTCATATAGATAATTATAGATTTTTAATAATAAAGTATTCCAAATAGATATATACAAATATAATAAAAAATTTTACTTTATTAATTTATAAATATCCATTACAAAGTATCTGTGCTTTGGGGACATCTATCCTAACAAAATATATATTATACACTGATATTACACACATCTATGTAAATACACACACATATATAAATATGCACAAATGCAAAAGTATATATATATATATATGTGTGTGTATGTGTGTGTGTGTATATATAGAGTATACTTTTATACCAAAAACAAATGTGAGAAAAAAAAAAGCACATATTTTTAAGATAAAATTATGACAAAAAATTAAAAGAAAAGAATCACAATGAATAATTAGAAAAAATCTATTTTGTGACAAAAAAAACACTCACACTTGGCAAATCTGTATCTAACTCCTATGTTCTTTATTTGGTGTCCCATTTTATTTCCCTTTAGTACATCTTGCCATATCAATTAAATTATCATGTCAATTAAAATATAGTAATTCTATTTACACCCCACTTGACTGTTTGTACACCCTTTAAAATAAATTTTTATATTATAGAACAACCCTTAAATAAAATGACAAAAAAGGACAACTATTAAAGCTCCATCCAAGGAGATCGATTTTTGTCCTATGACCTACACCGTGAATGTCGCCGTCCATGGAGATCCTGTCGTCGTCATCGCCAAATCTCCTTGTGAGCTCTCCAAGCGATCTAAACTCCGTTTAACAAAATTTTGAGGCATGAGCTACTGAAATATTGACCAGATCCGTTACATTACTTGGCGTAATATGCAATGTTAAATGTATTTAGGAAAAGAACTTCCAACAAACTCCACCTTTTTTCTCTTTTTATCTTGAAGGCGTGGCAAATTTCGTAACAATCGTGTGACATTATATTATAATTTATAAATGGAGAACGAAAGAAATGTTAGATTTTTGAATTTTTTTAAAGTAAATATCAAGTTTTAAAAATATTTGTAGTATATGTTAGATCTGTAAAATAAACAACTTATTTATTATGTAATAAAAAATTCATTATATAAACAGTGAGGTAAACACATTATTTGTACTATAAATCTATTTATTGTGTAAATAAAAATTGTTACACTATAAATGATAGGTAAATAAATTATTTATATTATAAATTTAACATTTACCATAAATATTTACAAAATTTAAAATTTACTACAATTAGTTTTGAAAAAGTAACATTGTTTACCGTTTTCGATTTATGGGAGTATATTAGGTGAGACTTCATCTTATAAAGAGTTTGTAAAAGAAGTTAAAATGTGTGTTCTTTCCCAAATCTTTATGGGCGTATCTCACTAACTGGTGAGACTAATTAACAAAATTAGTCGAAATGCATGATTTCTGATTTTTACTGTTGAACAAAATTTTTGTACGCCATATGTTAGTCGAAATACTTGATTAAGATTTCATAAATATTTATGTGACATACGAGTCATTTATTTGTTGCGACGTAATATGGGGATGCAATGCACGTTTGTTGATTCTTTAATGTTCTTTATTTTTTTCTTGGCAATCTATGATCATAGCAGTATGAGCTCTCACGACGGATTATAGAGAGAAAATTATGGATTCTCTGCAAGATAATCTCTGTGGTATTTTTTAATTTTATTTTTTTTCTTCTTTCAATTTAATTTAGTAATTTGTTCTTTTTGTGTGGAGCTGTATATGGATTTGATGTATATTTTTTATTTTGTTGTTTTGTTTTAGAACTGGGATTTGGTTTTGCATCTAGTTTTTTGTTGGTTTCTAAATCTGGATTAAATAGTTTTTCTGTTTAAATGGTTTAAATAGTTATGATTATTTTTACAGAAATTAGTTATAAAACTGATTTGAAGATAATCTGGTAGTTTTTTTTGTGATTATGGAGATTATTATTGGGATTTGATTGTGGAAATTATTATTGAGATTTGATTTAAACATTGAAAAAAACTATAAAAAATATGTTTGAATCTGGCAGATTCCAACGACGGAATCTTACAGCTTCTATGACAGAACCTAGTGGGTTCTGTACCTGTGACTGAAGACAATTTGTACTTTTTTGTTTAAAAAAATGTGTTAGAATCTGGTATATTCTAATTTTGAAACCCACTAGGTTACAATCGGCACTTGCGGCAATAATTGGAGGTGGTTAACATTTCTTTGTTTCAAACAAAATATATTGGAATCTAGCAAGTTTTAGGACAGAACTTAGAAGGTACTGGGTTAGAAGCTAGTAGGTTCCATATTGAAACAAGGCGGGTTCCGAGAGGGGTTCTAGCAAGTTCCAAGATGGGATCTAGCGGGTTCCAAGATGAAACCTGACAGGTTCCAATGGTTTCAAGATGGAACCTAGCGGGTTCCAAGATGACATCCCTCATTAGGGAGTGAAAAGAGACGGTAATTTAGACTTTTAATAAATCTTATTTTTTTAATTAAAAGGACGGTTTTGAAAAGAGCTTTTTAGGAGGGTCAATCTTAAAAAGGTGCTTCTTTAGGGAGGCATTCATGTAAGTTTCTTTTTCATTGGGTTTTGTAAGTCTACACATTTTCATAATTACGATTTGTGCTGTTTCAAAGAAAAATATGCTGGAACTTGGTAAGTTCAAGCTCCATAACAACCTATCAGATTACGCTTTGGCACTCAACATCGATGACCAGCGTAATTTACTACATGAAAGAGTGTGAAGATAGGGTAATTTGGACTTCAAATATATTATCTTTGTTAACTAAAGAAAGAAGGGGTAACTTGGTTAATAAATCACCTTTTTAATTAAAGGGATAGTTTTAAAAAAAGCCTTTTAGGAGAACATTCTTAAAAAGATACTTCTTAAGGGGGCATTTTTGTAAGCTGCCCTAAAAAAAATAAATATTAAGTTTACTTGGCAATATTCGGCCCTTTTTTTTTTATTTCCTTCTTTCTCATTTGCATTTTTGGTGCTTCATTTTCATTTATTCTTACTTTCTACTTTTTATTTCTTGCTTTCCTCAATATTTTATGGATATATGTATTGTAACACTTGAGAAATTCTAGGTGCATAATATATGCAATATTTAAGAGTTTTGTTGAACAATTTATGTACAAAATTTTGTAAGCTAAATTTTATGCTCAAAATTATATTAAGTGCCAACACCTTGAAGGCAAATACAAGTGTCACAATGATTATTTTTTAAATCCAATTTTTTGTGACAAATTTAATAAAAGTAAATAAGGAATTTAAAAGATTAAATATCATGCCATAGTTCCAAGTAAGGTATGAATTATATGAAGATGAGAGTTAGCTGATAAGCAAAGAAAAAAATAAGCTAGAAAGGTTAACTATCACAGAATGTATTGCAACAGATTTTGAAATAGAAATGCGGTATAAGAAAAATATTGCATGGAAAATATGAAAATTATATAGTATAGGAATTAAGTAGTATATAAGTTATGCAATATGAGAATACTGCAGTATAAGGATATTACAGTATGCAGTATGAAAATTATACCATATAAAGTTAATCAATATAAGAATTATACTATATAAAGTTAAGCAGTATGAGAATTATACTATGTGGAGAATATGGATAAGTACGTAAAGTTGTGAAACCTTGTAAACAATATAGGATAGTATACATGTAGTATAAGAAAAATACTACGCAATATAAATTCGGACTATTAAAAAGTTAAAGTGGGACCCACGGGTCACCTCAATAGTTGTAGGAAATTTTCGTAAGGTTCCAATAAAACCTAGTTTTGACATGTAGAAAGGGGCAAATTTTCTTTGCAAGTTAGTCCTTAATATGGAACTATAAATACCTAAGGGTATTCTTGAAAAAAAAGATTGGTTTTGTTTCATAAAAATTACACCAATTTTCTCCCACTCAAAGAAAATCTGCCCCTTTTCTTTAAGCCTTTCTCTCTAAAAATTTTGTTGATTTAAGTCTCCAAATCATCCTTAGGAGCAAACTCAAGGGCTTTGGTGGAATTCAAGGAAGTTTCAACGTGAAAATCTAAACTTTGCTTTGAGTATTTAAGGTTTAGTTTAAAGTTTTGAGTAGGATTTTTATGATTATGGTACGCACTTGTTGTCAAGAGATTTTAGAAGCTTTCAAATGCTAAAAAGTGAGGACAAGCATCTTGGAATGTCTAGTAAAACCCTATCCTTTCAAATTTAAGTTAAATGTTTTTAGAATGTATACCCAGTCTTTGACGTAAGTTATGGACTATGGCATATAAAGAAACTATGTGGCATGATTAGTATATGCATTAAGTGTTGATAATATGCAGACTAAACTGAAGGAAAGCGAGTGAAGACTTGTATTTGGTGTAATAAGTGATTAAGGGTCTTTTTGAAAGAATTAAGTGTTTGAGGTAATTAGAGGCCAAACAAGTTTCCAAACTTAGCATAAGATTTATTATTAACGTTGAGATGGACAACTTTTATGAAGAAAACTTCCTCGAATTCTTATTGGAACAAACCACAAAAGGGGAATTTTGGTTCTACCCATTTTAAAAAATGGCCAAAAGTCTATCAAGATGATTCATTTTAGAAAACGTCAAAACACAAAAGTTGTAGATCTTGTCGACATTGTTAGGTTTCATAAAACAAGTTTTTTGACAATTCCATATGGATTTCGAGTTATGAAATTTATGAGAATTAATCAAAAAAATTTGAAACGATAAAATGAGAAAAATGTTTTGAAATTGTTTGAGCTGACCAAGGAGCTTTTATAAGTTTTAATCCTTGCAAAATACTAAATGTTATGCTATATAATGGTTAGTTTGGTTCCAGAGGCAAAAACATCAAGAACCTTGTTTTTGAACCAAAATTATAAAACCGTATAGAATTGAGTTTTTCTCTATTCAAAGCTTATTTTCTACACTGCTGTGGGCAAGTGAGTAACCATAAATTTTAAGCTCAAGAGAATTTGGGAGGTTTCTAAAAAGCCCGTTAAGTGGAAAATGGTCATTCACGCCAAAAAGTTGAAAATGGACTCCGAGCCCTTCGAATTAGCTAAAACCCTTAGACGAGAAATTTTCGCATCATGTCAGTTGTGAAACTGTCTAGTAAAATGTGGAATTTGACTATGAAATGTTTAAGTTAAAGACTATAAAAACATGGTGACATGTAGTCTTAGGCTAGTTTCTAATAGTCGAGTGTTGTTTGAACAAAACACAAAGCCAACTAATAGAGCAAAAATGATAAAAGTGGGAACTATAGAGTGATATGTAGATAAGTTTTAGACCTCACCTATAGCATGAAGAAAATTATTTTCAAATGCTTTGTATATGTTTGAAATATGTTTGCGTTTGTTATGCATATTATTCTAAAGACCAAGTCATGATTTACAATAGTTTTGCATGTTTATTGTTTCAAACCTTAATTTATGTCATACAATATACTCACTAAGATTACAAGATCAGTAATCTAATCCCTCAAGTAAAGATAAGAAAATATTGTACCAGCCTTTCGACCTAAGAGGAGCATCAAGTTATAAATATGTTACGATCTTGGTGTTATGACGATCTTGCATACTTGGTACATACACTTTGACCTATAGTTCAAGATAAGTTATGAAAATAAGTTGATGTTCATAATAAAGCATAAATAGAACCATGGATTATGATATTGCTTGTATTCCTTTTTAAGACATGTTTTATGAGAAATGTTTTATAAAAAAATTTATGAGAAATATTTTTATGAGGAATTTTTTATGAAAGATATTTTACGAGAAAGTTTTCACGAGGAATGTTTTTAATATTTTATGAGAATGTTTAAACTTACAGGTCGGAAACTCATTAAAGTTACTTCATGCTGTAAATAGTTCAATAAGAGACTAGTTGATTGGTTGATGATGCAGATGTTGTGGTGAGACAGATGTGATGGTTAGGATATGGATATCACTACAACCAGTTTTTGCTATATTAAAAGAAGTTTTTTGTTGTTTTGAAAAGATGTTTTAAAGAATTTTTAAGAAAGTAAATGTTTACTTAACAAGTATTAAGAAATGTTTTCGAAGATTAAGGTTAAGCTTTGCATATATGTTTTTTTATTTATGTTGTAACGAAAGTTATAACAGTTTCAAGTATTTTTTTTAAGTATAATTTCAAGAAATAAAATTTTACTCTGTATTTTCTTACTAATAAGTAAGATTAAAATTGTGCAATGAAGTTTAATTAAGTTAAGTAATGGATCGAAAAAAGTCAGGTTGTTACATGTATATACATTCGATTCACTTCATTAACTTTTATTAAATGTATATTGTCAAAATATTTTAAAATTTTTCCCTATATTGTATTATTTTACATCTTCTGAGATATTATTTTATTAAATATGATCTCCAAATATTGAACCAGTTCCTTTCTATTTAAGTTTTTCTTGTATTTGTCAATTTAGTTCCCAGAGATTTCCCTACTTATATATGTCATCATAAATGTCATTGTCTTTAATTTTTTCAAAGTGAAATATTTTCTCTCACATATATACTCTAATTTTTAAGTAGCCTTCCTGACGGTTATTTTCTCATAGTACCTCCTAATTAATTTTTGTATGATTTTGCTAACTATTTTTTCCTCTAGAAAAATTGGCCTTAAATATGTATACACATACTAAAACTTTCTCCCTCACACACACATTGAACTAAAATGCATCTTCTAATTGAAACTCGCATTTTGATTTATTTGTTTTTTTTTAAAAAAAAAAATCTTACCATTTTAAATGAATCTTATTAAACTTTTTTTTATAATCTCCTTTTATTAAATAAAAGTCTTAAATATATGATCACCTAAATATTTTTTTAGTCAAATTTTCCAGTTACGACTCTCATAACTGTTATCCCTAATTTGTCCTCTCATATGATTTATTCTCAAATTTGCTCTCGTCCTAACACTTTATCATGTAATGATATCAAATACATTTTTTTTACATGTATTCAAAACAATTTATGGTCCAATTTTTCTTGCTAAAATTCCTTCTCCCTTATCTATTAAAAATTATTTCCTTGAACTAAAGTATTAAGGGGCTAATAAATAAGTTATACTAAATATTAGAAGAAATTTTTTATATAAGAATCCAAAAAAAGGTGTAAAGCACATGGTTCTCAATCTAATTTTATAAGCACAAAAACTATTGGAGTATGATGCTTATAAAATAATTTATGTCAATTCTTATTTCGATTATATGACTTTTTTGTAAATACATTCATATGATAATTATTTATGATTATGTTTTTTGAATGAAAAGATCAATGCCCTTAATTATGTAAATAGAGCGTTTATAAACTAATTATTTAATAAAAATTAGTACAAATTAATAAAGCTCACATCCTCCAAGAAAAAGAAAAGTTCGCAATGGACAAAATAAAGTTGGACTCTTTGTTCTTAACAAGATTATGATGTTGTCTATTTAGAGGAATGATCTAACTTGTATCATTGTAATGTTGATTACATCATAGAGACATATACATATATATATATATATATATATATTAAGAAACGGACTATATCACAATAAAATTAATTTTTTATTAAATTTGTTTAAACTTTAAACATAAAGAATTTATAATCTATTGATTATTTTGATAGTTAATTTATAGATGGAGCTCTATTTTGGATGACTGCTGTAATAAATTAAATTACATAAGGAAATAAAATAGAAGAAAAACACTCAAAAAATGGTTCGGTAAGGTACCTAGATTCATAGACTAGGAAATGTGAGAATGACTAGTACTTAAGGAGCACCATGATTTGGGGCCCCTTGATACTAGTGCAAGTGGTTGGGTGTTTACTGTGTTCACAGGAGTTTGAAACTTGAAGATTTTATTTCTTTGTAATAAATGAAGCCATATGCCCCATATTGTATGAATAAAAAGAAAAAAAAAAAAAAACTATGAATGTAGCTCCATATAAGTACAAAATACCATAACATAATCTAGTAAATTCTCTAATACTATCAAATCATAAATACTAATAAGGTCAAAACAACTAACAAAACGTCTATATAACAAATAATAATTTCCCCTAATACGGTGGACCTATATTCCATATGTATGTCTTTTAATCTCCCAATAGGTGAGATTTGTTTAGAGATTAATATCCTAGTAATTTGGAGATGTAACATTATAGATAGTCATTTGATTATATCTTTTGTATATACACACTTCACACACATTATTAAAGATATTGATTAGTATTGAATTTTATGATTTTTCACTCTTAAATATAATAACAAATTAATTATCATATATAAAAAAAAGTTCAAACTTTCTTTAAAATAATATCAAACAGACAAAATAGAAATTCACAGAAATTGCTTTGTGAGCACATTATTCCAACAATTAAAATGCTTTTAAAGGTATTTTTGTGTTGGTTTATAAAGTGTGAGTCTTAGTTCAAGCTCTCTCTCTCTCTCTCTCTCTTTGTTTTGGGGGAGGGGGCTTCCGATGAGGCTTTTTCAGTATGGTCTTATATTCATCTATCAATAGTATTTTCCATTGTTGTTGAGCTACTATGATTTCTCCTGTAAAAAAGCGGTGTTTCTTGTATCATATTGTAAAAGATGATTTAGTAGAATTGTGGATGTCAAAGGCTCATTTAAGTCAAAAAAAAAAAAAGATTTTGAGGAAGACGATCCAAATTATTTTGATAATTTAGCAATGAGGTGTTTCTTTCAAAATTTTCAAAAAGACTACCAATTTGTTTGACAACAAAATTAGAACCAAAAGTTAAAACGATTTTATTGTAGCATGTAAGAGCTTTATACTATAGACTAATTTTACTTTACACTATAGCATATAAGAGCTTTACACTTAGAATGATATTTTCTTAACGACGTTGCCAAACGCTATCTACAATGGAAAGGCATGCCAAATGCATGATATATTACATGACTTTGCTCAATTCCTCATAAGAAATGAATGCTTCCTCACCTAAGAACTTGAAACTGATAGAGAGAAAATACATGTGGAGGAAATAGTTCATCATTTAATATTAGAGTTAGAGAGTAACGTGAATTTTCCCAACCCAATAATAGCGAACAAAAAGAATTTTTGTATGCTATTTGTTACGCGCTCCTAAGTATTGGTAGTCCTCCTTTAAACCTTGAAGTAATCTTGGACTTAAAATTCTGTAACACCCCTATGTGGGGGTTAACAGTTTTAAATAAATAAAAATAATTTTAAATATTATATTATTTAAATCAATTAAACAATGCCCATGGGTCTTTAAACAACAAGAAAAATAAAAATAAACGTTTTAAATACAAACCACAGTTTTTAGTGTAGCACCAAATATATATAATTACAGTCATCATCACCATAGTACAATTCCCAAATAACTTAACACAGCCATGAAACAAAATAATACAACTCTTACATGTTGTAGATAAGTTACAAATAAACAAGGTCTTCTAACACGAAAACAGCAGGATTGTTTTCGCCTATTCCTCTTCAGATATGTTGCACTGAGTTCCACCTGAGATATGAAGATATGATAGGGATGAGCATCGACATGCCCAGTAGGGAAATCATGACTCACCTTATGGTTTATCCATTACCACATTAAAAACTGCATGGTTAGTAGGTTACATCATATTCCAGATTATGAGGTTTATTATGATCACATCTTGTGGATATCATAGTTAATCATTACCAAGTTTCATAATTACACATTTACACAAATATTACCAATCATCATTGTTCTTAGGTATCCATGTTAAATAGAGTATCACTCAACTCATCGAAACCCAAATGGGCGTACTTGATCACCCTATAAACATTTCAAGGGTGTTCCGGTGAGGGGACATCAAGCCCCGAGTCCTCACCAAATCGATTCCTGTACAGTGTGTTCTGGGACTTTCAACCCAAGGAAGCGTCATCACCTTCCCCCTATTTTTCCTTTTAGGGTATTCGTGCCCAAGGACGTAACCGTCGCCCTTTTTACATCTCACTATTCCTTTGTATTCAATTTATATTTATAGAGTCAATTTTCTAACCATGCTTCTCAATTTATAACATATGTCAAATCATTATATTTATCGCTATACAATATACATATTTTACAACATAAAACAATCAAATTTAATTTACCAAAAACCTCACAAAAGATGAGTAATAGAATCCCTACCTTCAAAGCTTAACAACAAACTTTTATTCTCGGAATTAATTAACGTTAGCTCCACACATCCTTGACCCTAAGGCATGCATAAGGACAATTAAAACTAAAGCACAACGTATAATCACATTCATAAGTGAATTATGTGTAAACCCGTCTACTAGTGCCATTAAAGTATTTTTATGCAATTGTTCTTTAAATACCAAGTAAACAATTTTTATCTTAAACGCAATATAAAATACATACAAGCAATTTTTATGTTTTAGTCTCTAATAAGAATTCATAAATCATTTAGGATAGTATTGGAAAGGTTGTAAGACATTAAGAGACTAGAAGGTGAGCAAAGTTGGGTTTTTGGTTCAAGTTAACAGCTAGTATACCATGGCAACTTGGTGATATACTTTTGTAAAAAGGCGGGTTCACTATCTACAATTAACACACGGGTTAACAGGTGGTTTACTTAAGATAGACGGGTGGTTTATTACCACTGGCAGGTTTACTAGTTTCTAATCCGAAAATTGAAAAATTCATAGAAATTAAAATACAACTCCGATTTAGGCTCATGATAGCTCATTGGAAAGCTTAGGATGTCTACTTTTTAAATATGCAAACCAATTTACAAAATTCATTTTCATTTAACTCCAGAATTTTAAGAAATAGCCACTGCCCATAGAGGTATTATAAAGTTTATGGGATGTCAAATTTTTCTTTAACTTAAAGCATATTATCCTTGTTTAAAATCTCAAAACCATTCCAAAATATGCAACATGCATTATATAATCACAATAAACATATTCTCATGAGTTTTATACCAAAATCATTATCAAATTATATCTCTAGCATTTCTTGTAAATAATGATGAAAACATGCTTAAATTTGCTCTTTAAGCTCAAAACATTAGAACATCAATCTTAAAGTTATGGAAACCGGTTTTAAACATTCCTAACATGTTTCTAACATTGTCATCAAACCAAAATAAAAGTTGGTTGTGGGTTGTAACTCAAGACTCAAGTTTTTGTTCATAAATGTTTAAGGATGCATGTTAACATAACTAGAAATTTGCATGAATTTTGAACACGAAAATTATGCATTAAACATGGAGAAAATACATACTAAAAACTAAGTTTAGATTAAAGAAAACCTACCTCAAAACTTCTTTGAAAAGCACCAAAGTTCGGGTTAACAATCAAGCTTGAATTAACTCTAAAGCCGCCTCGATCATGGTTGGGAATTATAATTGTCTTGGCCACAAAGAGAGCTTTGTGCTCTATGTCTTTAGTTAGAAATTTGAAGTGAGAAAGGGAGAGAATGAGAACTAGAGAAGAAGGTGGTGATAGTTAAATAAAAAGATATCAAAATGCTTAAGAGGAATGGGATGTTTACGGGGGAAAGTTGTAAGAAGAAACAAAAGAGTCTTAAAGGAAAATATCATCTTGTCTCCCATGAAGACTTTTAGCAAATCATGCCAACATAATTGAGGGGACAATTGGAGTGAATTATAGAAGAAGATAAGGAAATAATTAAAGAGGTGGTTGAGAAAATATCTCCATGTCTTCTATGAATTGAGGGAAAATAATTCAATGTCCCCTTCGGATACCTTTAGCAAAATGAGAAGAAGGCTATATAATTGAGCAATAATTTAGGGAGACAAGATTGGTAGAAGTAAGTGTTGGTAAATTTTGAATGTTTCTTAGGAAGACTTGGTAAGAAAATACTAAAGTGGTATTTTTTTTTTTAATGATCATAAACAACTTAGTAATTTTAAATAGTCACATTTTATTCATTAAATTTTATAAAATCATGCCCGTTAAAAATACGGGTGTTACAAAATGTCTTAGGACATTGAAAGAATATTGTGAGATCAAGGACTTACTAAAAAGAATTGATAAGTGGTTGCATCTAGTATATCTTGATTTATCCTCTAATCCGTTGAGGGAGTTACGAAAGAAGTTATGCAATTTATTTAATTTGCAAACTTAAGAATGAACAAATGTGACAATCTTCGAAGGATACCAGAAGGGATTAGCAAGCTCGTTAATTTAAGGCATGTATACATTGATGGATGTTACGAACTAGAAGGATTGCCAAAAGGAATTGGGAGGGTAACCTCAAACCCTAAACATGTTTGTTGTGTTTAGGGATGAAAACCTCGTGAGGAACTACAATGCCAACGTCGATGCTCGTTTGATGCTTGTTGAGGGAAATCTTCGTGATAAGAAAATCATCTGAAGTTCATACCCTTTTAAAACCGAGCACCTGAACAGGTTGGTTCAAATGATCAATCTGACCAGGACAAGATCTGTCTAACCAGGGACCTGTCCGACCAGGGACCCGTCCGACTAGGATCTACCCGACCAGGGACCTGTCCGACCAAGGAACCGTCCGACCAGGATCTGCCCGACCAGGGACCCGTCCGACCAGGGACCTGTCCGACCAGGGACCCGTCCGACTAGGATCTGCCCGACCAGGGACCTGTCCGACCAAGGAACCGTCCGACCAAGATCTGCCCGACCAGGGACCTGTTCGACCAGAGACCTGTCCGACCGGGACCTGTCCAACCAGGGACCGGTCTGACCAGGATCTGTCCGACTTACCCAAAGACCACAACGTGGCACCATCTCAACCCTCCGTTGGGCAATCCTCCTTCTCCGGAGATCGTGACACCTGTCGCTAGACACCTGGGTTACGGGCCAAACCGGTCCATACTCGGATCCAAGCTAAACTCTATAAATAGGAGCATCAACTCCACCACAAAGGTACGGGTATTCTTCCCTCGCCTACTCTGCCTTTCCTTAGCTCTTCCCGGTTAGAACACTGACTTGAGCGTCGGAGCGCCCTTGGCAGACACCAAACCGGTGTCCCCATACTCCGAGGCCTTCTCTCCTCTTGCAGATCCGACCAGACTAGGCCGAGCCGGGCAGAACAGGGAACCCGACCACCGTGCGTCCCCGCACGCGGTGTTGTGCCGAAATCAGGCATCAACATTTTGGCGCTAGAAGGAGGGCCCCGCGCCTTTCCAACAGCCTCAGCTCTTCCCCCCAGACATTCCTTGGATGACTAACCGAGACCCAAGGTCGAGGACGAAGAGTCCAACCAGGTCCGAGAAGGTTACGCCGACCAGAGAGGCCAGGTCTGAGCTACGGCCGACCAGAGAGGCCAGGTCCGAGCTACGACCGACCAGGTCCAGGACGAAGAGTCCATCCAGGCTACGACCGAGACCCAAGGTCCAGGACGAAGAGTCCGACCAGGTCCGAGAAGGTTGCGCCGACCACAGAGGCCAGGTCCGAGCTACGGCCGACCAGGTCCAGGACGAAGAGTCCATCCAGGCTACAACCGAGACCCAAGGTCCAGGACGAAGAGTCCGACCAGGTCTGAGAAGGTTACGCCGACCACAGAGGCCAGGTCCGAGCTACGGCCGACCAGGTCCAGGACGAAGAGTCCATCCAGGCTACAACCGAGACCCAAGGTCCAGGACGAAGAGTCCGACCAGGTCCGAGAAGGTTACGTCGACCACAGAGGCTAGGTCCGAGCTACGGCCGACCAGGTCCAGGACGAAGAGTCCATCCAGGCTACAACCGAGACCCAAGGTCCAGGACGAAGAGTCCGACCAGGTCCGAGAAGGTTGCGCCGACCACAGAGACCAGGTCCGAGCTACGGCCGACCAGGTCCAGGACGAAGAGTCCATCCAGGCTACGACCGAGACCCAAGGTCCAGGACGAAGAGTCCAACCAGGTCCGAGAAGGTTACGCCGACCAGAGAGGCCAGGTCAGAGCTACGGCCGACCAGGTCCAGGACGAAGAGTCCATCCATGCTACGACCGAGACCCAAGGTCCAGGATGAAGAGTCCGACTAGGTCCGAGAAGAGTCCGACCAGGTCCGAGAAGGTTACGCCGACCACAGAGACCAGGTCCGAGCTACAGCCGACCAGGTCTAGGACGAAGAGTCCCGGCAGGATATGCTCACAAAAATATTTCCCAACTACATCAAGACTTCAATGCTGATGACCTCCACCACCAAAGTCTTGGGGGGCTACTGTTGAGGGAAATCTTCGTGATAAGAAAATCATCTGAAGTTCATACCCTCTTAAAACCGAGCACCTGAACAGGTTGGTTCAAATGACCAATCTGACCAGGACAAGATCTGTCTGACCAGGGACCTATCCGACCAGGGACCCGTCCGACCAGGGACCTGTCCGACCAGGGACCTATCCGACCAGGGACCCGTCCGACTAGGATCTGCCCGACCAGGGACCTGTCCGACCAGGGAACCGTCCGACTAGGATCTGCCCGACCAGGGACCCGTCCGACCAGGGACCTGTCCGACCAGGGACCTGTCCGACCAGGGACCAGTCTGACTAGGATCTGCCCGACCAGGGACCTGTCCGACCAGGGAACCGTCCGACCAGGATCTGCCCAACCAGGGACTTGTTCGACCAGAGACCTGTCCGACCGGGACCTGTCCAACCAGGGACCCGTCCGACCAGGATCTGTCCGACTTACCCAAAGACCACAACGTGGCACCATCTCAACCCTCCGTTGGGCAATCCTCCTTCTCCGGAGATCGTGACACCTGTCGCTAGACACCTGGGTTACGGGCCAAACCGGTCCATACTCGGATCCAAGCTAAACTCTATAAATAGGAGCATCAACTCCACCACAAAGGTACGGGTATTCTTCCCTCGCCTACTCTGCCTTTCCTTAGCTCTTCCCGGTTAGAACACTGACTTGAGCGTCGGAGCGCCCTTGGCAGACACCAAACCGGTGTCCCCATACTCCGAGGCCTTCTCTCCTCTTGCAGATCCGACCAGACTAGGCCGAGCCGGGCAGAACAGGGAACCCGACCACCGTGCGTCCCCGCACCCGGTGTTGTGCCGAAATCAGGCATCAACAATGCTCAAAGACTTGAAACATGAGAGTTACTTGTTGACTTGAAGCTAAACTTTTGTAGGTCAAAGATTGATCGGAAAGATGAACATCAACTCGTACTCGAAGCCTTACAACCACATCCGAACTTGAAATCCATGGAGATTTGTTATTATTTTGGACCCTTTGTATCTAATAGTTGGTTGATGTCCTTAACGAACCTCAAAAGTCTTCGTTGCTTGCCAATGTTGCAAGGTTTTACCACCTTTGGGGAAATTGCCCTCACTTAAGTCACTACCCATAGCGTGAATGATGTAGAAAAATTTGGCCTTGTGTTCTTGGGAATTATAAATCAAATTGCTAGTGACAAGGGTAAAATTGCAAATATCACGGGAAAATATTGGTTAACTTCTTCATTTATCTCGTTCCCAAAACTGAAAGAACTTCATTTGAAGGCTTAACAATGTGGAGAGAATGGAAAAGCGGCAAAGACTTGGCAGGCGAAGGAGAAGACGAGCTTTTGATGTTAATGCCATGCCTTGATTCCTTGGTGATTCGAACGTGCAGGAGATTCAAAGAACTACCAAAGTAGTTGCAAAAGAGACCACATCAAATGTGAGTGTACGTACTGGTGAAGGTTTTATGTATAACTGGTGCTTCGTGCACTATATGTAATTACATATACCATACATTAGAAGTGCTGTATGCACTTAGTGCCTGTTTGGCTGAGTGGTTTCCCACCACAAACTCAGTTATGAACAGTGTAAAGCTCTCACATGCGACAGGAACAATCAAAAAAAATTACTATAGTATAAAGCTCTCACATGCTACAGTAAAAGTGGTTCTAACCAATAGTTCCTACTATCATCCTTCCAAACACCCTCTTAGCCTTACCTAATTTTCTGAGGTGGCCCATAATCCCATAATTTTTGGGATATATGCAGAGATAGACTCTGTGATGAACAAAGTTTATATACAGCTAATGTACAAAATTCATTTGAGGTCTCTAAGCCTATCAATCTTCTTCAGTTTTCTACACCATCATTTAAGTTTAGATTAAGGCTTAAAAGCTCTCAAATCCAGAGATACAACAAGCTTTATTTTTTGGATTGCACAACAATATCAATGGTAGGAGGTATTTTGATTACACGTTTCTGCTTATGATCTTATATGTATTTAGTTTTGTACATATTTAAATCATATATTTAAGTCTACCACTTCGTACCAGAGCTTTTGTTTACCTTTGTCTTGATGTTCCATGCAATTTGGACATTTTACATTTTTGTTCAAAAAATACTGTATGAAACTTTGATTTTCAAATTTTAATTTTTGGGATTTTTTTAATGCAAAATACAATTAGAAATCATTAGGAAATTGGATTTTTAAATCGTCGAATTTAGTATAAAAAAGTATTAGAAACTATCGGGTTTTATCATCAACTCCAACTAGTCGAAACCAGATCATAAAGACTCAACTAATGGTAGAAGACGACATAAAACAACATGTTGTTTGGCATTTTCACTAGCCAAACAACATGTCGTTTGGATTGATGCGTATGTATTGTTGAAGAACAAAACGACATGTTCTTTCGAACAATTTTGGCCCAAAACGACATGCTATTTTAGAAGGTAGAAAATTTTTAAAAAAATCTAAAAATTAAAAAAGGTATTTTTTATAGAATTTACGTATTAATATTTTTGTGAAATATTAATAAAATTCACACTTTTAATATTTTATAAAATTGTCTTAAATTTTTCCCTTTTTTGTAAAAAATTCATAATTTTGAATATTCATAATTTTTAACATTTATTATGAATATTGTACATTTTTATAGATATAATTTTGTACCATTATGTGCTAAAATTATGCTATTTTGTATGTATAATTTATTGTTCTTGATTATGCAAATAATTTCTTTAAAATATTTTAGTGCATAATTTTTGAATTTTGTTCATATTTATATGTATTGTGTATTGTTACATGCAATGTATGAACAAAATTTTGGATAAAATTTAATGTCAATGATCCATATAATTTTATATAGTTAGTTTAGCCACAACATCTTTAGTTATGCAAAATTATATATTAAGTAGTTTAAGATCACATATAGAAAATTGACATTTATTGTAATTACCATATTTGATATAATAAATTTTATCTCACAAGAATTTTTGTTATATTCATTTGATTGGTTAGGACAGAATATCAAATTATTTTTCTTAATTTACCACAAGAATTAAAAAAAGAAACATAATTTGATAGTTTTATCCTAAAGATAAATAGATCTAATTGAATTAAAACTTTAACTCACAGGCAAGTTTTATGTTACTAGATTCATAATTTTTGGAAGATGATTTATTTTGGTAAAATGTGATATGTATTTATTGGTCTCAAATTTATGGAGTATCAGTATGTATATTTAAAATTTATGTAGCCATGTCGCTTGCAAAATTTTTGATATTAAATGTGATATTCTTGAACTAAAAAAGGACAACTATAAGGTATGAAAATGAGAGAATTCTCCTTTATCTTTGGTGGATGAACATTGATTATACTATTAGGAAAGACAAACCGATTATTATTAACACTAGTATTTCAGATGAAAAGGCTTTTTATGAACGATGGGAGTGATCTAATTGCCTTAGTATGATGTTCATAAAGACCAAAATCTCTAGTGGTATTTGTGTTGGAAACAAAGTACGTAGCGGAATTTAAAAATTTTCAATCAGAGTATTTTCCAAAACACAAGTTTGACATGTTATATGTATAAATTAGACAGATCTTACTAACCTCAGTGTGCCGAAGAACCTGTGTGATCTGTGTAGAGAAGTAACGTTCCAGAAGAGCCTCAACCAACTGGTCTTCTTTGCTATTCTCTATCCACAACCGGAGTGAGTGTGGGCTCACACGTACAGCTCTTCCACCAGTGACTCTCCTTCCAACCAATAGAGAGAACCCAAAGCTAGTGTTCGTGATTTGTGAACAAAAGCTCTCAGGGAGTTTTCAGATGCTCACTAGAAGAGTATCACTCTTAATCTCTCAAATTGATCTGAGTAAATCATTAGACTCACTCCCTTTTTATACCTATTGGTCCTAGGGTCAATCCATATCAGATTAGGTCTCAAAAAATCGAAACAGAATCAAGTTCGGATCAATATCTGATAAGATCTGCGTGAAAACGCGTAATCTTATCTATCGTCGGTGGGCAGGCCGAACACGTCATCCGGCAGGCCGAACAGGCCAGTTCGGCAGGCCGAACACGTCATCCGACAGGCCGAACTCCCGAGAAAAAATCTCCACGAATCTTTTATTTTTCACCCCGAGATTCTAAAGGATAAAGTCTTAGTTTTGATTCAAATAGCCCAATAGAAAAGATATCTGATCAAAACAAACTTTATCAAGATAATCTCTAAGAAAATAAATCAATTCACAATAATTCTACAAGTTTATCTTGTTCTAATTGTCCAAAATTAAAACAACCGATAAACAGACAAGAATTACCCGAACACAATAATTCAACAAGTTCATCTTGAACTAATTTCTTACATAATTAATTCAACCGATAAACAGACATGAATTATTTGATTCTTATAATTTTTAACCAATCTGATAAATCCGACATAAGTCACCAATTATTGAAAAAGCACGCCGTGTCGTTACAGGATTTTGTGAGCTAGCAAAGGGGACCAAAATGGACCTATAAAGTTCAAGCTCATGATAATTATGAAACCCAATATCCCAGATATACATTTCACAATTATCAACTCCAACGCTACTCCACTAAAAGCTTGGAGTTGCACTCTCGAACTTTATAGAATTACTAAGCTCGTGTAGCTAAGTCTCCATGACATATCATAGTGTATCGCATTCCCATATGATCATCCATAATCGGCTTAAGGACAAGTTCTGTCTTACCTTCTCGATTATTTTTATCTTACGTTCCATTGTCTCACCATTAGAAAACTTACCATCCAAAGATAGTATACCATTTGGTTACACCTATGTATCCAAATGGTTGAGCGCTCCAGTTTTCCAATTACAGGACAACGCATATAAGAGGATATCATTACTCCTAAAGAGGAGCTATGGATTCCATATCTATGAATAACAAGTCTACGCTATCAAGAGTCATGCCTCCAATATACCGGCATGCATGCCACTATAGAGATGTGGGAGTCACCCATTGGTACATCAAAAGACACAAGTCAATACAACGGGCCCACTATTCATCTCAGGATTAAGATACAATACAAACGACTATCTAAAGGGAATCGATTTTCCAAGACAGAATTATTAATCCAAATCAATCCACTTTATGTTCCGATCCAACACATCGTCATTTATGACAACGTGCCAATGTTTCTATTCATGGAGTCCAACTCCGATGGTCAAGACAAACCATCTCCCAAAAGGGATATAGACAACATAACAATCTTTACATGAATAAAGCGCCCAACTTTATTCCCTCGATTGCGGATCATATGTTTTAGACCGTCACCCTAAGAATTGTGTCTTCCGCATAATCATCCCATCATATGCCTAATTCTTAAGGTTTAGACTGACAGTCTCAGACTACTGTTTGCTTATCATACATTCAACAAATATGAACGTAAAGAGGACAATATTTGGTATATATAAATGAATAAATTCTTTATTGATAAAAATGTGTCCAAAAACGTATTACATTTTTACTCCTTAGAGCATACATGTCTAACAATCTCCCACTTGCACTAAGTGAGTAAATACAGCAAATTTCGCATCCCCATAGCTTCCACATGCCTCTCGAAGACTCTCCCAGTAAGTGTCTTCGTGAATGGATCAGCTAAATTGTCCTCTGATGCGATCTTGCACACCGTGACATGCCCGCTCTCAACGAAGTCCTTTATCACATGATACTTCCGATCAATATGCTTACTCTTCTTGTGAAATCTTGGTTCCTTAGCATTAGCTACCGCCGTACTGTTATCACAGTACAGTGATACCGTCTTATCCATACCAGGAACTACCTCAAGATCCCCAAGGAACTTGAGGAGCCACACTGCTTCTTTCGAAGCATCACTAGCCGCCACATACTCTGCCTCCATCGTTGAATCCGAAGTGCAATCTTGCTTCGCACTTCTCCAACTGATGGCACCGCCACCTAGAGTAAACACAAACCCCGAAGTCGATTTCCTAGAATCCAGGCAGGATTGAAAATTTGAATCAGTGTATCCTAGAGGAGTTAAATCCTCACCCGAATACACAAGCAGATACCCTCGAGTCCTTCTCAGGTACTTGAAAATATGCTTTACCGCAACCCAATGGTTCGGTCCTGGATCCGCCTGAAATCGACTCACAATCCAGACCGCATAGCTAATATCCGGTCGAGTGCAAAGCATGGCATACATGAGACTACCCACTGCCGAAGCATAAGGTACCTTCTTTATGTATTCTCATTCTTCATAAGACTTTGGAGAGTCTTTCTTAGAAAGAGTAATTCTAGACCTAGATGGTTGCCCACCTTTCTTGGAATCCTGCATTGCAAACCTCTTGAGAATTTTTTCTATGTAGCCGGCCTGTGACAAAGCTATCATTTTCTTTTTCTTTTTCTTTTCTTCCTTCTTCTCCCACCAATTTCAGGTTTTTACATCCACTTTCGTCCTTAGATGCATCATCCTTGGAGTCATTGAAGGCAGGCTGCGTGGAGTCGCTCGAAGGAGCAGGTTCCGCCTGCATCAGAGTCGCCACATTTGGACCTTGTGCTAACTTTCTCTCTCTATAATGGGTGACGATGGCAACAGATTCGTATAGAGAAATTGAAAAAGTCATGGAGAGAGAAAGAGATAAACTCACTGAGAGAAAGAAAGGAGAGCAATCCCTACCGCCGCATTTGTAAGCCCATACCATCGCTAGATTTGCATGGGGAACAAGTGCCGAAAATAGTACGAGAGTAGCTTCATCGCTAGAGTCATGCAAGATCACCGGAGCCAAGCGGGGAGAAGCGTTGTGTAACGCCCCAAAATTAATTAAGTGATATTAGAATGTAAAATGACGAATTAGTGTGTCATAATGAATATTTTAAACTTAATTTGATTATTTGGTGAAATTTTAATGATTTCTAATTATTTCTAATTGTTTAAAATTATTATTTTGAATTTTGAAACAAAACAATTTGTCAAATACCAAATATGTCCCATTTGAAAACGGTGTGCTGCACATGGTTTTCTTGCAGCAAAACTGTCTCTCTCTTTATTTATTTTTCCCTCTCCCTCTTTTTCTCTCATTCACTCTCTCTCAGCTCTCTCTCTCGTCTCTCTCTTTCCCTCTCCTCCTTTCTCAAATTTTTGACTGAAAAAGGCGAGCCCAAGCTTCAGTTTAGTGGATTGGAGGCTCGAGAACGTGATTGAGCAACCAAAAACACGATTCAAAGCTCAATCCAAGGTTAGTTTTCAAATTTTAAAAAAACTTTTTCAAATTTTCAATATTTCTTGCATTTTAAAATTTAAGCTTATTTGAACTTAGAAAACCTTTTTATCTAAGTTAGGGAAACTTAGAACAACTAGAATCTAAGTTTTATTAGAAGAAAAACGAGTTCGAATCAAGATTTTCTATTTTTCTTCATTTTTCTCCAATTTTGGATTTTCTTGGATTTTGTGTGCAAATCTTGTTTAAATGAGTTTAAAAGTGTTCTATCTTATTTTTCTATCATCTATGATTATTTCCCATGCCTGAGAATTGAGAAAAACAGGTCGAAATGAAGATTGGTGCTAGGGAGACTGAGTACCTGTGGCTGAAAAATTTTAAAATTTTTCAGTTCGGTGAGCCGAACTTCGTGTTCGGTAGGCCGAACCCGGAAAGTGTGGCCGACTGGACCTAGTCTTCCGGCAGGCCAAACTACAGTTCGGCCAGCCGAACTACAGCCAAACTATAGTTCGGCAAGCCGAACCAGGGTGACCAGTAGGCCAACCGGGCATGGTGAGATTTTGTGATTTTCATCTGTTTTTACTCTTTTAAACCCTGATTGAAATTTTAACTTTATAAAATGATTTTATAAATACAAATGGCATACTAGGACACTAAGAACTAGATTAGCAACGTAGAATATCTTAAACTAGATACTGATAGACCTAGTTTCTATTTAAGGTCGTTCATGGTTCCGTAGAGCTAGCGTTTAGCGGATCGGGATTACGGTGAGGGACACCGACACGAGCATTGAGGTAGGACTTCTACCCATTTCTTTGGTAACCCAGTTTCAAATGATTTTGGTCCAAAAAAAAAAAAGAAAAGTGTTTTTTATCAAAATGTTTTTCAACGGTTGATTGAAAAAGGAATTTTATCGGTTATTTTATAAACCATGGATTGAAGTGAACTTCATAATGAACCCCATAATGAATGTAAATGAAAATACCTAGTAAATGGGTTTTAAATGATAATAGAAATGAATATAAGGGCGTGATGCTATATTAGAGATCAGGTCTGTAGCGTGCGACCTTAAGGGCAGGTGCCAAAACCTAGCTGGGCCACTACAGTGGTGTTATACATATGGTTTGCCCAGGAAAAGAAAATGATGTTCTTTCTAGTCTACCAATAAACTGTTTTGGGTAAGACTGATTTTGTTTAACTTTATTTATTCAAGTCCTTTTCGTTAGTGATTTCTTGGATAATAATATTTCCTTTTTAAAATTTAATGTTTTTTAAAATATAGTCCTATTAAGCCTTTCGCTCATATTTTATTTGTTTTCAAACTTTCCCCCTCTAGGTGAAATTCAGCTTAGGTTCAGAGAGGATTCCACAGACAGGACTCAGGAGCAATAGAAGGACCTAGTATGTTATTTAAATTATAAAATCAAGGCATATAATATTTTAACTTTCTCTTTATTTGGACTGTGGTTGTAAGATAATATTGTCAGTACTATGTGTATGCACAAGATGTAGGTCAGTGGGACTCATTCTCGATTCTTATATTTCCTTGCACTTTCTTATTATTTACTTTAACATTCTTATTTGTTTAATTATTATAAATGCTTGGTTTAAAAAGGGCTTTCAAATTATCCACATTTTCTTAATTAATCTAAATGCTTAAACTCATTCAAATGCTTAAACTCATGTTTTAATTGAAATTTCCATTAATTATCTTAATTAACCCGCCATGTCACCTCTCGTGCTTCGGGGCGTGACACGTTGCTATCGGAGTCGAAGGGGAGAGGTTGTCGGAGCTCAAAGAGAAAAGAGGAGGAGAGAGGGGGAGACGAGAGAGGAAATGAATGCTAGGGTTTTTTTAGGTGGTGAAGAAGATTTGGGCAATTTGAAACTTTACTTAAAAGTAAATATCAATTTATAGAAGTTTGGTCTATTTTTAAAGTTACTAAAATTTTGGACTAATAATTTTTATTGCTCTATTATTTTCGCTTATTGTTTGTAATTTCCCTTAAGGAATTGCCTCAAAACTCAAATTTGACAAATTTATCTCTTATTTGTCCCCTTTATTTTTTATAACAACATTTATATAAATTTTATTAAATATTTAAATTATACGTTAAAATTTGATTTTTAAGTACATATGTTTCAAAATTAAAATCTCAAATAAATCCAATTTCTACTATATTTTAATATAAATTCATAATTTTTTGGACTCTAAAACTTCTAAAAATTTTGTTCAATTCATGCTTTCCCTTAAAAAAAAAAAAAAAAAAATTGTTGGCTCCGCCATTGATTTCATCATATGGATTTCATATAGGGGAGATTTTAATCTATAACAATTGACATAGAAGAGTAATATTATATGCATACTACAAAAAGAAAATCAATACAAAAAATATGGATACGACTTATGACCCCTCAACTTCTTCCTATTACTGTTTTTCCCCCTCTTGGGGGCACTACTGCTATTTAAAAAAAAAATCCACTTTTATCGCTAATTATCATTGTGGTGTGTCCTAGGATATTGTATTATACAGCTAAACAAACTTTATGATATTTTTTTCACTCTCTTTTTAAGTACTCCTTTTCATAGTTAATAATTTTCTGAGTCATATTATCGGATTTAAAATCTAATACTGCTTATAGGGTGTTTGGTTAGTGGTGGGAATCATTAGTGAGAATCATTTTATTATAGCATGTGGAGCTTTATATTATAGTAACTTCTTCTTTTTACTGTAGTATGTGATAGCTTTATACTATTTATAACTGAGTTTGTGATTCACACCACTTTAGCCAAACATCCTCTTAGGCTAATTAATAGGGTATTTAGAAGGATGGTGAGAACCGTTAATTAGAACTATTTTTACTATAACATATAAAAATTTTATATTGTAATAATTTTTTTATGTTTATTATAATATTAAAAAAATTTATACTATTTATAATTAAAAAATAATAAAAACCACCCTTCAAAATACAATAAATATGCTTTGCTAACACTTATGACAGCCTTTTACATAAAATAGATGGGTCCTCGCCTGCTGCACATTTTTAAATCATTAAATTGGGTAAATATATATATATATATATATATATATATATTTTACATATATAAAGGTTAAAAAACAGATTCATTCTATAGGAGAAATCTCCAAAATAGATGAGATGAGAAGACAGAGAAGGGAGTAGCTTACTGTTGCGCTCTATTAGGTGACAGGATGGAAGCCAAAGTTTGAATAACAGTAATGTGGATCACATGTTCATGTACTTGTGGGACACCAGTACTACTTACTTTAGTCATATCTGTCCCTTGCTGGTCTTGTATATGCATGACTGCTTTTGACTCGTACATTCCTTCCTCCTTTTTTGGGTCATAAATTGGTTAAAGACCGTAGACGTTACCTAAAGCAATAAAAAAAAAATATTAAAATGAGTTAAATTACTAAGGTAATTTTCTTCCATATTTGGGGTTTAGTCCATGCAATATCAATAAAAAAACATATGAAGGTCGAGCAAGGTCAAATTTAAAAGTTGCTCGTCAAAAATTTAAACCCCGTCGTTTATTACAGCAGTGTCTTGCTCATAATCGAGCAATGTCCAAGGGGTTATTTGTGGTTGACCTTTATTCTATTTTTATTTATAGTTTGCCGAAGTTATTTTCTAGTTATAACAGATTTCAAATGAATGTCTATATTATTTTTTTTATGTTAAACAGTCAAACTAAAATTGACATGTGAAGTAATTACTTGTTTTCTATCAAATCCATCAATCCAATTTATTAATAAAAAATACAAAAAATAAAAAATATATATAATATTCCAGCCACAAAAGGCTTACAAAATAAGAAAATAATAATGAAAAAGCAACCATAGCCGAAAACAACCACCAGAATGAAAACTATAATTTGTTCTCCTAATCAACAAGTTAAGAAAGACATCATTAAAACCCTCTATCAGTAAAACTCGAAGAGAAAAACTTGATATAAGAAACAACAATACATAATCCAATCTGATCTATTTTATACGCTTAAAACCCCTCTCACTTCAAGCACAAATTAAGAGTATAAGCTTTTTTTTTCCTCCGGGATCGTCAGTGATCCCATTTTTTCGTAAATCATTGAGCTCCACCAATTTATCTAAAGACTAAATGTTTTGATTTTTATGCTTCTTAAGAGAGAGAGAATAAATGTCAATTCTTCTAGGCTTCGCATATTTACAAACAAAAACAAAAGCTGCTAACAAATGAAAAACTTTACACACTTCTTTCAAATTCAATTAAAACAACAACAAAAAAAATAGGGGCATCCTTCTCACAGTTTTCTAAATCCCTAAGAAATTTTATATCAGACCAAACCCAATCCTTCCCCATCGCTAAATTTCGTCTTAAAAAACGGTTTACTTGGTTAAAATTGTGTACTTTAGGGGAGTGTTTGGCACATAAGATTCCGACTAAGATTAGGCTTAATCCCATGTTTGGTACAAATATTGACCGAACAAGTTAACCATTAATCAAACTTTTACTCCCCGTATGTGGGTTAAGTTATCATCCAAAAACCATGGGATTGATAGTCCCAAGGACTTAGGGTTGTAAAATTTCTCGACCTGTAGATGATGGAACTCTCAGCCCCCACTATTGTCGTAGAAGCCAACCCCGTCGCAATGCCAGAGCTCACAACCCTCCGCCCACATTGCCGTCTTGAAACCCAATTTTGCCTCTACTGTCATTGAGCTCACCTAGTCGTTCATGTACAGAGACAAAGAAAGGCCTAGAACAAAAGAAACTTAATGGCTTTAAAACAAAAAATGTTAGATTTTTTCATTTTTGGTGGACTATTATTAGAGTGTTTAATAAGGTAGTTAGGACCGTTGGTTAGAACTAGTTTTACTGTAGCATATAAGAGCTTTACTCTGTAATAATTTTTTTATTGTTATTGTAGCATGTAAAAACTTTACACTGTTTATAACTAAAAAATTATCCAGACTACAACTACCAAAACCCTTATATTTTTATTAGTTTAAATAAGTTTAATGTTTTGATCTTGTCAATAAGTCTTGGTATAAAGCACTTATCATTTCACATAATTTTAAGTATTGATATATTTCTTTGTTTTTAGGACTTCTAATTTGAGAGTTCACCCAACATGTAATAGGATTTTGCATAATCCAATCTAATCTTAGCTACCTAATTCTAAAAACCATCTTTTGATAAAAATTTTATATTTGCTATTAAAAAATATAAAAATAGCATATTTGACATTCTAAACTATTTTCTGTTCTAATGCATAATGTTACTTCTAATGCTATATCTATCTTTTATCATAATTGTTAAGTCTTAAAACTTGTAAAATACACTTTTAATATAAAAATAATTCAAATGGAACAATGTTGAGAAAAAGCCAATGTATTAACCAATAAAAACAAATATCAAATGTGTCATATGCTATACTTGGTGGCAAATTTGTTACGAATTTAGTATCTTATAAATTTGGCGCAGACATAACATTGCATTGAATTGAATGGTGTTTTTTACACTCAAATATCAAATATGTTATTAACACATCAATTAAACATTGTATTAGAGATTTTCTATCCTAGTATAATTCTATCTAGACCGTCCTAAACATGATTTAAAAACATTCAGGTACCTAGCTTGATCATTAAAAGTGAATATTGAGGGTCAAATACAATAAATAACTATTTTTAGTATCCTAGTCAGCAAGCTAATAAATTGCAACTTTAATTAGCTTCCACTAGCAGAATCATAAAGGGTGCTTACAACTTCCTCTAAATTTTAAGACTGGAGGTAATATTGATAAAAAAATGAAATTTATTGAAGATCGGAAACATGAAGATGATTGCAATTTTTTTTTAATGAGACGGTGTATATATTTTTGCTTTAATATGATTTTTTTTGTTTTTAATGGAATTCGCCATTTTATTGCATTTGATGTCAATCATTCTTTTCATATTTTTCTCCTAGCAGCAGAGTCTCCTTGTTAAAAATATTTTTATTGTTTTATTTATGAGTTTTTCTTGAAATGAATGTTTTCTTATAACTTTTTGACGTAGAAGTTCTTTGTTACTTTTCCATGACGATGGATCGGTTTACTACATGCGCATCTAATTCTACTTTTATATATTTAGTAGGCAAAACATTGTAAAATCCTTGGGATTAGTATGAAAATAACATTCATGTTTTGGGCCAAGTTTATAATTTTAGACATTTGATCGAAAATGTTTTCATGAATATTTGTGGTCCAAGAAGGAAATTTTAAGGAGTGTCATTAAATTGGACATCTAGACGCTTCATTGCTTGATTCAAATCCCTTCTTCTCATGTGATAAAAATATGAACTCCTCTCTCTTTCAGCAACCTGAGTGGTGCCATCTCACTCGTTGTTAGTCGCCAAAAGAAGAGTGAAGACCGCCGCGGCATCTCCTGCTTCAAAGCTTGATTTTGGCATTACCCGACCTCCTATCTGTTGGCAAAACATGTCATCGTTTTCCTGTCTTTGATTCGAACAAAACCCAGCCAACCACCTCCCAAGTCATCATCAAAAAAGTTCCTATCTATTGCCTCCGTTCACTTCAATTTTTATGCATTTTCAGGCAGATTAGATACTGTTCGGAGAAACTGTTTCACTATCGTGTAACTTGTTAAAAAATGTGAAGCCTAATTTAACACCCTAAGATTTATCACCCCAGACCAAAATTTTACAAAAGAAGTAAGTAGCAACGGATTTAAATTATATGTCATTTTTTATTCCCTATCGTACCTTTCAATAATATCATGTCATGTCAATTACAATATTTTATTTTAACATGATTAATGACATAATATTTCAATTAACATGACATTTTAATTGATTTATTATGATATTATTGTAGGGGGTCATAAATAAGGGAACACAAGAGTCGGTTCCAATAACAGCAATTAGCACCGCGACCGTTAAAAAACCAATGGTACGGCACTACAATTTTTTTAGTATTAGCGGTAGAGAGCTCAACGTTGTGGCGTTGGGACTTGGATCAATGGCGTTGGATCGAGGAATTTTTGAAACATGTACAGAGGCTAGCGCCTCGGCATTGAGAAGTTGAGGCCGCATTGTTTGGTCACGATTCAAACGTTAATTTTGAAGAAATTGACCACTTCTTTTGTATACTCCTATAAATAGAACATGTTAGCGCTTATTTATATAACTCAGAAAATATAGAAAGAGAAAAATCTAAGGAGAGAGGGTGTACAAATTTTCTCGTGGAAACTTTTTCATTATCATAATGAATTATTTTGTAGTAGTTGAAAGTGAACATAGCTCTTATATTGAGAGTAAACCATTATAAATTTCATGTGTTTTTGTTTATTTTAAGTTTCGCATATTTTATTAGTGTCGAGATCTTCAAGATAGTACCCACCCCTGCCGTCAACTACTATTGGGACATCGGTCAACAACCGTTGATCGGTGATCATTGACTAGCCAATAGTTGATCTATTCATCCAATTTTTGAAAAGATGTCTTTCTAGCCTATTTTTAACCTACCGAATGCTTTCGTGACATTAAAATTATGCGATGGGATGAGATCCAAAAAGTGATAATCAATGATTCAAAGTTTTGACGCTCAAAATCAAATGACTTCTGCTTTCGTGAACTTGAGCAATTTGGCGGACAAAGTTCATGGGTGTTTTTGGTAGAGATTCTTAGGGTGTGTTTGAAAAAATAGTTTAAACTAATAATTTGAACTGTAAATAGTGTAAAGTTTTCACATACTACAATATAAAGCTCCCATATACTATTGTTCTCAAACTAAAACTGATAATTCAAACTACTCTCTCAAGCAGCCTGTCTATCACTCATCTTCCTTAATATATTTATGGACTTAAATTGTAATTTTGCAAAGAATTCAAACTTTGCTTTAATGTATATAATGATGAAGATATGCGAATTTAAAATCAAACGATTGATGTTGCAAATGCTTTCTTGAAATATGAAATCACATGTGTTGAGCTGCCTAAACTTTTTTAATTATTCGTAGCTAGGTTTTTTATTCCTTTTATATATTTTTGAATTTTTTTAAAAAACTTCTAATAAACTTTCTATATATTTAGTCATTCACGTTTTGGGGCGTAAAACTGACTGGTAATCAATTAAATTTCATTATTTGCGTAAATACCAGTTAGTAACTCCATCATTTGTTAGTAGTGCTTTTGGATTTTTAGTCCAATAATCCCACATAGTACATGTGGGATCCACATATGAGATCCTATGAATATGAACATGCAACTGGTAGCACATGATCTGACGAAAACAAAAACAAAAACAAAAACAAAAACGAAAATAAAAAAAAAGAAACAACAAAAACAAAAAAAATGGGTTTGGTTTCCTTAAAAAAAAAAAAAGATATTGCTAGCACTTTAATGATGTCAAAGCAAACTTATGATGAATAAATTAGGGGAAAAAAATTCTATTATGCAATGTTACAAACGAAGCAGTGGCCAGAAAATTCAGAGAGTATAGCTAGGCGGAAACATAATTTTTCGAAGAATTAATGGAGGTTTGGGTCTTGGTTAATAGACGTGGTTACTAGATTTATTATTATTTAGATGAGGAACTAATTAGAAGAAAAACTTTCTTCTACGACATAAATGGAAAAGTAAATGGAAACGAATAAAGATAAAAGATCGGAGAGAAAATTTAGCTTAGACTTGAGTTTTATTTTAGTTAGTGCTAAAATATACATGAGAAACGAACTCGAGCATATATTTTCAAATTTCATAAATAAGTCTACACGTTCAAATGAAGTAGCAAATAAACTAGGAAAGAAATTTACGTGCCTCGGCAGAAACCTAAACGTTTGCTGAGCAATTGCTGGGTTTACTTGCTTCAAGCGTAAATGAGACTTGACAAGTATATCCTTGACTAGAATGGCTAACAGTAAAGAGCTAGTGCATGCCGTTGACGAAGACCTAAATATAAAACAGCAGTGTCTTATTTTAGTCATATATCTTTTCCTTTCTATTTTCTTTAGTATAAATGTTCTATCTGATACTGCTACATTTTATAAATAATTACATATGGTGGTTTCTGATTGGTCTTCAGAAAACACAGCCTTATACTATTGGGTCGTACATACACCAATAATTACATTGGAGACATTTTGCCATGACCTTTTAGCTTTGCTAGCCGACCCATATAATAGATGGTACGGGGTCCCAATACACCAACTCTTGCAGTCGAAAATGTTTTTCGATTTTAGTAATAAATCTTATTATTTTAACAGTTAGGTTCATTCTTTAACAGTTTAATTTATGATAAAAAATAGTTTCGTATCGTATTTACAAGCTTTTTTAATAGGTACAATTATAAATTAGGCCGGTAAAAAGTAAATGATCCAAATTAAAATAAACACATCTAGGACCACAATGCATGTTTTTCTTAGGGCTCCCTCCTTGGGCGTGGAAAATTCTTGGTCAAAAAGGAAAATATAATTCAGTCCGCGACAACACTTTTTCCACAAACAATTTGTCGCCATACACACGAAACTTCCTTGCAACTGCTGATTATTTTCCTCCTAGGCCTGTGTACAATGCAAAGGAGTGGGTGATTTTTCAGCCTTTGGGGTTAGATCTTTTATCGTTTACATCTGAAATTTCTTTGCACTCTCCTTCAGTGCCAGGAAATCTACAGCCAAAAAAAGGTTTGAAGGAAATTGGTGATCCCAAAAAAAAAACAAAAGAAAAATCCAACCGACGCCTACACACAAGTCATATAAGGAGTGGGGACGAGAAAAAATTTATCAAATAGGAACAATCGATTATGTGAATAATTATTTTTATATAGCATCATGACATAAATACGTTTTGACATTTTTATATCAATAAAAATAGTCATTTATTTTACAGATCAATAATGTGTCCTGTTTACTTTCATCAAGAGATTACTTGCCTAACGGGTATGAACAATTATGTTGATAATTACTCTATATAAGAATATAAGATGTATCATGAAGATTTAAAAACAATTAAAAATCCATTCCTCTGCATTATTCATATCCCGATGAAAAACCGTTTTCTTAGGACCAAGAGGACCAAGCCTATAGTTTAAAGCTTCAATTTTGAAAGGGAGAAATCGTATAAGATTATGTCGCTCAAAGTTTACATGATCTGGCATTTTCTTCTTTAAACTTTTATCTACAAGTCATCCTTGAAAGAAAAGCGATCCACTCCATGGTTTTTGGATAGATTTAACAAAATAGCAGTTTCACACTAAATAACCTAAGTAAATGACAAGTTTTATATATATTTTTATTAAATAGAGGTAGATAGAAAATGTACTTGATAAATTATTTTTTGTAGTGAATAAATATTTCACTTAGTAAATTCTTTATTTATCTATAAATCTAGCATTCACTTTAATTTTCTTTGGTTTTTTTCTTCTTGAAATGAAAAACATATTGTAACATTAAAGGCCATAAAGACACCAAGGTTTTTACCTGCATTAAAAAAATCTACTAATCCGCCAAAACTATCCAATCAAAACCAAACCGAACTAAACTGGTAGTTTTTATTTTTAATTGGACAGTTTGAGTGGTTTTTAAACAAGTAAGTGGTTTGGTTATAGGTTGTTTAGGAAGTACGGTTAGAGCTAATAGTTATAATCAATTTTGATTAAAACCACTGTAGCATGCGAGAGCTTTACATTGAGGCTTACTTTTTCTTGACAATATTATACCACGTGAAAACTTTACATTGTAGCAACCAAAAGTTTTGATTAGAACTCATTTGACCAAACACACTAGTAATGCTTTGAACTTCTAAACCACTCAAACCGGTTGCTAAAATATTATATAATTATTATTTTATAAATATTTTTTATATTTATTATTTTTTCACTAGCCATTACAAAAAGTTCTACCCATATAAGGTACATTTTTCTATAACTATAATTGCACTTCTCCTAATCACCCATCATCAACATCTAGAAAAAGAAAATGAAATTAAAGAAATAACATATACAATTAAGACTAACTCATGGAATAAAACCCTAGCCTCTCCCTTTCAGCAACCAACGTCTTCTCTTTGCACCGCCAACGGCCAACATGCCTTGTCGTCATTGTCAAGTCGTCTCTCTCCGTCACTGGCCGAACTCACCACAATGCCGATTAAGGATGTTAGTAGGATGAGAGGTTTATCAACATTAGTGGAAAGCTTCAATTCAAGTTCAAATGTCTATAAATAGAGAGGATAAAATATTTTTTTGTAAAGATATGCTTTCTAAAGAAAACTTAGATGATCTTTAGGGTTCTCTTTTAGACAATCCTAGTGGTTATGTTCAATGAGCCATTTGTAAACTTTAGCTATAGTTTCATGCAGAAAAAGAACGTCTAAAGAATCTGACGTTAAAAGGCCTTATTGTTCAATTTGTAAGAATGTTAGAAGGGAAACAATCATCTGGTCCGTCTAATTTTAAACAAAATCTGTAAAGTATTTTTAAGTTTTGGTGTGTTTTTATTTTCTTTTAAAAATTTTTTGAGAAATTATTTGAGATATGAACTTGATTTTTGTGAAAAATCATCAAAATGGCTGAGCAATGGATTTTCTAGAGACGAGTTTTGATGAACATGAGTTTTCATATTTTCAAATAAATTTTCATTAGAAAAAATAAAAATAAAAAACATAAAAATAAAAAAGGGATTTGTGATTTTGTGATTATTACGGTAGTTGTTTATTTAACTATTGTGTTTGTCCTATTTGCTTTTAATATTTTTTTATACGTCAGATGCATTATTCGATAGGTATTTGGTGTGTCGTATATGTTAGAAAAAAAGTACGCAGCGAAAATTTTAAAATTTTTAATTAGAGTATTTTCTAAAACATAAGTTTGACACGCTACATGCATAAATTAACCAGATCTTATTAACCTTATTTGCTGAAAAGCTCCTGCAATAAATGAAGAGAATCGCGTTTCAGAAGAATCTCAACCAATTGGTCTTCTTTGCCTTTCTCTATCCACGATCCGAGTGTGTGTGGGTGCACAACGTACAGCTCTTCCCCAATGACACTCCTTCCAACCAATTGAGAAATACCTAGAACAACCGCTTGTGATCTATGAACAATAGCTCTTCAGGGGAGTTTCAAAGACTCACAATATAGAGTGCATACTCTTAATCTCTCAACTGATCTAAATAACTTATGAGTCTTACTCCTTATTTATAGATGTTGGACTAGGGGTTAGTTCTTATCAAATAAGGCCTCAAAAATTTGAATCTAGATTAATATATGATAAAATCGCGTAAAAACCCATGATCAGATTATCGTTTGGTCGATAGACAGAACTTACTCCATCGGCAGGCCGAACTTGAAGATTGGCCTGCTGAACTTACAATAAATGATCCCTATAAATCTTCTATTTCCCACCTAAGATTCTTAGGATAAAGTCTCAGTTTTAATTCAAATAACCTAATAGAGAAGTTATCTAACTAAAACAACAATATCTAGATAATCTCTAGGAAAATAAATATTTTGGATAATTCAACAAGTTTATCTTGAATTAATTTTTCACAAAATTAATTCAACCGATAAACAGACATGAATTATCTGATCCTATCGAATTTAAGCCAATATGATAATTTAATATAAGTCATCAATTATTAAAATAACACGTCATATTGTAACAGGATTTATTATGAGCCAACAAAGGAGACCTGATGGACTTATATAGTTTAAGCTCCAGATAATTATGAAACCCAATATCTTGGATATACATTTTATAATTATCAACTATAACGCTACTTCACTAAAAGCTTAGAGCTGCACTCTCAAACTATATAAAATTACGAAGCCTGAATAACTAAGTATCCATGACATATCATAATATATCATATCCCTATAGGATATCCATAATTGGCTTAAGGATAAAATTTGTCTTATCTTCCCAATTATTTTTCTCTTACGTTCCATTATCTCACCATAAAAAAATTACCATCAAATGATAGTATACTATTCAGTTATACCTATGTATCCAAATGTTTGAGTGCTTCAGTTTTCCAATTATAGGATAACGCATATAAAAGGATATCATCGACTTCTAAAGAGGAGCTATGGATTCTGTATCTATGAATAATAAGTCACGCCATCTAGAATCATGTCTCCAAGATACTAGCATTCATACCAACATGAATTACAGATGTTATTCTTTGGTACATCAAAAGACATAAGTCAAGACAACGGGCTTATTATTCATCTCAAGATTAAGATACAACACACATGATTCTCTAAAATGAATTGATTTGCTAAGACATAATTATTAATCCAAATTAATTACACCTTATTTCCCGATCCAATGCATCGTCACCTATGACAATGCAACAATGCTTCTATTCATAGAGTCCACCTACGACGGCCAAGATAAACCATCTCCTGTTAGAGATATAGACAACATAACAGTCTTTACATGAATAAAGCAGCCAACTTTATTCCCTCGATTGCGGATCTTATGATTTAGACCGTCACCTTTAGAATCATGTCTTTCGTATTATCTGTCCATCATATGCTTGATTCTAAAGGCTTAGACCAACAGTCTCAGACTTATGTTTGCTCATCATACATCCAACAAATGTGAACATAAAGAGGACAACAATTTGGTATATGAATAATGAATAAACTTTTTATTGATAAAAATGTTTCCAAAAATATATTATATTTTTACTCCTTAGGGTATACATGTCTAACAATCTGGCACTTGCACTAAGTGAGTAAGTATGACAAATCTTGCATTCTCATAGCTTCCACATGCCTCTCGAAAACTCTTGTAGTTAGTGTCTTTGTGAATAGATAAGCTAAATTATCCTCTGATGTGATTTTGTATACAACAACATGCCTACCCTTAACAAAGTCCTTTATCACATGATACTTCTGATCAATATGCTTAATTTTCTTATGAAATCTTGGTTCCTTAGGATTAGCTATCGCCGCATTGTTATCACAATACAGCGATATCTTTTTATCTATACCAAGAACTACATTAAGATCCCCAAGGAACTTGCAAAGCCACATTGCTTCTTTCAAAGTATCAATAGCTGCCACATACTAGGCCTCTATCGTTGAATCTGAAATGTAATCTTGTTTGACACTTCTCCAAACAATGGCACCACTACCCAAGGTAAACACAAAACCCAAAGTCGATTTTCTTGAATCCAAACAGGATTGGAAATCCAAGTCAGTGTATCTTAAAGGTGTTAAATCCTCACCTGAATACACAGGTATATATCCTCGTGTCCTTCTTAGGTACTTGAAAACATGCTTGATTGCAACCCGGTGGTTCAGTCTTGGATCTGACTGAAATCGACTTACAATCCCGACTGCATAACTAATATCCAATCGTGTGTAAAGCATGGCATACATGAGACTACCCACTGCCGAAGCATAAAGCACCTTCTTCATGTATTCTTTTTCTTCATCAAACTTTGGTGAATCTTTCTTAAAAAGAGCAATTTCAGACCTAGATGATTGCCCACCTTTCTTGGAATCCTGCATGCATACCTTTTGAGAATTTTATCTATGTAGCCCGTTTGGGATAAAGCTATCATTTTGTTCTTCTTATCCCAAAAAATCTAAAAACCGAGAACATAATTAGCTTTACCCAAGTCTTTCATGTCAAACTGCTTGATCAACCATAATTTAACCGATGACAATGCCCCAATGACATTGCTAATTAGTAGAATGTCAGCTACATAGAGCAGTAGAAAAACCACCTTCACATCCTTAATGTGTTTATAAACACATGGTTCATCCACATTTTGTGCGAACCCACCATAAGTTTTAATCACTTGATCAAATTTTATGTTTTAAGAATAGGAAGTCTGCTTAAGTCCATAAATTGACTTTAGCAGCTTAGAAACCTTACCCTCCTGACCCTTAGCCTTGAACCTGTCTGACTGTTCCAGATATATGGACTCATAAAGATAGTCATTTAAAGGCCGTCTTGACATCCATCTGTCAAATCTCGTAGTCGAAAGCAGCAGCTATAGACAAGAGAATGCGGATGGACTTAAGCATGAGAACAGGCAAAAAGGTTTTCTCGTAATCAATTTCTTCCTTTTGCATGTATCCCTTAGTTACTAGTCTAGCTTTATAGGTTTCGACTTTCTCATCTACTCCTCTCTTTCTCTTATAGATCCATTTACACCCTATAGGTTTTACCACTTTGGGAAGATCCATAAGTTCCCAAACCTGATTAGTCTCTATAGACTTCATCTCTGTGTTCATGGCCTCTGTCTAGAGTTTCGAATCAACATCCTCCACAACGTCTTTGTAAGTGTAAGGATCCCTGTTATGTTCATCAAGTTGAGTTAAGAAAACCTCACCATTGAACAAATACCTTTTGGGTTGACGCTCGATCCTCCCACTACGCTAAAACCTCTTAGGTTGTTGTTCGGGTTCGGTTGGTTTTTCTACACTTATTGGAACGATTTAATTTGGAACCCTTGGAGTAATCAAATCACTCGCCAACTCCTCGAGCACCACTTTGCTTCAAGGCTTAAAGTCGTCTATGTAACTTTCCTCAAAGAAAACTGTATTAGTTGAAACCACGACTTTATTTTCTTTTGGGTTATAGAAATAACCCCATTTAGTCCCTTTTGGATATCCTACAAATATACAAACTTCCAAACATGCTTCTTACTTATTTACTCCCTTAAACAAGGACATAGGCCAGACATCCCCATATGTGAATATGGTTTAAGGGTGTCTTTTTCCCCCGTCTACAACTCGTGAAGAGCTTTAGGAACCGATTTTGAAGGTACATTGTTCAAAAGATAACATGTGGTTTGTGGTGCATATTCCTAATAGGATAAATGCAATGACGAATAACTCATCATGGACTTGACCATGTCCAACGAAGTCCTATTACTTCTCTTAGTCACTCCATTCTACTGCAGGGTGCCCAGTGTAGTCAAATAGGATAGAATCCCATTCTCTAATAAGTGTCCCAAGAACTCATCAAAAATGTATTCACCACCTTGATTGGATTGATGTGTCTTTATGGGTCTACCCAATTGCTTTTTCACTTCAGTCCGAAACTCCTGGAACTTGTTATAAGTTTCACTTTTGTTGTGCATTAGGTACACATACCCATACCTGAGTAATCATCAATAAAAGTGACGAAGTCCTCATACCCTCCTCGTGCCCAAATGTTCATAGGTCCGCAAACATCAATATGCACAAGTTCTAGAACCCCTTCAACCCTATTGCCCTTAGACCTAAATGGTTTTTTGGTCATTTTACCCTCCAAAAAAGATTAACATTGTGGTATATATTCCACCTTTAAGTGACTTAAAGGCCCATCCCTTACTAACCTTTGAGTCCTACTTAGGTTAATATGACTTAGTTGCAAATGCCAAACATAAGTCTTATTAGAGTGAGAAGTTTTAAGTCTTTTAGAGTTATTATCATTAACATCAGTGTTCAACAATAAGTCCATCTTAGGTTTGATAAAATATAGATTATTTTTCATCCATCCATTATAGATAAAAGATTTATTTTTATGCATCATCATTTTATTATTAAAAGAAAACTACATAAGAGTCTTTAAATAGTTAAGCTACAAAATTAAATTCCTTTTCAATTTAGGAACATAAAAACAATCTTGCCAAATTAAACTCCTATAATTATCAAAGTAAAGAGGACATCTCCTACGCTTAAACCAACACTAAGGATCCATCACTCATCTGAAGCGTGAAGTCTTCATGTAGCAGACTTCTTGTTTCTTTGAACTCCTGCAAAGAAACTCAAACATGATTAGTTGCTCCTGAATCTATGACACAAGTGTCACTATATTCCTCAATTAAACAAGTTTCAATAACCAGAATATCAAACTTACCTCCTCGAGAAAGGAAGTCCTTGTAATTTGTGACACCCGTTATTCTCCTAACGGGTATTGAGGTAATTAAATTAATTTTTAGTGTATAAAAAAAATTGCTTCATTTAAATTTATTTTATAATATTTATTTTTATCTATTTTTAAATTTTCTAAAATTCTCCTATATTTATTTAGTATGATTACTAAAAAGTCTCTAGATGAGACATAAGGATATCTTTTCCAACTACTCTTGACCCTCATTTTCTTTATTTCCTCCGTGACATGCTTCAACATGTCTCCTCCATAATTGTTTCTATCACTTCTCTTCAAATACTTCATCTTTTCTTCCTTTCTCTTTCACGGCTCCCACACTCTTCTTCTCATTTCTTTGCTGAAGCAAAATACTTAGAGAACTTCTTCAAGGCAGCCATAAAAATCAGCCACCATCACCTCCATTTGAGCAAGAATTTCAGTCATACCGAAGTAAAGGAACCTGTTTTGAAGCCATTTCAAGCTTCCAACTAACCATAATCCGAGGTTAGAATCTTATGAACAAATTTAGTCTTTCATTTATAAATTTTCTTTTATACTAAAGGATTATTCAAATTTGCGTTCTTAAACCTAAGTATATGTTTGTTGCTATTTTGGAGCATATGTATGAAGTCTAAGTGTATATGCCCTAGACAGAAAATTTATATTGTTAAACTTTGTAATACCTCTATGGGCAGTGGTTATTTCTTGAAATTCTAAGATTAAATTAAAATGAATTTTATGAATTGGTTTGTATATTTGAAAAGTAGCATCCTAGGCTTTCTAACGAGCTATCATAAACCTAAATCAGAGTTGTATTTTATTTTCTAAGAATTATTCAATTTTTGTATTACAAACTAGTAAATCTGCCAGTTTGTTATGGTATACCAGCTGCTAACCTGAACCAAGAACCCATCTTTGCTCACCACCTAATTCTTTAATGTCTTGCAACCTTTCCAATATTATCCTAAGTGATTGATGAATCTTATTAGGGACTAAAACATATAAATTACTTGTTCACATTTTATATTGTGTTAAGACAAAAATTGTTTACTGTGGTATTCAAAAGAGATTTATATAAAAGCTTTAATGGCATACTAGTAAGATAGGTTTACACATGATTTATTTATGAATGTAGTTGTATGTTGTGCTTTAGTTTTAATTGTCCTTATGCACGCCTTAGGATCAAGGGAGTATGGAGCTAACGTTAATTGATTCCAGGATTAAAAGATTGTTGATAAGCTTGAAAGGTAGGGATTCTATTACTCATCTTTTGTGAGGTTTTTATAGAATTAAAATTGATTGTTTTGCCGCAATATATATATATCTATGTTGAACTGATATTATATGAGTATCACATATGAAACTATGACATGGACTCGTCTTGTATTGTACGGCGAGGAACATAATGAATTGACACATGTTATAAATTGAGAAGCATGGTTAGGAAAACTAACTCTATTAATAATGATTCAATATAGAGAAATTGTGAGACATGAAGAGGGCGACGGTTACGTCCTTGGGCATGAATACCCTAAAAGGTAAAATAGGGGGAAGGCGATCACGCTTCCTTGGGTTGAAAGTCCCAGAACACACTGTACAGGAATCGACTTGGTGAGGACTCGGGGCTTGATGTCCCCTCACCGGAACACCCTTGGAATGTTTATAGGGTGATCAAGTGCGCCCATTTGGGTTTCGATGAGTTGAGTGATACTCAATTTAACATGGATACCTAGGAACAATGATGATTGGTAATATTTGTATAAATGTGTAATTATGACACTTGGTAATGATTAACTACGGTATCCATAAGATGTGATCATAATAAACCTCATAATCTGGAATATGATGTAACTTATTAACCATGCAGGTTTTAATGTGGTAATGATAAAAACCTAAAGGTGAGTAATGGCTTTCTCTACTGAGCATAGTGTCGCTCATTCCCTTATGTTTTTATCTTTTCAGGACTCACTAAGTATGAGGTGGCTACGAGAAATATAGTTGAGGAAGTGATGTAGCTATATTACATTGGGACTGCTTCAATTGTTGAGAATGTTCTTCATGATAATGTAAGCATCAATTGTTACTTTCTGTGACTGTATTACAATGTGTTGAGGGTTAAAATGATGATGACAACAGTTTATATTATTAAATTTAAGGTGCTACATTAAAACTGTGGTTTATTTGTCGTTTATATTTTTATTTTTGAGTTGAGAGTTTTCATTTAAGTCCCGGGTAAATTTTATTTTTAAGGTTTTACTTTTATTATTTATTTTTATTTTATCTCATTAAAAACTATTAACCCCCATATAGGGGCGTTACAGAATTTTTGGTATCAGAGCCTAGGTTCGGTTAACCTAGGGAGTGTAGCACCACTTTAAAAAAATATATTTTTGAGATGGTTTTGAAGCTGAATTTTCATTGTCATCATCAAAATGAACCTTCACATTGATTTATACAGTCTAGGAGGATGTAACATGGAAAGGCCATAGAATGAAATACTAACGGTTATATGAGTACAATAATTATATAGAAGGAAAGTATTAATAGTTATGAGGGAATGATAATTATATGGAATGAGTTTATAAGTAGAATGCTTATGAGAGATTCGTATAATATTTGGATCTATAAGCATATCTAATTCGTATAAACGATGAGAAATTCGTATAGATACGAGGATTTAAAAGCCTTTTGTCTCGTGAAAAACAATAAGAAATATAAGGCTTGATTTATTGATTTTAAAGTTTGACATAGATATGCCAAATTTTTCGTAATTGATTCAAACCTAAGTAATGATTATGTGTGGATTCGATGGAGCACATAAGTGTCAATAACTTTTCTTGAAAGTTCTATTTATTTGAGGAATATGATATAAGTTGGGAATCATGGTATTGAATCTTGAGAGAGATAAATGTTAGACTTTTGGTCTGTTGAGACTGTGTAAAGTCTAGAATGCATGAATCTCAAAATTGGAATATTTCGTTACGTACATTGTATTTAAGTGTATCAGTGAATCTTTATATATAGATGCAATAGAAAAATGATCAATAGGAGTTTCCATAAGTAAATCATAATACTTAAGGCACTTATAATAATTTTGGATAATTACGATAAAATGTTTAAGTTTTAGATGTTTAGATGTGAATCTTTTGGTTACTTAAGGTTTTGTTATATGAGGAAATTATATATTGTATAAGTAGAATTGTGGGGATTGTAGATGTTCTTAAGTAGTAACATCAAGTGTCTTTGTTCATTGATATGGTCTACGTTGAAAGACGTAAATCGTATTGATTTCAAGGTTAGTCACATTCTAAACCCTTGGTAGTAATGATGATGAATCCATTGATAGATGTTGAGTATTATCAATAACATATGGGTGTATGCATTGTTCAATAAGGTTTTGATTAAAACAAAATTAATTGAGTTGCTTGAAGATTATGTTGTTATGAAATGATTTTAAATACCATTCAGGAAGATCCTTGATTGTCGTTAAATTAGATTTGTTGTTCATACTTAACTTATCTATAGTGGACTTTGAATTGGGTTTAAGATTTATACAAATTGGTTTTCAATTTTATGTTTGTTATTTAACTCGTTCCAAATGTGTTAAGGCCCGAAACAACCTGACCATTTTCAACTTAGAACATTTGGGCCTAGTTTAAATCTTAAATCAGTTTGATTCACACTGTCTCTCCCACGTGGTCTCTATACGTGTCATGTACAGTGGTTTAATTATTGTTTACATATACGTTTACTGTGCGTAAGACCTTATTTCTCCGAGTTCACTTTTTCTCTCTTAATTTGTTATTTTCTCTCTAAATCGCAAATCCTCTTCTTTTTCATTAAAAATTCTTCTTTTTCTCTAAAAGAAGAAGGAATTCTAGGATTCTGCAATTTACTATCTTAATTTTTCCTTTCTATTTACTCTTATTTCATCTCATCATGGACCCAAAGTACCAACACATGAGAAAGAATTTGCCATCACTCTCCCAAAAGATTCTCAGAAAGAAATATAAGGCTAGAATTACTCGGTTGTGGATTCTTATGCATTTTGGCATCCCTTGTGATGTGAGAATGTTGATAGAGGGGAAAATCCGTCCGAGTGACTTTAGTCAAGATGTCGGTTTACCAGGAACGGGTACCAGTCGTAGTGCAATGAAAAGAAGAGCCCGTGCCATCGTGGTCGCTTGTAACAAATGTGGAAGACAAAATTGTAACGGTAAATGTACTTCACCTGGTTATATGTCTACGAATAGAGAGGATAAAATAAGGTTTTGTAGGGATGGACTTTCAAAGGAGAACTTGGATAGCATCCATCCTCCTCTCCACGGTCACCCTAGTGGATATGTTCAAGGAGCTATTTTTAAACTCTGGCCTAAATTTTATACAGAAAGACAACGCCTCAGGAATATGGTATTTCTAGATCCTGTTTGCCAAGCCATAAGAAAACTGGATGGGGAATAAGTCATCGCTCTATAAAGGTTATTTAGTCTTTACTTATTTGAAGCAGTTTTAGCTGATGTTCAACAGTTTGTGTTTTTCTTTTACTCAGAATATTTGCTTTTGTGTTTGAAATAATTGTGATTATTAGATTGATACAGTAAGTGTTAATATCTTATTTAATTTATGATTTTCTTAAATATATATATATAATAAAATATATTATCTTATCAGACACGTCACATACGGTACAGTAATATGTTTGAATTTTGAAAAGCTTATCCAGATATTTCAAGATTTGTGTCTCAAATTTCAAAAGTTCTACAGTATTTGTCGTTTATATTAAATTTCTAGACTTGGTGTATATTTGTCAAAAAGTCTACAGTTGTGTCAAGAGGGTCTTCTGTCAAATTGTTCTCAATTGTCAAAAGTTATACAATTAGAGTCTAATCTTTTTCAAAAAGTGAATCAGATTTTCTGTAAACTATCAATCACCTTATCTTACTTTCTTATCCGCACAAGATTTTGTTTAAATCTTTGGATTACCTTTTCATTACCTACTCGTCTATCTCTTTAGTCCTTTTTGTATATTTCTCATCTTTAAAATCTCATGTAGAACCCGAAGTCTAAGTGGAGCAGACATTAAGCAACCACTTCTATAAACCAAATATGTCTACCTCCCAGTCCACGAAGAAAATAAAGAATGTCTGTGTCTTTTGTGGTTCCAGCCTTGGAAAAGATAAAGCTTATTTAGAAGCTACAAATCACTTAGGGCAAGTCCTAGCACACAAGAAGATTAACATAATCTATGGGGGTGGTAGTATAAAAATGATGGAAAATATGGCACTAGCAGCTAGGTCTAACGACGCTACTGTTGTAAGAATTTGGCCTCATATTCCAGTTGAAGGAAACCTTTATAAGGAAGCCATAGGTAAGGGAGAAGGAGTCAGGAGTATCTCTAAAAATTTTAAAGACATAATCTATAATTCCGATGCTTTTATAGCATTACCTGGTGGTCTAGGTACTCTTGAGGAAATATTCGTAGTTGCTTGTGGGCAATTGTTGGGCTTTTATTCCAAACCTTTGAGACTGCTGAATGTAAATGGTTTTTATGACGGTCTTTTGAAATTTCTAGATTACGCTGTGGAAGAAAACATCACTATAGAATCGGAGAGACAAATCTTTGTTACTGCTTCAACAGCTGAGGAATTGATAGATAAAATGCAATTCATACATCCAGAAGCCGACGCTGCAACATCCAAGCTTGAATGGGAAAGGGAAAGCCGGGAGCAGCCAATTGATTTGAATCTCCATCTGTAATCTTTTTGTTTTATCTTTGGCATATAGGCATGTGTGTCCGTATTTCGTGTGTTACGAATAACCGTTTACCTTGTATTTTGTGTTTCTTGTGGTACGTCGTTGTTCAATATTTTAGATTCATTGAGCCTAATGCCGGGATGGCTGGATACGGAGTACTTGATGCTCTCGAAACGCATCCTTCTTAAGGTCCAATCTTTTGTTTATCGATGTTTTTGTATCCTCTAAGCATGCATGATATGGATAGCTGGTATACGGAGTGCGTTGTACTCTCGAAACGTATCCGTATCATGTTTGTAATGTGTAATATTCTGTTAATATTATGTGGAAGTACCAGAGTCAGTTATGGGGATATTCCATATGAAATATGAGTATATTATTTGGGTTGAATGTTTGTGTCATGAGGATAGCTGTTTAATGAAAAATATGTCGGGTATGTTTGCAACTCTGAGATTCCGTTTAATATCTCTATGAATAAGTTTAATGTATGGTTTTGAATAGAAGTGTTTGTGATATATGTTTTATGATTATGTTCTAGTTTATTAGTTGAGGTATGAAATCAAATATATTTGACTTTTCCTTACTCAAAAAGGAAAAGGAACCTAAAGATGAAGTATATAAAATTTCTCTGGCAATCTCCTTAAATGTGATTGTAAATCACAGTCCATGGACAATGAAGGACTGGAATCATGATATGGTCAATATGTATGCCTGATCAGATTCTTATACTATTATATGGTGTTATAAGTTGAAACTTGTCAGAAATACTCTCATTGAGGGATTTAGGAGTAAGATTTATTATGCAAGTAAATAAGTGGAGATACGATGACTTAAATTTGGAGGACAAACAACATTAACGGTTTAGACTCGGAATTGGAATCATAATGGAATCAAAATTTTTACTAGTATTGCTAGAATTGAAATTTCGAGGACGAAATTTCTTTAAGGGGGGTAGAGCTGTGACACCCGATATTCTCCTAACAGGTATTGAGGTAATTAAATTAATTTTTAGTATATAAAAAAAATTGCTTCATTTAAATTTATTTTATAATATTTATTTTTATCTATTTTTAAATTTTCTAAAATTCTCCTATATTTATTTAGTATGATTACTAAAAAGTCTCTAGATGAGACATAAGGATATCTTTTCCAACTACTCTTGACCCTCATTTTCTTTATTTCCTCCGTGACATGCTTCAACATGTCTCCTCCATAATTGTTTCTATCACTTCTCTTCAAAGACTTCATCTTTTCTTCCTTTCTCTTTCACGGTTCCCACACTCTTCTTCTCATTTCTTTGCTGAAGCAAAATACTTAGAGAACTTCTTCAAGGCAGCCATAAAAATCAGCCACCATCACCTTCATTTGAGCAAGAATTTCAGTCATACCGAAGTAAAGGAACCTGTTTTGAAGCCATTTCAAGCTTCCAACTAACCATAATCCGAGGTTAGAATCTTATGAACAAATTTAGTCTTTCATTTATAAATTTTCTTTTATACTAAAGGATTATTGAAATTTGCGTTCTTAAACCTAAGTATATGTTTGTTGCTATTTTGGAGCATATGTATGAAGTCTAAGTGTATATGCCCTAGACAGAAAATTTATATTGTTAAACTTTGTAATACCTCTATGGGCAGTGGTTATTTCTTGAAATTCTAAGATTAAATTAAAATGAATTTTATGAATTGGTTTGCATATTTGAAAAGTAGCATCCTAGGCTTTCTAACGAGCTATCATAAACCTAAATCGGAGTTGTATTTTATTTTCTAAGAATTATTCAATTTTTGTATTGGAAACTAGTAAATCTGCCAGTTTGTTATGGTATACCAGCTGCTAACCTGAACCAAGAACCCATCTTTGCTCACCACCTAATTCTTTAATGTCTTGCAACCTTTCCAATATTATCCTAAGTAATTGATGAATCTTATTAGGGACTAAAACATATAAATTACTTGTTCACATTTTATATTGTGTTAAGACAAAAATTGTTTACTGTGGTATTCAAAAGAGATTTATATAAAAGCTTTAATGGCATACTAGTAAGATAGGTTTACACATGATTTATTTATGAATGTAGTTGTATGTTGTGCTTTAGTTTTAATTGTCCTTATGCACGCCTTAGGATCAAGGGAGTATGGAGCTAACGTTAATTGATTCCAGGATTAAAAGATTGTTGATAAGCTTGAAAGGTAGGGATTCTATTACTCATCTTTTGTGAGGTTTTTATAGAATTAAAATTGATTGTTTTGCCGCAATATATATATATCTATGTTGAACTGATATTATATGAGTATCACATATGAAACTATGACATGGACTCGTCTTGTATTGTACGGCGAGGAACATAATGAATTGACACATGTTATAAATTGAGAAGCATGGTTAGGAAAACTAACTCTATTAATAATGATTCAATATAGAGAAATTGTGAGACATGAAGAGGGCGACAGTTACGTCCTTGGGCATGAATACCCTAAAAGGTAAAATAGGGGGAAGGCGATGACGCTTCCTTGGGTTGAAAGTCCCAGAACACACTGTACAGGAATCGACTTGGTGAGGACTCGGGGCTTGATGTCCCCTCACCGGAACACCCTTGGAATGTTTATAGGGTGATCAAGTGCGCCCATTTGGGTTTCGATGAGTTGGGTGATACTCAATTTAACATGGATACCTAGGAACAATGATGATTGGTAATATTTGTATAAATGTGTAATTATGACACTTGGTAATGATTAACTACGGTATCCATAAGATGTGATCATAATAAACCTCATAATCTGGAATATGATGTAACTTATTAACCATGCAGGTTTTAATATGGTAATGATAAAAACCTAAAGGTGAGTAATGGCTTTCTCTACTGAGCATAGTGTCGCTCATTCCCTTATGTTTTTATCTTTTCAGGACTCACTAAGTGTGAGGTGGCTACGAGAAATATAGTTGAGGAAGTGATGTAGCAATATTACATTGGGACTGCTTCAATTGTTGAGAATGTTCTTCATGATAATGTAAGCATCAATTGTTACTTTCTGTGACTGTATTACAATGTGTTGAGGGTTAAAATGATGATGACAACAGTTTATATTATTAAATTTAAGGTGCTACATTAAAACTGTGGTTTATTTGTCGTTTATATTTTTATTTTTGAGTTGAGAGTTTTCATTTAAGTCCCGGGAAAATTTTATTTTTAAGGTTTTACTTTTATTATTTATTTTTATTTTATCTCATTAAAAACTGTTAACCCCCATATAGGGGCGTTACATAATTCTTCTTTATACACCTGACCTTCCCATAGAAAAGTACTTAAGCTTCTTTGGGTTCTTCTTTTTCTTCTTCTTGTTCTTGCAATTTGCAAGAATAGAAAACTTTCTGTTCTTAGCTTGTTACTTCTTTCCATTCCCAAGGTTGGGATTGAAACTAAAGGCAGTTGCCAAGTTGGGCTCTCCACCAACAAGAGTTTCCCTAATCAGATTTTTGAACTCTTTAACTGCTTCATCAGCTCCGTCAAGGTCATATCTCGTCTATTGCTCATATTAAATGAAGCTCTAAATGGAATAAATTCCTTAGATAGAGTCTCAAAGACTATAGTCATCTGAGTTTCAACATCAATGTCAGCTCCATTGGTTTGAGCCTTAGCGAGGTAACCCATGACTAACGTAATATACTCCCTTACAGATGTCCCCGATTTTTGTTTGCAGTTTAGAAGTTTTCAAAGTGCCTTTTATTGTTTTGTTAGGGCCTAGCCTCCAAACATGTCTTCAAGATTATCCAAGATCTACTTCGCAGTCACATAATCTTCATGTTGAGCCTGCAGCACGTTATTCATGCTGGCCATACCATAACAACGGGCCTAATCATTAGCAACTTTTCAGTGATCATATGCTTGGATTTGCTCATTAGTGAAATCTCCTGTAGGCTCGGGAGGACACGAAGTTGTCAGCACAAATTTTAGTTTTTCCAATGGTAGGATGATAATCATTAAAATTCTCACCAGTTAATTGGTTTTTATCAAGTATCGATGACAAAGCATTTCTAGGCATTTTTAATCTACAATAAAGAATCATATACCAAATATAAGCAAACATATCATAATAATTTAGTAAAATAACACAATCATGTAAAACATAAAATGTGTTTATATGTCAAAACTTTGAAAATATAATAACCTTACAATGATAATTCCCAACTTAGAATTCAACAACCTGCCTAGGGCAAACTTGTCAAATTCAATTAGGAACACAAATCCCCTCCTAATTAATATATGCCATCCAAGACTTGTATGATCCAGCATATATTAATAATCATTTCTTTAACCATTAATTTTATTAACAAAGCTCCTAGGAGAAGTTAACTATAAAATCAACATGAGCGCATAACCATCATTTTAATATTTTATTCATGATTTACAGTCAGTACCCAGGGGTGTGCAATGATAAATCATGCTAAAACACCTTATTCTCTCAGAGATCCAACCCGGTACGTAATGAAGTTCTTTCCTAAGGGTCGGAACCATCATGTGCTACCTATGGACCAACGATGGAAGCCGTAGTCCTCTCTTCGAAAACCTTCTCATATTCAATCTTTTGAAATCAATGTTTTATTTTAAAAAACATGCATGAACAATTTTTAATGAGCAGCACTTCCTATTCTATATGGCATGTTATCAACATACATGACAAATCAGATTATAATATAGACAAGCAAAACAATCATGCAAAGCCACATGCAAAATAATAATAAATAGGCGTAATATTATGGTCCTACCTAGAGATAAGAAAATAAAGATTACAAGAGATAAATCGAAACTTATTATTGATTCTTCATCCTCGAATCTTCAAATTGTATCCTTGTTCATGTATCATCCATCTTCAAGTCTTCAATCCCGCATAGATCGAATACTCTATATTTTCGGTCGTATCTAAATTTAATGTTTCTCAGAATTGTCTAAAAATAAAATCAAAACTGCACTAAAAAATGCACCTTTTATAAAAATCCATGGCTTTCTGCCAGCACGCCGATATGTGTAATCGACCTGCTGGTAATGACTCTTTAGCTTATTGAACCTCATAGTTCAGCCTACCAAACTTGAAAATTCAGCCTGCTGCTAGAACCGTCAGAATTCTACTCCATGGATGGCCTGCCAAACCCGAGGTCCTACACGCTGGTCTGCGACCATCGGCCTACCGACCGAGCTGAATTTACGTTTTCCAAAAAATACACTTTTAATGTAGTTTTTAATCTTATTTTCAACAATTTAAAAACATAAAATTAGATAGTAAGGAAATACTTGTGGAATGCTATCATCTATCTTCTAGATCCGCCTTTTAGATCCGTCTTCTCCAAATAATTATTTAATTACAAAATTCTTACAAATTTAAAATTAAATAATAATTCATAGATGGCAATGACAGACCGCCATCTAAATACATGAAAAACCTATATACATATTCTAACCTCTAAGGAACCATAACTGGCACAAATTAATTAATTAATCAATAATTAAATAACAATTTAATCAACCATAATTAATTAATAAACATTCACTATATAATCCATGACAATATATAAATACATATAGAAACCCTAGGTGTCAACTCTTTAAAAATTAAATTCAAGCATAAGAGATCAAGATCACATAATTTATACATATAGCATGATCACAAACTCAGAAATTTATGTAAAAACCATGGCTTTAATACCAATTGTTGGAAAAAATAGTACGTAGCAAAAATTTTAAAATTTTTAATTAGCGTATTTTCTAAAACACAAGTTTAACACGCTACATGCATAAATTGTTAGACATGTATGCTCTAAGGAGTAAAAATGTAGTATGTTTTTGGAGACATTTTTGTCAATAAAGAATTTATTTATTATTTATATACCAAACCTTGTCCTCTTCATGTTCATATTTGTTGAATGCATGTTAAGCAAACAAAAGTCTAGGACTGTCAGTCTAAGCCTTGAGAATCAAGCATATGATGGTCAGATTATGCGAAAGACATGATTCTAAAGGTGACGGTCTAAATCATAAGATCCGTAATTGAAGAAATAAAGTTGGGTGCTTTATTCATGTAAAGATTGTTATGTTGTCTATATTCCTAACGGGAGATGGTTTATCTTAACCATCGGAGGTGGACTCTGCGAATAGAGACATTGGCATATTGTCATAAGTGACGATGTGTTGGATCGGAACATAAAGTGAATTAATTTAGATTAATAATTATGCCTTAGCAAATCAATTCACTTTAGACAATTATATTTGTTGTATCTTAATCCTGAGGTGAATAGTGGGCTCGTTGTCTTGACTTATGTCTTTTGATATACCAAAGGGTGGCATCCATATTTTATGTTGGTGCGCATGCTGCTACATTGGAGACATATCTTTTGATGGCGTAGACCTGTTATTCATAGATATGGAATCCATAGCTCCTCTTTAGGAGTAGTTGATATCCTCTTATATGCGTTATCCTGTAATTGAAAAACTAAAGCGCTCAACCATTTGGATACATAGGTGTAACCGAACGGTATACCGTCTTTGAATGGTAAGTTTTTTTATGGTGAGATAATGGAACATAAGTTAAAAATAATCGAGAAGGTAAGATAGAATATATCCTTAAGCTCATTATAGATAATCCTATAGGGGTATGACACATTATGATATGTCATAGAGACTTAGCTATACAAGCTTCGTAATTCTATATAGTTCGAGAGTGCAGCTTTGAGCTTTTAGTAGAGTAGCATTGGAGTTAATAATTATAAAATGTATATCTAGGATATTAGGTTTCATAATTATCGGGAGCTTGAACTATATAGTTCTATCAGGGCCCCTTTGCTAGCTCATAACAAATCCTATAACGATATGACATGTTTTTCTAATAATTGGGGAGTTGTGTCAAATTATCAAATTAGCTGAAAATTTGATAGGATCAGATAATTCATGTCTGTTTATCGGTTGAATTAATTTTGTGAAAAATTAATTCAAGATAAACTTATTGAATTATCAAAAATATTTATTTTCCTAGAGATTATATAAATATGACTGTTTTAATCAGATAACTTCTCTATTGAGTTATTTGAATTAAAACTAAGGTTCTATCCCAAGAATCTCAAGTGGGAAGTAAAGATTCGCAGGGATAAAAAATCATAAGTTCGACAGATCGATCTTCAGGTTCAGCCTGTGGATAAAGTAACTTTGGCAGGCTGATTTGCTAGTTGGCCTACCAATCGAACGATTTCTGATCACGCATTTTTAGACACGATTTCTTATCTGATATTGATTTTGATTGGAATTTTTGAGGCCTTATCTGATAAGAACTGACCCCTAGGCCCAACCTCTAAAAAAAATGGAGTGAGGCTCATTGTTATTTAGATCAGTTGAGAAATCTAGAGGAAGTACTCTGTTAGTGAGACTTTGAAACTCCCTGGAGAGCTGTTGTTCAAAAATCATGAACTATAGCTTTAGGCATTTCTCAATTGGTTGGAAGGAAAGTCGCCTGGTGGAAGAGCTATACGAGTGTGCCCACACACACGGGTCGTGGATAGAGAATAGCAAAGAAAGCCAGTTGGTTGAGGTCCTTCTATAGCATCATTTCTCTTCATTGATTTCGAGAGCTTTTTGGCAAACAAGGTTAGTAAGATCTGGTTAATTTATGCACATAGTATGTTAAACTTGTGTTTTGTAAAATACTATAGTATAAAAGATTTTAAAATTGGGCAGCGTACTACTTTTCCAACATAAATTAACTAGAACCTTATTTGCTGAAGAGCTCCTGCAATCGATGAAGAGAAGAGCGTTTTAAAAGAGCCTCAACCAACTAGTCTTCTTTGTTATTCTCTATCCAACCAATTGAGAAATACCCAGAACTACCGTTCGTGATCTGTGAACAATAGCTATTCAAGGGAGTGCTTGTAGAGTGCTTACTCTTGATCTCTCAACTGATCTAAATAACTTATGAGTCTCATTCCTTATTTATAGACGTTGGACCCAGGGGTTAGTTACTATTAGATAAGGCCTCAAAAATTTGAATTTGGATCAATATTTGATAAAATTGGTTAAAAATACGTGATTAGATCATCGTTCAGTCGGTAGGCCAAACTGGCAGCTCGACATACCTAACTTACTCTATTGGCAGGCCAAACTTGAAGATAGGTCTATCGAACTTGAAGATAGGCCTGCCGAACTTGAAGATATGCGTGATTAGATTATCGTTTAGTTGACAGGCCAAAATGGCAGCTCGACCTACCGAACTTACTCTATTGGTAGGCCAAACTTGAAGATAGGCTTGCCGAACTTATGATAAATGATCCCTATAAATCTTTTATTTCTCACCAGAGATTCTTAGGATAAAGCCTCAGTTTTAATTCAAATAACCCAACAGAGAAGTTATTTGACTAAAACAACAATATCCAGATAATCTCTAGGAAAATAAATATTCTAAATAATTCAACAAGTTTATCTTGAATTAATTTTGCCAAAATTAATTCAACCGATAAACAGACATGAATTTTTTGATCCTATCAAATTTCAGCCAATCTGATAATTTAACATAAGTCACTAATTTATTGGAAAAACATGTCGTATCGTTACAGTATTTATTATGAGCTAGCAAAGGGGACTTGAAGGACCTATATAGTTCAAGCTCTCGATAATTATAAAACCCAATATCCTAGATATACATTTTATAATTATCAACTCCAACGCTACTCCACTAAAAGCTTAGAGCTATACTCTCGAAATATATAAAATTACGAAGCTTGAATAGCACAGTATCCATGACATATCATAATGTATCGTATCGCAATAGGATATCCATAATTGGCTTAAAGATAACTTCCATCTTACCTTCTTGATTATTTTTCTCTTACGTTCCATTATCTCACCATTGAAAAACTTATCATCCAAAGACAGTATATCGTTCGGTTACATCTATGTATCCAAATGTTTGAGTGCTCCAGTTTTTCAATTATGGGATAACACATATAAAAGAATATCATCGACTCTTAAAGAGGAGCTATAGATTCTGTATCTATGAATAACAAGTCTATACCATCTAGAGTCATGTCTCCAATGTACATGCATGCGTACCAACATGAATTGTGGATGTCACCCTTTGGTACATCAAAAAACATAAGTCAAGACAACGGGCTCATTATTCATCTCAAGATTAAGGTACAACACACATGATTGTCTAAAGTGTATTGATTTGTCAAGATAGAATTATTAATCTAAATCAATTACACTTTATGCCCCAATCTAATACATCGTCACCTATGACAATGCATCAATGTTTCTATTTGTGGAGTCCACTTCCGATGGCCAATACAAACCTTCTCCCATTAGCGATATAGACAATATAACAATCTTTGTATGAATAAAGTGCCCAACTTTATTTCCTCGGTTGCAGATCTTATGATTTAGACTGTCATCTTTAGAATCATGTCTTCTGCATAATCTATCCATCATATGCCTGATTCTAAAGGTTTAGACCGATAGTCTCTGACTTATGTTTGCTTATCATACATCCAACAAATACGAATGCAAAGAGGACAACAATTTGGTATATGAATAATGAATTAACTCTTCATTGATAAAAATGTCTCCAAAAGCATATTATATTTTACTCCTTAGGACATACATATCTAATAATATACGTTTTGGTTTTGTCCCATTTTGTCAAAGGTTGTACAGTAATGTTTAATTTTTTAGAAGTTGAATAGTTTTTGTTGATTAAAAATTTCAAAAGTTCTACGGTTGAGTCAAATCTGTGTATCTATCTTCATTTGTTTTTACCTGCCCATTTGTCTTTCATCACACTCAATCATATATTATATCTTATTTGTTCTTAGAGTCTTACTCAGGGTATTACAAAAAGCTTTCAAGTCATAACAAAAAAAAACATAAATTCTAAAAAAAAAAAGAGTTTTAGTTTCTTAAAAACTATTATGAGTCCTCGTCCTAATCGTCTTTGAATTTCAAAACCATCTGTGTGTTTTGTGGTTCTAATTCAAGAAAGGGTATTGGCTATTTAAACGTTGCATTCCATTTAGGGAAAGTCTTAGCCAAGAAAAAGATAAACCTTATGTATAGAGGGGTAGTCATGGTTTAACGGGAACTATTATAACTGGAGCCAAACTTGGAGGAGTCCTAGGTATTATCCCTTGTTTTCTTATTCAATATAATCTTTATGGTAAAACCATATGGAACTGAGAGAATAACAAAAAATAACCATGAGCGTTTAAAACTTATGATTCGTCGCTTAGATGCATTCATTGTTTTTCCAGGAGGTCTAGGAACTAGAAGAAATGTTTGTCAAAGCTAGTTGGAATCAGTTAGGTATTTTTAATAAACCAATGGGTGTGCTTAATGTTAATGGTTTCTTTGATGGTCTTTTAAGTTTTTTCCATAATACTGTGAAACATAACTTTCTCGTAGAGTTAGGAAGAAAGATATTTATCTTTGCACCTACTGTTGAAGAATTGCTCAAGAAAATATAAGTCATCATGAGGTAGACACTACAACTTCAAAGCTCAGCAGGAAGCGCAAAAGAGATTTGAATCTCTCTCTAAACTCTTTAATCTTTCAGTTTTACCTACATGATGTTTGTTTATATTTCCTTCGGATGTTTTGAATAACTGTTGATATATATGTTGTTATTCTTTCTACTTAATCTTCTTAAACATTGAAGATAATGTTTTATTTTGGGTTGATGGAGGGGGTTTATGCCAAAATTTTTGAAATTTATACCAAAAATTTTCAAGTTTGAGTCTATTTTTGTGTGTTTAAAATGGGACCCGTTCAAAAACCAAGCATCTAAAAAAAACTAAAAAAGCCCAAAAAATTGAAAAATTAAAAGAAAAAATTATGTGCTATTTGTAAACTGTTAAGATTCTTGTTTAGTGTCAGGATGGCTGAGTGAAGGAGTTAGTCTTGAAACGCGTCCCAATTTGGTCCAAGAATGTCATCTTTCATATATTTTAATTTATGCTTTTGTTCTCCTGGCTGTGTGCATACATGCATGTTTAGGATAGCTAAGTTATGGAGTCTTTAGCATTCTTGAGATGTGTCCTAATCATATGTGTAACGTATTTTATTCTATTGAGTTTGTTAGCATTTGCATCTTACCAAAAAAAAATAAAACTTTAAAAATCTTAAAAAATTAAAAGATTTTGAAAATGTTGAAGACATAAAAAAAATATTTTGTAAATATTTGTTTTCTTTGTTTTTGTTTTTAAAGTGCCTCTTGTTCAATGAAGAAACATGGTTATATCATGGCTTGTTATAAGATTCAGATATTGTTTATGCTTATGTTAATTTCTTGTGTTTGTCTCATATTTAGATTGATTTTTTTTCAAAATTTGAGCACTTAATCTTAAACTTTGTTTTGTTATAATAATTTAGAAAATGTTTATGTTAATATAATCTGGTTTATTTTTACAAAATCTTATAATTTGTTTGAATCCCTCTCAAGGTGAAATCCTAGATAATGCTAAGTTAAGGATACAATTTAGGCCATCTTTGGATTATTTGATTCTTTCAATTTTACCTATATATGTTTTTATATCCCTAGTTACCATGTTGTACTTAATGTTTTATTTTTCTTTGTCACCCACAAATTTTTAGCTTAGCCTTTTTAATAATTTTATATCATTTCTTTTTCCTTTTCACTTATAAGGCATATGATCGATTCAGATATATTTTGGGTTATGCTTATGGGAGGATGAGAAGGGTTATAAAAGCAAGTTTTTTTTTTAAATTTTGTATGTCTGTAAATTCAAAAAAAAAATCAAAGTAAAAAAATCAAAAAAATAAAAAATAAAAAAATAAATGAAAAAAGAAAAGTAAAAAAATGAATAAAAAATGGATGATAAATGAAAGTTTATTTCAAGTCTGGGTTTGTTACATGGTAATGAATCTATATATTTCAATGGTCTAAGAATAATGTAAGTGTTTTACAAATGAATTAAGCTTCAAATTTATCTTTTAACTTACCCTTTTAGCCTTACATTACAAGTAGAATAAAGTACTAATGGTCCTTGATTTATTGATATTCTACATTGGTGGCGAGAGGAATAAAAAGCAAACTTGTAGAATTTTTTAAAAATAAATTAGCTTATATTAGTGTAAATTTATCTAGTTTGTATGCAATAATTAGTGATAGAATAACACACACAGGATGGTCTATCTTCAATATGAGACATACTCTTGAAATAAAACATAAACTTGAGTAATATTTGTATTTTATTTTTAGCCATGATTCTAAAACAACCCCTGAGGACATTTTGTAAGGAGTCACAAGCTCTTGAGAAATTAATCATTTGACCCGTTTTCATGTTTTATTGCTTTAATTGCTTGGGGCTAGCAATAAGTTGGTTGCGGGTGTGATGAAACTATGAAAATGCATACTTCTTATGGCTAAAAATCATCATTTTGCATTAACATGTATCGTTCAATCCCTTAATTATAGCATTTGTGTGTTAATTAGTATTTTAGTGTGTTTGTGTGAAAATATTTTTAAAAATTTATTTTTAGTGTGTTTTTTATGTTTAATAATATTTTTGGTAATTTTTAGATTCGTTTTAATACGTTAAATATGTGTTTAATTTGTAAATAATTAAAACTGTAAAAGTGATAACCGTAAAAATAATGTCATGTGATTTTATTTTGAGTTTTGAAATGTTTCTAAATAAATTCTAAATTTGTAAATATGTAGTGTAATATTTCTAGTAATTTCAAAAAATATTTCGTGTCTTAAATAATTATTTATTAAGGTTTGCTAATTTTATAACTTTTTATTTATTTTTAGTAAATTTTAATGTGTTTAATTGTAAAATAAATCTTTTTAAATTATTGTACAAATTATGTTTTTAGTTTGTTTATTTTATTTTAGATTTGAAATCAGCAAGAAAAAGGGAGAAAAATAGTGCAAAAATGGGCAAAAGCGGACCAAAAATGCATCAAAAATCAAAAAAGAAATTAAAATTCAAAAGAAATGCCATGCGGTAGCATCTCAGCCATCCGATCATGCCTCCAATCTAATCCAGTCCATCTACGCATCCCCCTCCCCTGCAAAATATGTTGCGCTCTTCCCACGTGTGCATTTTTTCTCCTCCATCCGATCAGCTTATCGAGACACGATCCAACGGCTAGCATCTGTCCTCGCGATCCCAGTAAATGCCCAAAATTTCAACTGCTAGAGCAAGAACCCTCAAGTTTTCCATGCAATCAACGGCTGTTACTCGTCCATCCCGTACAGGCATCACACTGAATTGCTCGGCAAAATTTGCACTCTTTTAGGCAATTTCAAGCATAGAAAAAGGAAAAAAAAAGTAAAAAATCTAACAAAATCAAATTAAATCTAATTCAAAAGGAACATGGGCAGCAAAAATTATTAAAAAAAATCTAAAATTCTCTCAATTTGCCATCCTGCTCATATTCAACCCAAAATTTTCCCAATAAAATAATAAAAATAATATAAAATAAATAAAAATGTAAATATTCATGTAGATAGTAAATTTCCTTTTACTATAAATAGCCCTCTCCAAGCATTGTAATTCATACCTTTCTTCATAATTTGGAGTTAATTCTCTTCTTTTCTCTCTTCTTAGGTTAGTTTCTTCTGAATTCTAGTTTTATGTTTTTATAAAATATTCCTAGTTTATGTTGTAAAATAGTTATGTGTAGTAAAATTATGTTTTTTTTTTTTTTTTTTGCTTTCAATGTCTTTCTAAATTTCTTTTTTACTAAGAAGAGAGGGGAAAATTTTGGTAAAATTAAGGTAAATATTTTTTATTTTTCAAATGTTTTCTAATTTGTTATAATGTCAAAATAGATCATTTTTAGAAAACTTAAGATTTTCATGTTAACTTAGCTAAAATTCAGGCAAAATTAAGTTTTAATTTATCGTAGACATAGGTTGGCACAAGTAATGCTTATGAACACTTTGATTATTCTAGATAGGGAATGGCATAGTAAATGCTTAATTGTAAATTTTATTAGTAATTTTAGTTAGTTAAATTTGAAATCATATATATTTGTTAAAAATGAGTTTTTGATGCATTATAGATATGAATTGAGATATTAAATGCTTGGTAACTCTTGATTTATTGTAGACAAAAATTGCCATATTGCATACTTATACTATTTTAATAAATAATTTTAGAACAACTAAAACATATATAAGTTAATTGCTAGAATAGAACCTTTAATCCTCTGTGTTGTTAAAATTATTGTTTCTTTCAAGTTAATTTGCACTTATTATTAAAGTTCCATTTACCATTTTAACTTAAGTAATATTTCTTATTGTTGAAGTTCCCAAAATCACCAAAAAATCTAAAAATGGAAAAAGTAAAAAATGTGTACATATTGTAAATAATTAACTTTAATCTTCAAATTTTTCAACTAAGGATAATATAACTGATATATTGAACCTTTGTAATGCTTTTTCCCTGTAAGATCGACCTCGGATTCATCGAGTTTTATTACTTGGAAACCTTATACTTAAGGTTATATCGAACTTACAATTTTAGACCTGGACACATATGATTATACGGTGACTTTTTAAAAAAAAAATGAAAATTATGATTTAGTACTAATTTCGAACAAAATGCTATTTGGTGGCATAATTTCAACTTACAACTAATAGAGGAGTTGTAGGACTCAAAAAACTATACAAGACTACGCTTCACAATTTTGTCAATTCGGACTCTATTTTAAGATATAATTTTTTAACACAAAATTTCTTGCGTACTAAGTATGGATTTTCTTAATAAAGCTCAATAGATTTTATTATGAGAATCATAGAAACCTAAAATGTTAGACAGTAATGTTACGATGGCAAATATGGGCCCAATACTGATACTAGTTCAAAAGCCACTTTTAATATCAAGTTCTGACAATATGGCGTATAGAATATCATACAACTCTTGAACACTTAGTGAGATATATTGGGTGTTTGAAAATTAATAGTGACTAGATATGGGCTTTTTATGCAATTATGAGCCCAGAATAAATAATAAGGGAATCTATGTAGATCCAATAATAGAATAAGATAATTAATTAATTCATTAATTATGTATCAATTCTAGCACAAATGATAAAAGGCAATTAAGGAAAATTAAACTATGCGGATTAAATTTATCTACCCTTGAAATAAATATGATAACTTTTTGATCCTTTAGTAAAGAAAAATATTTTCTAAGAAAGGATTTTATATCTTTACGATTATGCTAAATTAAATATCATAAAATCAACTAAGCTTACAATCTCATTGGGTACTTTTCCACAGAATATAAAAGTAGAGAATAAGAAACTTGACGAGTTAGTAGATCCTATTTTGGAAAATTAAGTAAGTAATAATCTTGCTTATAGTATGAAAGCAATAGTTTTCAAAATAAAATGTTTTTACATGATTTATGAAAATTATAAAATGCATGTTCAATTTTATGCCATATCATATTATGTTATGTTGTGATTTTGCATGCCATTGTATACCATGTTATGCTATGTCTTGTTACGATATGTTAAGTTAAGTTATGGTATGTTCTTACCATGTTATGTTATGAATATGCCATATGCAGTATATGATGTATGAGTATTAAATTAAAATGCATACTCACTTTAAGTTAAGCATGTTAAGCATATTATGTTATGATTTGTTATGCTATGGCATACCATGTTATGCTATGTCATGTATTGTTATGCTATGATATGTGTATGTCATATTATGTTATAAATATGTCATATGCAGCATGTGATGTGTAACAACCCGCTTACGTGACTGTTACTTAACTTGAACATAATCGTAATCTCAATATACTTTAACATAAAGTACTAAAAATTACAGAATAATTTTTTTTCCTCAAATGGATTCTTAACATATAATCTTTAAAGCAATAAAATCCTTTATCAAAACTTAATTCCATAAAGGAAACAATGTAATTGTAATCATTATGATTTAACGTAATCACAATTCGTAAAAACTTAACCTTTGCATACCTTATAACATTAATATCTTAAAACATATAATAATAAAATATCTTTAAAACTTTTCTTTTAAACATAAAGATAAATATTTAAGAATTACTTCCTTTAAAATATTCCGTAAAACATACTTAAAAACTGTGACGACTATCGTCGTATTTCAAGTTGAGACCTCGCTTAACCAATGCCTTTAAAACCCTTTTTAAATCGTTTCTTCAAAACTTAATTAAAAAACATTTACTGAAGCATAGCTTAAAACTTAACTTTACAATTGGATAAAACTTTTCGTAATATATAACTTAAACTTTGAAAACATTTCTTAACTTTAACTTTCTTGAACTTTGAAAGTACTATATCAAATAATAGAAAAATAACCTTTTTCTTTCGGCAACAAAATATACCATAGTGGTATCCATACCCATCTCTACCGTTCGTCTGTTGCTTACCATTGCCCAACAAATGTCGTTAACAAGTTTTCTTACCTACAGCATGAACATACTTAAATGAGCTTTCGCTCAATAAGTAGGAAACCAGTCTCGCAAAACATAATCAAAAATCATTTTAATAAAAATATGCATGAACATTTATGCTGTCTTGTCAATTTGTTTTATGCTTAATTAGGAACATCCTATAATCATTCATTCCTTTCTTTAACTCTTATATTTGTTCCATAACTTTCCTTATCTTATTATCATTTGTGCTCGTACCAACATCATTAATCATAAGATCATAAACATGATGCTTCCCTTGTAGAAGACTTAAGACCATCGAACTTTGAGGTCATCTTTAACTTTACTTTGAGTACCTCACAGTTAAGGAGGCTGGTACGACACTTCTTATCACTTCCACTTGACTTATTGTGTGAATGCAGTATGACTTAACACTACATATCATCACAATTATGTAAATCATAAATCGTAAATCGTAAACATACTTAACTTGAGAATGACTAAACAATATGATTTAAATATTGCATTCATCACATATTAATCATAACATCATCGTAACATACCATATCATGACATAACATATCATAATAAATCATAACATAATACCCATTCTTTAACATAAAACAGTGTAACAATCACTGATCATGCATTTTCATAACTTTTTATGAATACATTTAAAATATCTTATTTTAAAACTATTTATACTATAGGCGAGATTTCTACTTACTTGGACTCTGAGCTAAGCGGATCCAGTTCTACCTCGTTGTATCTACAGTATGCAAAGCATCCTCTGCAGTGCTCTTCCCTGTATCTGCAGTGCTTCTCGAGATTCCTACTTGCTTGGACTCTGAGCTAAGCGGATCTAGTTGTACCTTGTTGTATCTATATTATGCGAAGCATCCTCTACAGTGCTCCTCGAGCAACCATGAATGGCTAAGAATGCTTCCTGTAGATTATACATTGCTAGACACGTCATTTTGAACTCCGTTACTGAAATTAGAATCGCCTCAATTTGCATGCAATCGGTACCAGATGATTTTCACTGGAGTAGAATTAGCTTAAACGGAGGTCACCATTGGTTTTAGAGCATCGAAATGAGTCAGGAGGCGATCTCAGATCGTCGATCGGAGGTCCGGATCTCAAAAATCCAAAGTGGTCGTTGACTGCCTTTGATCGGCATTGACCGAACTCCGTTGGCAGCTAGGCTCGGGCCTACCCCCCTAAATTGACCCTTTTGAGTCTAATGGCGGTGTCAATTTTGCCTAATTCTACCTTTAACATAGCAGGTTGGAGCTCGACATTGATGGCAAAAATAGAGACTCCGATCTTGATTCTCCGGTAGTGGAAACCATAAATTGGCTGAGGGCTTTTGCTACCCATCCTCCTATGAGCATTTCCCCTCATCCAATGTGAAGCAACGTGGCTACGAAGGGCAAGGACGGAGCCTCCTGTGGCGGTTGACGGTGGCGGACCTCGAACTCCATCGACCGTTGATGGGTTGCTACAATTGAGGTGGGGGAAAGCTTCCCCATCCTCCTCTGAGCATGCTCGTGTGCTCAATTTGGTCTAGCATTGCCAAAAATAGTAGAGACGAGCTCACCCATGGTGGCAGCAGTGGGCGCTCTCTATTCACTAGCTGGCGGTGATGCAATGGCGAAATTGGGTGAGGGCTTTTACTCCCCATCGTCGTCTGAGTCGATCGGTGGTGGTGGTGTACCTCAGCGCCACTGTGAGCGACAGTTCCAAAGGCGGCATGATGGCAGAGATGTGGTGGCTCCGTTGGGCCTTTCTAGTTAAGTTGAATGGTAAGGCTGGTACCATCTTGTTCCTCTCTTCATGCTGAGTCCGTGGACACCAAGATCATGTCGATTGGTGGTCGGACGACGAAGAAATCATGTCGATTGGTGGTCGGACGGCGAAGAAATCATGTCGAAAAAAAATGGGTTTCTCTACCACTTTGGACGGTGCATGCGGCTTCCGTTGGTAGCGTTTTGGGTGGCATGGCGCACTGTTGGACTCAGCTAGACAAGAGCTTTCCATTGATGCGGAGGGTGTCGAAAACAGACGTCAAAATCTTGACCGAGATTTGAGTGGAGAGAGAGAGAAAATGTAGAGAGAGAAAGAACTGATTTTTTATGGGATTTTTCTTGTCTTTTTTCTGAATTTTCAAGTATTTATATATAGGCACCATTGCTGGTCTTTGATGCATATACTATGTCGTGGACGGTTTGATCAAATTCTTGATCCGTAAACTTAAAATTTATGTACATCCGTAAACTTAAAATTTATGTACACATAACTGTACTCTTGCTGAACTAATATCATACAGGAATTTCTACATAATCATGGTAAGTTAGAAAATTCCACTTTTATAACATAATCTCAATTTAAATCTTTTAAATTGAGATTCTTAAAATTGCCACCACTATAGCTCATACATGAAATTAATGAATCGTAAATTTTTAGTTTAACACATTAAAAATAACTATTTTAATGTACTATCATAAAATTACAAGTACTTGACCAAGTAATTTTGGAAAAATCCCTAATTAATCACGTTTATTAATTCTTGATTTTTTCCTGGTCGTAACAATCTACCCACCTTATAAAATTTTCGTCCTCAAAAATTGAGATAAACCAGGGGTCTCTTACGGCTCTATAACTTAATCTTATAAGACTTTCTTTCTTTTAGCAGCTTTGCCCCAAACATCTTAATGTGGAAATGTGGCTCCTTTCCTAAAGCCATCTTTCTCTTGTTCCAGGACTTATACTAATCCTATCTCATATCTTAAGTTGCACATCCGTATCTAGATCATGAACTGGTACATAAGAATTAGCCAAAAAGTTCATCTTTTTATGGCTCAACAGGTAGGCCTTTATCATCTAGTCATCCCAAACTAGTGATAATGATAATCTAAAACGTATTTATGTACTTGTCTAAAAACTTCTAAGGGTTCATAACAGAACTTAACTTTTCATGTCTCTCTTGAACATGTCTCACCTTTCCTTGGGGTGCAAGAAAAGGAAAAATTCGCTCTTGTCTTTTCTGTATTCGTAGAGTCTCTCTCTTGGCTCTGCTCTTGTGACCTCTCTGTTGGTCATAAGAAATTTCCTAAATTCTACTTGATAATCTAAATCGTTCTCACAATTTATAATCGAAATTAGGGTGTCTTATAGTAATTTCTTCTGGTTTCTTATAGACAAATGGGAGGTTATGTCCTTAGTGGGTTTCATATGGACCTTATTGTGCATGCTCATCATGCATTACGTGGTACTTGTACGCTATATCTTGTTTATAATCTAGCTAACAAGCCTCAATCATAGCATTCATATCCATATTTTACATACACAAAACCTTCATAAACATATCATCCATATGTATGTCATTCATATCAATCTTTCACATATCATGCTTTCACATATTCCTCATAGTCATATCATTCGTATTCTTATCATACATATGCATGACATTCATATTTTCATGTCATAGAGTTGTTATATACATTATTCTTCTTTGGATAGAAACTATTTCACATCATATTCATATAATATTTTAAGTCATGTCACATTTATAATACATACAACAATCATAGTTCATAATATTCATGCATATATCAATCATACTTTCAGAGCATGAAATTGCTAAACTTCTCTTGTTAGCAATTATTGCATATCATAGACCGTTGTTGAGATCGAGACATTACTTGCCTCCAACATGTCGCATAACATAAAGTTCTTCCCATCGGAAGCTTCTATCATTCATATATAAATTTTACTTCTTATACTATACATATACTTGCTTAGTCTTATGGCATTTCACACCACTAACCCCGTAGTGGTACTATGCCTATCACTTATCTGAATGGCAAGATGGACGTGTACCTGTAAATGAAAGAGAATTTTTTAACATGAAGCATTCTTCGGCAAGAAATGTCATCGAACGTTGTTTTGGATTGCCTAAGATTCGATGGGCCATTTTAAGGAGCCCCTCATTTTATCGTATCAAAACTCAGTGTTGAATTATAATGGCATGTTGTCTTCTACATAATCTTATAAGAAGGGAAATGACAATTGACCCCATGGAATGTGATTTGGAGAGACACGAGAGGGAATAAAATACCCAAGCTTCTTCAAGTCAAAATATTGTCGGCACAATCGAACCCTCCGATCAATGGACAAAATGGAGAGACAATTTAACAACACAAATGTTTAATGAGTGGAGAACACATAGGGGGCATAGGAATTAGTTTATTATCATGACAAATTTGTGTGAATTTGAATTTGAATTTGAATAATGTTTTATTTTATTCTTTCATTTGAATGATATTTGATTTTGTGTTTTCATTTTAATGATGTATCAATTACTTGTGAACAACATATTATTATTATTTCAGTTGTGTTTTGTTTGAGATCAATATATAAATTATGTTGTTTTTCATTCTTATTGATTTTTTTTGAGCATATCATCTATGACAATCTTAATGAACAATTTTTTTTTCTTTTAAACAAATTTACATGGTTCAGAATGGAAATTGGAGGTAGCACCCAAAACAATGAGGCTCAAAAGAAAGCAAGTAGACGTACATGGAGCAAAGTAGAAGAGGAGGCATTATTGACCGTACTAGAAGATGTAGTAGCACGTGAACTCCGTTGCGATAATGGTAGTTTCAAATCTTGAACAATGAGTATAATTGAAAAGCAATTAAATACGATATGTCCTAATTCTGGTTTGAAAGCAAGTCCTCATATCAAGTCAAAGATGAAGATATAGAAAAAACAATATGGTGTAGATTTTGATATGTTGAACACGAGTGGCTTTGGATTGGATGATGAGTTAAAATGTATAACTATTCAAAGTAATGAAGTGTGGCAAGCATATGTGCAGGTTTGATTAAAATTCTTATTATTCTATTTCATTATATTTGCCTATATGGTTAAATCAATACTAATTATGTTGGCATTTTTTTCAGAGCCGCAAGGAAGCAGACGGTTGGAGAGGAAAACCTTTTCCACAATATGATAGACTAGCTATTATTTTTGGCGCTGATCATGCAACTGGAAGAGGAGCTGAAACGCCTAATGAGATGGTTAATAATGTTGATAATAAAGAGGCTAATGAGGTTGACATTGAAATGCAACAAGATTCTTCTTACTCTCCCATGTCTATGAACCAAACTTCTATCGGTAATGTGTCTAGATCTATCCAAAAAAAGAGAGCAAGATCATCTAGAGATATTGCTGCAGGATTAGAAAAACTAGCAAAATCATTTGACAAAATGATTGAGTATTCAAGAGAAGAGACACAAATGCTAGTTCAAGCTATCAAAAAAAAAAAGAAGATGAAAGTATGCAACATGATTTTGTATGGGATGAGATTAAAAAGTTGAACCTTTCTGTGGTCGATCAAATCAAGGCTTTGAAGTTGTTTGCTGAAAAACCATGGAATGTAAGTGCCTAAAATCTATGGATGAGGCACTTAGGATGTATTTTGTTATGACTCTTCTCTAGCAAATATGATCAAATATCTTATTCGATCCAAAATCTTCTGGAGCACTTAGACGTTTAAGTTTAAATATGTTCACATATCTTGTTTTATATTTAGTTGTTAATTGTGGATTATAATCCAAACTACTTTAAAAAATAATTATGATTATTTTAAAAAATGTTTATCATTTTATTTCAATTGTTATAGTTTATTTTTAATTTTTTAATTTTATAATTCTTTTAATGTACGTATATAAAAATTGTTATTATCATATCCAATCTATTCCGATCCGATTACGCACCAAACACATGATTATTCATCTAACTTCCTAATCTAACGGTTTACCAAACACATGATAGGATTCAACATAATTCAATCCAGTCCAGTCCAATCTAGACTGAGTAATCCATTCCAATACAAGACGTGAGATTTTGATAAAAGGCTTTAAGAAAAAGCCTTTTTAGACGAATGACTTCTTTTTTGTTTTGGCACCAAAAAACAAGTTTTTTTGGTAGAAAAACTACTTCAGTTTTTTTTTCTCTATCATGTTAAAGTTTTTTTTCTTGCTACAATTTTTTTTTTTATCTTTTTGAAAAAAACTGGTTTTTTTTCTTAAATAACTTATTTTTTGGTGTTTTTTTTGGCCTTTTTTTTAAATTTCCGCATTAAGACGAGGCAACGAACGAGGACATTGTTATGACTTGAAGCCATCATGCAAAAGGGTCCACTTGATGGAAACATTGCTTTTGACCTTTCTTTTTATCGTTTATTTTCTTGTTGCATGCCAGCTAATTTTGAGATTTTTGATATTTTCTTCCTCAGCATCCCTTGCTGTACGTTTCAAAATAAATAAGACCACACAACAAGAGCCAACAAAACTACTTCCCTATCCAAAACCTCTTCATTCCCTATTTCACTTCACACTCACCAATAATCAGTTCCAACTTCCATATCAAAGCTATGGCCGAAGCTCTGGTTTCTGCAATCCTAGAGCAGTTGGCTTCCTTAACTAGTCAACAACTACAACACGAATGGAGTCGGATCAGCGGAATTGAGGAGAAAGTTGAAAACCTCACCAGTAATCTTGCAGCCATTCAAGCGGTTCTTGTGGACGCGGAGAAGAGGCAGATCCAGGAGGCTAGTGTCAGACACTGGTTATTCAGACTCAAAGAAGCGTCCTTCGAGATCGACGCCGTGCTAGATGAGTGGAACACTGCCATTTTCCGCTCAAATATTCCAAGTAAGGAACATTCTTCTAGCAAGGTATGCGTCTTTGCGCAATCTTCTTGTTTCCATGCTCTTGATCAAGTCCCTCCAGTGGGTGTGCGTCGTAGCATAGCTTGCAAGATAGAAAACTTGAATAAAAAGTTGGATAAAATCTCCACTGAGAAAGAAAGATACAACTTTACCAGTCCTGAAAATAATAGGCACGCCACAATTGAACCTCCACGACCAAAAACTACCTCCTTTGATATTAATGTAGCTGAAGTGTTTGGTCGAGAGACGGAAAAGAACATGTTAATCACAAAGTTGCTAAGTGAGAGCAGCGAAATCTCTAAGAGTGCGCATGATATCATTCCTCTGGTAGGAGCCGGAGGAATTGGTAAAACCACACTAGCCCAACTAGTGTATAATGATAAGCAAGTTCGTTCTCATTTTGACTTGAAAATTTGGGTGTGCGTGTCAGACCCTTTTGACGAGACAACAATTGCAAGAGAAGTTGCTGAGTCTCTTCGAATTCATGATTCCTCTAATTTGGTTGGATTTCAAACCTTACTAGACCGTATTCATGTTTCCATTAGAGGGAAAAAATTTCTACTCGTCCTAGATGATGTATGGGCTGAAGAAGATAGGAAATGGAAACAACTCGAAAACTGTCTGAGAAACGGTGGTGTAGGAAGTAAAATTTTGGTGACAACTCGGAAAGAGAAAGTTGCCATCATGATGGGTGCAAAAAATAGCGTGATTAGCATTCAACATTTGTCTGAGGAGATTTGCTGGTCCATATTTAGTCACATAGCATTCCTAGGCAATGAGAAGACCGCCGAACTAGAGGAAATTGGATTGCAAATTGCGCGTAAGTCGAAGGGCTTACCTCTTGTTGCAAAAACATTAGGAAGTCTTATGCGTTTTAAAAAGTACAACAAAGAAGAATGGGAGAGAGTTTTGCATAGTGAGTTATGGGAACTACAAGAGATTGAGAATGAAGTTTTCATTCCTCTCTTATTAAGCTATTATGATTTGCCTCCTCTTGAAAAACGTTGTTTTTTGTATTCTTCATATTTTCCAAAAGATTCTGTCATTCATAGAGACCATTTGATTCAATTGTGGTCATCAGAGGGTTATTTAAATATCAAAAAGGACTACAATAGAAAAGGCATAGACTGCTTTGAGAATTTAGCAACGCGGTCTCTCTTTCAAGATTTTGAAAAAGATGAGAAGGGAGATATCATAAGATGCAAGATGCATGATATAGTACATGATTTTGTCTTGTTTCTCTCAAAAAATGAATGGCTGAATATGCTCTTAAATTCGAAGGAGGAGAACATAAATCTAGTAGAAGAGAAGGCATTTCATTGTACGCTAGAACTAGAATCTGAGGCAGAAATTCCTTCTTCAGTTTACAACAAAAAATTTTTACGAACACTCTCTATTAGGAGTTTGGGCGCTCGAAGGGCCATTAGATGGGATATGTTGTTGAAGTTAACATGCCTTAGGACTTTGAATTTGCATAATTTTGGATTGAAAACATTACCCAAGGATATTGATAAATTGATACACTTAAGGTATCTTCATTTATCTGGTTGTCCTGGACGTATTAAATTGCCAGAGAGTCTCTGCAATTTATTCAATTTGCAAACATTAAAATTGGAGGGCGGTGTACGTGGGCTTCCAAATGGGATCCACAAACTTGTCAACTTGCGACATTTGCATCTGGGTTTTTTTTGTTTGCTTCCAAAAGGATTGGGAAAATTAACTTGCCTGGAGACATTAAGTCATTTTGTGGCTGATACGAAAGACAATGGGGTATTCAAGAAGAGGCATATGAAGCTTGAAGATTTGGGCAAGTTGAATCATCTCAAGGGGAGCCTTAATATTTGTTGGATTGGAGAGGTAAAGGACGTGGGTGAAGCTGAAAGAGCACAGCTCAAAAGAAAGGAAGGCCTCGTTGAATTGTATTTATATTTTGGTGGTGATTCAGAAAATACGCGTAATTCCACATTGTTACTTGAAGGCTTACGGCCGCATCCAAACTTGAAGAATTTAACTATTTTCAAATTCCCTGGGACAACAGTGTTTCCTAGTTGGATGACGTCATTAATTAATTTGAGAAGTCTTGATCTCCGTAACTGCCATAATTGTGAATGTTTACCTTTTGGAAAACTGCCCTCCCTTGAAACGCTCAGCGTATGGGAGCTGAATAAAGTGAAAAGAGTGGGTCTTGAGTTTCTGGGAATAGAAGCTAATAGAGATCCAACGAAGATGGAAAATTGCTCCTCAATGTCATTCCCTAAATTGAAACGTCTCTGCTTTGGCAGAATGAGATTCTGGGAAGAGTGGGAATTATGCCCAGGCTCAGCAAATGAAGATCATACTGTAATGCCATCCCTTGTTTCTTTAGAAATCTATGATTGTCCTTGCCTAAAAGCACCGCTCCCAGACTTCCTGCGTAAGGCACCTCTTCAGCAATTAACCATCCAAGATTGTCCAAATCTCGAGCGACTCTTCCAAAAAGGAATAGGAACAAAGGAGTTAGTGGAGATTCTCACCTCCCCAACGTTGCAACTCGTGACATGTTCAGCTAAAAGTACCGATCAGACAGAAGTGGAAACTTGCAGTACTTCAGAAGATCCCCAGAACCTGCACCAATATGATCACGAAATTTCACCTGCAGATGATAATGGTGAGAATCTCCAAGATCACAAAGCACCACGTACTCCGACTTCAATGGTATTTTCCCTCCCTCTTGCTGTATATTGCGTTATTTTTGCAATAAATATTCGATCTTCTTTTTTTAAATTTATTTATGATTTCTAATATATTTCAATATGTTTTTCTCAATTTAGACGAGACATTTCCTTCAATGAGCAAGCTCAAGAAAACAGAGCATTATGAATATAATTTTTTATTGGTAATTTCTCCATAGTATAACAACTGTTCACTTATTTATTTATTTTTGGTTTTTTTTTTTTTTTGCCGTTTTGTATTACTATCAAGTATAATTTTCTAATTAAAGGATATATACAAATATTTATCATTCCAGGGAAGCCTTTGCATCAATCTTAGCTGAAACAGACACTATAATACATACTTGATTTGAAGGATCTCAATATCTCTGGTAACTACTGCTTCTATTAGTCATGGTTATTTTTACATTAGTAGTTGTTGTGTTATATTTTTAGCAAAATGGAGAAGTCTAAACTAATATTGTTCTTCACCTACAGGCTATAACCACTCTTGTTGTGATAAATTTTGATACAAAATCTTATCGGCGATTGTTCCTGATTATGTCACTGTTGTGCTAATTCGAGTTGAGGGCTGAAGTTGATATTTGCAATCAGTGCTGCGATGTTTTCAGCAAATATGGAAGTTGTGTAAACGATTATTCTGAGTTTCATAAATTTTGTCACAGAAGGGTTTTCCTGGGTATCCATGATCATCTTAATATTGGCTCTTCCATTTCTTTCGTTGTTCTCCCTGACAAAGTGTACAACATGTAAGAAAAATGGTTTATTTATCATTTTTTTACTTATATAATACAAATGATTTTAAGTTTATATATTTCAGTTTCTAAGTGAATTTGTCGCTAATGTTTTGCTAATTTCAAATTTCAAATTGTCAGATTGCATATATTACAAGGCCAAATAGACAAATTACAACATACTGCTGGGTCTGGAATTAAAGTTGATCAGAAAAACTTCTTGTGTATAGGTAAATTTATATTTTTTTTCGTATAATAATCTCTTCTATATATGTTATGGTCAAATCTTATTTTGCAACTTGAACAGTTGGCAAGAAAGTAATGAAAGACCTCCAACATGATCTTCAATATCATGTGCATTGGTTTATGCATACGATATATTTCCTTCTAAAGTGACTGTAATTCATCATGCAATATTTTATGGCCTGCCTTGTACTTTGCATAATTTGATCAAACACAAAATTCAACATTCACTAAAAAATAACTTTAAACTTTGGGATAGGTACATAATCTCAGGACACAATTACAATAAGAACATACCAAAGCTCATTGAAACGGTTGTTTCATGCACGTTTCGCAAAAGGGGTTTGTGTCATACCAACTTTATTCTTTTCATTTGTACTCCAAGTTAATTTTGAGCTATTTTACTAATTGTTAAATATTATGGGTGGTAGCTTTCAGCAACTAAAGTTCTTGACTCTATTTTTGTTCGCAGGGTCTTCTTTATGATGGTTCTTGATGATTGTTTTGGAGTCCCCAATATGACAAAAAATTCTTGCTTCGTTAAGTGTGGTTTAAGCATCTTCATTAACTGCGAGTACCATTCAGATATTGGATGAGGAACCTCTTGCGGCATAGCATTACGACTGAAGTAAAATAAATGCTTTCTAATCTATTATTTGATAACTCATTTTCTTTACTCTTTTATTTTAAAATAAATGAACTTTATGATTTCATTTCAAAGTGTAAAATATACATTCTTCCTTTTGCGATTCCAGAACATTATGTTTACTCAATCCTAAATAATCTCGTATCGCTCTTGCAATAATAATTCTAGAGAGGACTTTAAGTTAAATGCACAATTTGACGGGTAAAATGCTTCCAACACCGAATTTTTTCCCGCTAGTGACAGGTATAATACAAGGTCGCAGATCACTCCATTGAATGAAAGACTTTCCAGAAGAAGACGTTTGAGAAATTTCTGTTTACTTGATCAACTGAAGCTTTTGTAAACATAAATTCTGACAAGCAGATAAGCCAGCTTTTAGACCAAACAAGCCTTGATGACCAGTGTACAAATCTGTTTACAATTCATCATTGCTTTCTATTTGTAATATTAGATAACCATATTCATTAAATCTACTATGCAGGCTTTTCATATTTTTCTTGGCGACAATCATGTATAAGATAAGCTTGCTTTTCATGCAGTTCATATTGATCATTCGGCTTGGTGGTGTGACAGATTACATGTTTACATGTTGATCTTTTCGGATTCTCTTACTGGGAGAGGACGTCATAGCTGTTTGAAGCTTGCCGTTCTAGCTTTATACTGAGTCAGATGACTAGAATTACATCATGTACTATTTTTTTCCATCTTTATCGTTTTTTCCTGTGTTTTGGTGCGAGTTGGTTTTTACTAGGCCTCTCTTTTCAGATATGTTGCATGTGCCAATTTCTTTTCCTACTTTTTTAGGATTTCCTACGTTTTATTTGGGTTAAGTTTTTGTTTTTGATGAGTTGGTGGTTATTTTCCCATTAGAATATATTGGCTGAATTTTCTTTTTCACTTTAATAAAGAGAGTGGAGGGTATAGTGTTTGATGGGGCTGTTAGTACCGGCCACATAGCTAGGATCTACCAAGGAACCAATTATTAAAAGAGCCTACCTAATTTAGCAACAAGAAATTCGCAGATTTGTTGATGAGCGGGAAAGAACACTCCTTCATTGGGCTTAACTGATTTCAACGTGAATTAATGAACTTTTATAGGCCCATTGCTGCTTCGTCTAGTTCCTTTGTTGGTTTTTATATCTTTTTGTGTTCAGGTTTCCGTTCCTTTTCTGAATTTAGTGTGCAGTGCTGCAGGAACATTCTACTTGTTGAGGGAGCAATTCGCAATTCGCAATTCAAGGAATTCACCATCTCGTTAGCAATTTACAACAAAGAGGTTCATTTGTTAAATTTTCTGTTTTCCTTATTTTGTAATGAATCATCGCTCATGACACCGAAAAGAAATTGAATGTTTTTAATGCTTTCTTTTACAGCAAAAAATGTGTGGAAAAAAACTTGAGAGTTGCATAGTTGGATGGCCTTGTATGGCACCGAACTGACAATTTGGGATCTTTTAATGGGTCAACTGTAAAGCTTTGGCAGGAAAAAGTTTTGATGTCACATCCCATATTCAAGTCTCTGGTGAGCAATAAATGTAATTAATGGATCAGCTGTAATTAATGTACTTAGGAGGAATTTTGATGATCATCAAAGGCTTAATCTTTTAATGGATCTAATTCATGTATTCTTGACGAATTCTGTGGAGGATTTGAGGATTCTTTGAAGGCTTTGTCTTTCCGGGTGGCCTTCTCGAGCACCTCGCACTATTGAAGTTACTTGGCATATCCTAGCTCCGGATGCCACTGCTTTTGTAGTCCAGGTCTTGTTGGTTGTGGAAGAGTCTCTGCACTTATAGATGTTTCACCACAGTTGTTTTGCCATTCCTCTTGGTATTATCTATGCCTTTGAAACAGAACTAGCTGCAGTTATCCGTGACATTTATTATACGCTTGGTCTTTTTATAGGAAGAAGCAACGGCTGAAGAGTAACCCTGTTTATTTGGTGGATCTTTTTTGGAGGTCTTGACATGTCTCTTGGTGTTGGCATGCAACGTGGTTAGATGTTTGGAATTTTATTGGATGGAATATGTTGCTATGGGATATATCGAAAGAGGAACGCTATGGTTGACTCTTTGCTGTTCTAAGCTCCCGACATCAATGCTCTGACTTGGTGGTGGTCTGCTCTTGGTTTTTATTTTTTCCTGACGCTGTTGATGTCACTTTTAGTAAGCCTTTTGTTGAGGGGTTTACTGCTTTGCAAGCATAGGCACTCTTTTTCCCTTGCTAGGTTGTTCTCTCTGAGTTTTACTAGGAAGGTTTTTAATGAGGCCTATCATTGACAGCGTCATTTAGGCAGGCAACTTTTTTTTTGTGTCAATTTCTGCTTTCGATTGTTTGCTACTCGTCTTTCATTCTAGTTGTATTTGCTTTGCTTACTGGATTTCTTAGATGGGTCACTAGACGAAAAGAGTGTGTAATTCGTCAGACTTATTTTGTCTTTCTTTTATTTATTTAATAATATGTTGGGAACAGGTAGATGATGAGGGTGCTATAGGGGTGCCAACTTAGTTGGGATTTCTTGGTGCATCTCCTGATTTCTGTCGCCCAACAACCTTATTATTTGAAAAAGTGTTTTCAGTTTTGAAAGCAATGTTATCAAATAGCTTGAATGTTCTTTTGTTGGAGTATACTGCAAATGCCTTTATTGGTATATGTTTCAGGAAGGAAAAAAGAGTGATTTGCCTATGAATTTTCATGACTTACCTTATCCTTTATAGGCATAGGTATCGGTAGCCTCTCTCAACCGCCAGAATAAGGTTCTAAAATGCCCTCAACTGGTTCTGCAATATATGCGAATCGATTTATTAAGTATTGACTAAATTTTGCTCCAAAATAATATGCATAAATAGTTTTTTTAAAAAATAACACATAAATGAATAAATGATCTTACGCGTGCGTACACACGTTACATATATATATTCACATAATTTTTACCATATGCAAAAATTTATATTATACACATTTCATGAACATGTTGGTTGTGCAAAACGTTTTTCATAAAAATAATGGAAACAAATAGTTATAGTACAGTATGTATATAACAAAAAATTTTCTCAAAACTTTTATCAAATTGTATCAATTTAATGCTAAATAAATATATAATAACTTTTGTTTATCTAGATGAAATATAAGAGACGGTATTTTTTTTAATGAGTACGGACATTTACAGGACAAAATCACGATCTTCCTCGCCTAGTTGTTGACACAGAATGAATGCATGAGTGTGCTTTTTAATAATCACTTAACTAACTTTTAGTCACGCGTTAATAACAAGGCATGAGCAAAATGGGTCTTACAATGGAGAACACTTCTTTACTCTTTCTATACTCGCCTTGTGAGGAATTTTTAGCAAAGTTATCCCAGTTTTTTTTTTTTTTTTTTTTTTTTTTAGAATCTAATGAATAGAGGATGCCTCTATTTATAGATGAAGGAAGGCTCAGTTAAAAGTTTTCTTTATTTTAATTAAATATTTGATTAAAATAAAAGAGAATATTTTCTCTTTCCCCATAAGTATCTGGTGCCACCCGCACAAATACTGTTATCTATGGCTGGTGAAAATTTGAGGAGAAGGAGAAGAGAAAATTTGCTTGTAATCCAATGTCATTTGTTTTCAAATTTAACTTTTCAAATTTGAATTAAATCACATTTATCTAGAAATAGAAATTCTAAATATGAAAACTTGGCAATCAAGTTTTGGATTGCGTAGGAAATATTCCCCGTTGTAGTGTGGTCTTCCAAATTAATTATTTATCATCACATAATCTCGTTATCTAATTATTATAAATTAATTCATACTTAAGTTACTTTGAGTGATATTTACTTAAACCAATAATTCTATTTGTCCAAACAAGGTTTACAAGGATAGCGGGGGACTAATGTACCTATAATTTCAAGAGCCAATAAAACCAATATGTTCATTAAACTCTTTAATTAATATATTATTCTTTTACTAATTACAGTGTAACTCTACTAAACACTTGGAGTTGTACTATCGAAAGTATAGATATAATTACTTATTTCTCAAAGTTGTCCATTTGATATAATCATTACATATAAATTGATCCATAAATAATTCATAATTAGAGCTACGTAAAATCTGTTAACCTCTCTAATTACTTCTTTATTATTGAGTGCCATTGATTCTCTAATGAATAATACATTAATGAATTTAATCACAAATTGAGCACTCATATTATTCAAGATCTGAATCAATACTCAAGAGAATTATTTATTTACTTCTTGTTAAAAAAGGAATACACTCCATCTTGTAATATCAACATTCCCAACTATATAATTCATTATACCTCCAAAATAAAAAGGATATGATTAGATTCTCGAATCCATACCAAGTGAATCAAAAGACATAAATCCATAAATAGGAGTCTGTTAATAATTCGAGATTAAGATCATCTTATATATGACTATCGATCAATGCGATCAGAACTTGCTACATTTGACGAAAATTATCAGCTATTTATATCACATAATGTCCTAATCCTGCATAATCTTGTTATGTACAATGCATTCATTTAATGACTCATTAAATTAATGGTCCGGATAACTTGCACTAGTAAAGCTTAATTAAAGATTCCACACTTTAATTAAATTGAAACTTAATTATAACAATTAATTATAAGTTACTAACTATTTTAATTATCATTCTTAAATATTATCCTCTTGTATATAACACTTATATATAATATTTAAGATCATCTAGATAATTATAGATTTTTAATAATAAAGTATTCCAAATAGATATATACAAATATAATAAAAAAATTTTACTTTATTAATTTATAAAATATCCATTACAAAGTATCTGTGCTTTGAGGACATCTATCCTAACAAAATATATATTATACACTATATTACACACATCTATGTAAATACACACACATATATAAATATGCACAAATGCAAAAGTATATATACATATATGTGTGTATATATAGAGTATACTTTTATACCAAAAACAAATGTGAGAAAAAAAAAGCACATATTTTTAAGATAAAATTATGACAAAAAATTAAAAGAAAAGAATAACAATGAATAATTAGAAAAAATCTATTTTGTGACAAAAAAAACACTCACACGTGGCAAATCTGTATCTAACTCCTATGTTCTTTATTTGGTGTCCCATTTTATTTCCCTCTAGTACATCTTGCCATATCAATTAAATTATCATGTCAATTAAAATATAGTGATTCTATTTACACCCCACTTGACTGTTTGTACACCCTTTAAAATAAATTTTTATATTATAGAACAACCCTTAAATAAAATGACAAAAAAGGACAACTATTAAAGCTCCATCCAAGGAGATCGATTTTTGTCCTATGACCTACACCGTGAATGTCGCTGTCCATGGAGATCCTGCCGTCGTCATCGCCAAATCTTCTTGTCAGCTCTCCAAGCGATCTAAACTCCGTTTAACAAAATTTTGAGGCATGAGCTACTGAAATATTGACCAGATCCGTTACATTACTTGGCGTAATATGCAATGTTAAATGTATTTAGGAAAAGAACTTCCAACAAACTCAACCTTTTTTCTCTTTTTATCTTGAAGGCGTGGCAAATTTCGTAACAATCGTGTGACATTATATTATAATTTATAAATGGAGAACGAAAGAAATGTTAGATTTTTGAATTTTTTTAAAGTAAATATCAGGTTTTAAAAATATTTGTAGTATATGTTAGATTTGCAATATAAACAACTTATTTATTATGTAATAAGAAATTCATTATATAAACAGTGAGGTAAACGTATTATTTGTACTATAAATCTATTTATTGTGTAAATAAAAATTGTTACACTATAAATGATGGGTAAATAAATTATTTATATAATAAATTTGACATGTACCATCAATATTTATAAAATTTAAATTTTACTACAATTAGTTTTGAAAAAGTGACATTGCTCACCGTTTTCGATTCATGGGCAGTATATTAGGTGAGACTTCATCTTAGAAAGAGTTTGCAAAAGAAGTTAAAATGTGTGTTCTTTCCCAAATCTTTATGGGTGTATCTCACTAACTAGTGAGACTAATTAACAAAATTAGTCGAAATGCATGATTTCTGATTTTTACTGTTGAACAAAATTTTTTCACGCCATATGTTAGTCGAAATACATGATTAAAATTTCATTTATATTTATGTGACATACGAGTCATTTATTTGTTGCGATGTAATATGGGGATGCAATGCACGTTCGTTGATTCTTTAATGTTCTTTATTTTTTTTCTTGGCAATCTATGATCATAGCAGTATGAGCTGCCACGACGGATTATAAAGAAAGAAAAATATGGATTCTCTGCAAGATAATCTCTGTGGTATTTTTTAATTTTATTTTTTTTCTTCTTTCAATTTAATTTAGTAATTTGCTGTTTTTGTGTGGAGCTGTATATGGATTTGATGTATATTTTTTATTTTGTTGTTTCGTTTTAGACCTGGGATTTGTTTTTACATCTACTTTTTTGTTGTATATGGATTAAATAGTTTTTCTGTTTAAATGGTTTAAATAGTTATGATTATTTTTACATAAATTAGTTATAAAACTGATTTGAAGATAATCTAGTAGTTTTTTTTGTGATTATGGAGATTATTATTGGGATTTGATTATGGAAATTATTATTGAGATTTGATTTTAAATGTTGAAAAAAAACAATAAAAAATATGTTTGAATATGGCAGATTCCAACGACGGAATCTAATGGGTTCTAGAACAAAACCTAGTAGGTCCAGTACCTGTGACTGAAGACGGTTGATACTTTTTTGTTTACAAAAATATGTTGAAATCTGGTATGTTCTAATTTTGGAAGCCACCAGGTTTCAATCGGCACTTGCACCGACAACTGGAGGTGGTTAGTATTTTTTTGTTTCAAAGATAATATGTTGGAATTTGGTAGGTTCTAGGACAAAACTTAGAAGGTACTGGGTTAAAAGCTAGCAGGTTCCATATTGAAACCAGGCGGGTTCCAGTAGGAGTTCTAGCAAGTTCCAAGATGGGACCTAACGAGTTCCAGGATGAAACCTAACAGGTTCCGGTGGGTTCTAAGATAGAACCTAGCGGGTTCCAAGATGACATCCCTCATTAGAGAGTGAGAATAGAGGGTAATTTAGACTTTTAATAAATCACATTTTTTAATTAAAATGACAGTTTTAAAAATAGCTTTTTAGGAGGGTCAATCTTAAAAAGATGCTCCTTTAGGGAGGCATTCGTGTAAGTTACTTTTTCATTGGGTTTTGTAAGTCCACAAATTTTCATAATTACGATTTGTGCTGTTTCAAAGAAAAATATTTTGGAACTTGGTAAGTTCAAGCTCCGTAACAACCTACCAGGTTACGCTTTGCATTCAACGTCGACAACCAGAGCAATTTACTACATGAAGGAGTGTGAAGATAGAGTATTTTGGACTTCTAATAAATCACCTTTTTTAACTAAAGAAAGAAGGGGTAACTTGGACCTTTAATAAATCAGTTTTTAATTAAAGGGACAATTTTAGAAAAAGCCTTTTAGGAAGACATGCTTAAAAACATATTGCTTAAGGGGGCATTTTTGTAAGCTACCCTAAAAAAATAAATATTAAGTTTACTTAGCAATATTGGGCCCTTTTTAATAGTGTCCCGCGCCCCTCTTTTTTTTTTTTCTTGTTTTATTTTTCTTTTCTAATTTTTTATTTCTTTTGTTTTTCTAAATGTCTATGTTATTTTGTTTGGCTCTTCACGTTTTTTTTTTCACTTGTTAACTCTTTTTTTTTTTTGGGTTCCTCATACCTTTATTTTTTTTATTTCCCTCTTTCTCATTTGCATTTTCGTAGCCTCATTTTCATTTATTCTTACTTTGTACTTTTTATTTCTTGCTTTTCTCGATATTTTATGGATATATGTATTGTAAGGCCTGAGAAATTTTAAGTGCATAATATACGCAACATTTAAGAGTTTTGTTGAACGATTTACGCACAAAATTTTGTGAGCTAAATTTTATGCTCAAAATTATGTTAAGTGCCAACACCTTGAAGACAATACAAGTGTTACAAGGATTATTTTTTAAATCCAATTTTTTGTGACAAATTTAATAAAAGTAAATAAGGAAATATCATGCCATAGTTCCAAGTAAGGTATGAATTATATGAAGATAAGAGTTAGTTGATGAGCAAAGAAAAAAAAAAGCTAAAAAGGTTAACTATAGCAGAATGTATTGCAACAGATTTTGAAATAGAAATGCGGTATAAGAAAAATATTGTATGGAAAATATGAAAGTTATATAGTATAGGAATTAAGTAGTATAGAAGTTATGCAATATGAGAATACTATAGTGTAAGGATATTATAGTATGCAGTGTGAAATTATACTGTATAAAGTTAATCAATATAGGAATTATACTATGTAAAGTTAAGTAGTATGAGAATTATGCTATGTGGAGAATATAGATAAGTACGTAATGTTGTGAAATTTTGTAACTAGTATAGGATAGTATACATGTAGTACAAAAAAAATACTACGCAATATAAATTCGGACAAATAAAAAGCTAAAGTGGGACCCATGGGTCACCTCAATAGTTGTAGGAAATTTTCGTAAGGTTCCAATAAAACCCGGTTTTGGCATGTAGATAGGGGCAAATTTTCTTTACAAGTTAGTCCTTAATATGGAACTATAAATACCTAAGGGTATTCTTGGAAAAAAAAAAGATTGGTTTTGTTTCATAAAAATTACACCAATTTTCTCCCACTCAAAGAAAATCCGCCCCTCTTCTTTAAGCCTTTCTCTCTAAAAATTTTGTTGATTTAAGTCTCCAAATCATCCTTAGGAGCAAACTCAAGGGCTTTGGTGGAGTTCAAGGAAGTTTCAACGTGAAAATCTAAACTTTGCTTTGAGTATTTAAGGTTTAGTTTAAAGTTTTGAGTAGGATTTTTATGATTATGGTACACACTTGTTGTCAAGAGATTTTAGAAGCTTTCAAATGCTAAAAAGTGAGGACAAAGATTTTGGAATGTCTAGTAAAAACCTATCCTTTCAAATTTAAGTTAAATGTTTTTAGAATGTATACCCAGTCTTTGATGTAAGTTATGGACTCTGGCATACAAAGAAACTCCGTGGCATGATTAGTATATGTATTAAGTGTTGATAATATGCTTGAAAGGGTTTAAATGAGACTAAACTGAAGGAAAGCAAGTGAAGAGTTATATGTGGTGTAAAAAGTGCTTAAGGGTCTTTTTGAAAGAATTAAGTGTTTGAGGTACTTAGAGGCCAAACTAGTTTCCAAACTTGGCATAAGATTTATTGTTAACGTTGAGATGGACAACTTTCATGAAGAAAATTTCCTCGAATTCTTATTGGAACAAACCACAAAAGGGGAATTTTTGTTTTGCCCATTTTGAAAAATGGCCAAAACTCTATCAAGATGATTCATTTTAGAAAACATCAAAATACGAAAGTTGTAGATCTTGTCGACATTGTTAGGTTTTATAAAACAAGTTTTTGACAATTCCATATGGAATTTGAGGTATGAATTTTATGAGAATTAATCACTAAATTTTGAAATGATAAAATGAGAAAAATGTGTTGAAATTGTTTGAGCTAACCAAGGAGCTTCTATAAGTTTTAATCCTTGCGAGTTACTAAATGTTATGGTATCTAATGGTTCGTTTGGTTCAAGGGGCAAAAATTTCAAGAACCTTATGTTTTGAACCAAAACCATAAAATCATGTAGAATTGCGTTTTTCTCTATGCGAAGCTTATTTTCTACACTGTTGTGGGCAAGTGATTAACCACAGATTTTAAGCTCAACAGAATTTGGAAAGTTTCTAAAAAGCCCGTTAAGTGCAAAATGGTCATTCACACCAAAAAGTCGAAAATGGACTTTAAGCCCTCTGAATTAGCTAAACACCCCCAGACAAGAACTTTCCGCATCATGTTAGTTGTGAAACTGTCTAGTAAGATATGGAATTTGACTATGAAACGTTTAAGTTAAAGGGTATAAAAGCATGGTGACATGTAGTCTCAGGCTAGTTTCTAATAGTCGAGTGATGTTTGAACGTAACACAAAGCCAACTAATAGAGAAACAAGGATAAAGTGGGAACTATAGAGTGCTATTTAGATAAGTTTTAGACCTCACCTATAACATGAAGAAAATTATTTCAAATGCTTTGTATATGTTTGAATTATGTTTGTGTTTGTTATGCATATTATTCTAAAGACTAAGTCATGATTACAATAGTTCTGCATGTTTATTGTTTTAGACATTAATTTATGTCATACAATATACTCGCTAAGATTACAAGATCAGTAATCTAATCCCTCAAGTAAAAATAAGAAAATATTATACCAACCTTCTGACTTAAGGGGAGCATCAAGTTATAAATATGTTACGATCTTGGTAATACGACGATCTTGCATACTTGGTACATACACTTAGACCTATAGTTCAAGATAAGTTACGAAAATAAGTTGATGTTCATAATAAAGCATAAATAGAATCATGGATTATGATATTGCTTGTATTTTTTTTAAGACATGTTTTATGAGAAATGTTTTTTATTAGAAATATTTTTATGAGGAATGCTTTATGAAAGATATTTTACGAGAAAATTTTCATGAGGAATGTTTTTAATATTTTTTTAGATATGTTTAAACTTATCAGGCGAAAACTCATTAAAGTTCTTTTATGCTCTAGGTAGTTCTACAAGAGACTAGCATGATTAGTTGATGATGTATGTGTTGTGGTGAGACAGATGTGATGGTTAGGATATGGATATCACTACAACTAGTTTTCACTATATTAAAAGAAGTTTTCTGTTGTTTTGAAAAGATGTTTTAAAGAAGTTTTAAGAAAATAAATGTTTACTTAACGAGTATTAAGAAATGTTTTTGAAGATTAAGGTTAAGTTTTGTATATATGTTTTTTATTTATGTTGCAACGAAAGTTACAACAGTTTTAAGTATGTTTTTTTAAGTATAATTTCAAGAAATAAAATTTTACTCTGTATTTTCTTAGTAATAAGTAAGATTAAAATCGTGAAATGAAGTTTAATTAAGTTAAATAATGGCTCAAAAAAGTCAAGTTGTTACATGTATATACATTCGATTCACTTCATTAACTTTTATTAAATGTATATCGTCAAAATATTTTAAACTTTTTCCTTATATTATATTATTTTACATCTTCTGAGATATTATTTTATTAAATATGATCTCCAAATATTGAACCAGTTCCTTTCTATTTAAGTTTTTCTTGTATTTTTTAGTTTAGTTCCCAGAGATTTCCCTACTTATATATGTCGTCATAAATGTCATTGTCTCTAATTTATTCAAGGTGAAATATTTTCTCTCACATATATACTCAAATAATTTTTAAGTAGCCTTCCTGAAGGTTATTTTCTCATAGTACCTACAAATTAATTTTTGTATGATTTTGCTAACTATTTTTTCTTCTAAAAAAATTGGCCTTAAAATATGTATACACATACTAAAACTTTCTCCCTCACACACACATTGATCTTCTGATTGAAACTCACATTTTAATCTATTTGTTTTTTTTAAAAAAAAATCTTATCATTTTAAATGAATCTTATTAAACTTTTTTCTTTATAATCTACTTTTATGAAATAAAATTCCTTAAATATATGATCACCTAAATATTTTTTTAGTCAAATTTTCCAGTTACGACTCTCATAAATGTTATCCCTAATTGGTCCTCTCATATGATGTATTCTCAAATTTGTTCTCGTCCGTACACTTTATCATATAATGATATCAAATACATTTTTTTAACACGTATTCAAAACAATTTATGGTCCAATTTTTCTTGCTAAAATTCCTTCTCCCTTATCTATTAAAAATTATTTCCTTGAACTAAAGTATTAAGGGGCTAATAAATAAGTTATACTAAATTTTAGAAGAAATTTTTTATATAAGAATCCAAAAAAAGGTGTAAAGCACATGGTTCTCAATCTAATTTTATAAGCAAAAAAACTATTGGAGTATGATGCTTAGAAAATAATTTATGTCAACTCTTATTTCGATTATATGACTTTTTTGCAAATAAATTCATATGATAATTATTTATTATTACGTTTTTTGAATGAAAAGATCAATGCCGTTAATCATGTAAATAGAACGTTTATAAACTAAATATTTAATAAAAATTAGTACAAATTAATAAAGCTCACATCCTCCAAGAAAAAAAAAGTTCGCAATTGACAAAATAAAGTTGGACTCTTTGTTCTTAACAAGATTATGATGTTGTCTACTTAGAGGAATGATCTTACTTGTATCATTGTAATGTTGATTACATCATAGAGACATATATGTGTGTGTATATATATATATATATTAAAAAACATGGCCTATATCACAATAAAATTAATTTTTTATTAAATTTGTTTAAACTTTAAACATAAAGAATTTATAATCTATTGATTATTTTGATAGTTAATTTATAGTTGGAGCTCTATTTTGGATGACAGGTGTAATAAATTAAATTACATAAGAAAATAAAATAGAAGAAAAACACTCAAAAAATGGTTCGGTGAGGTACCTAGATTCATAGACTAGGAAATGTGAGAATGACTAGTAATTAAGGAGCACCATGATTTAGGGCCCCTTAATACTAGCGCAAGTGGTTGGGTGTTTACTGTGTTCACAGGAGTTTGAAACTTGAAGATTTTATTTCTTTGTAATAAATGAAGCCATATGCCCCATATTGTATGAATAAAAAGAAAAAAAAAAAAAACTATGAATGTAGCTCCATATAAATACAAAATACCATAACATAATCTAGTAAATTTTCTAATACTATCAAATCATAAATACAATATGAGGTCAAAACAACTAACAAAACGTCTATATAACAAATAATAATTTTCCCTAATACGGTGGACCTATATTCCATATGTATGTCTTTTAATCTTTTAATAGGTGAGATTTGTTTAGAGATTAATATCCTAGTAATTTGGAGATGTAACATTATAGATAGTCATTTGATTATATCTTTTGTATATACACACTTCACACACATTATTAAAGATATTGATTAGTATTGAATTTTATGATTTTTCACTCTTAAATATAATAACAAATTAATTATCATATATAAAAAAAGTTCAAACTTTCTTTAAAATAATATCAAACAGACAAAATAGAAATTCACAGAAATTGCTTTGTGAGCACATTATTCCAACAATTAAAATGCTTTTAAAGGTATTTTTGTGTTGGTTTATAAAGTGAGTCTTAGTTCAAGCTCTCTCTCTCTCTCTCTCTCTCTCTCTCTCTCTCTCTTTTGGGAGGGGGCTTCCGACGAGGCTTTTTCAGTATGGTCTTATATTCATCTATCAATAGTATTTTCCATTGTTGTTGAGCTACTATAATTTCTCCTCTAAAAAAGCGGTGTTTCTTGTATCATATTGTAAAAGATGATTTAGTAGAATTGTGGATGTCAAAGGCTCATTTAAGTCAAAACAAAGATTTTGAGGAAGACGGTCCAAATTATTTTGATAATTTAGCAATGAGGTGTTTCTTTCAAAATTTTCAAAAAGACTACCAATTTGTTTGACAACAAAATTAGAACCAAAAGTTAAAACGATTTTATTGTAGCATATAAGAGCTTTATACTATAGACTAATTTTGTTTTACATTATAGCATATAAGAGATTTGCACTTAGAATGATATTTTCTGAACGACGTTGCCAAACGCTATCTACGATGGAAAGGCATGTCAAATGCATGATATATTACATGACTTTGCTCAATTCCTCACAAGAAATGAATGCTTCCTCACCTAAGAACTTGAAACTGATAGGGAGAAAATACATGTAGAGGAAATAGTTCATCATTTAACATTGGAGTTAGAGAGTAACGTGAATTTTCCCAACCCAATAATAGCGAACAAAAAGAATTTTTGTATGCTTTTTGTTACGCGCTCCTAAGTATTGGTAGTCCTTCTTTAAACCTTGAAGTAATCTTGGACTTAAAATGTCTTAGGACATTGAAAGAATATTGTGAGATCAAGGACTTACTAAAAAGAATTGATAAGTTGTTGCATCTAGTATATCTTGATTTATCCTCTAATCCGTTGAGGGAGTTACGAAAGAAGTTATGCAATTTATTTAATTTGCAAACTTAAGAATGAACAAATGTGACAATCTTCGAAGGATACCAAAAGGGATTAGCAAGCTCGTTAATTTAAGGCATTTATACATTGATGGATGTTACGAGCTAGAAGGATTGCCAAAAGGAATTGGGAGGGTAACCTCAAACCCTAAACATGTTTGTTGTGTTTAGGGATGAAAACCTCGTGAGGAACTACAATGCCAACGTCGATGCTCGTTTGATGCTCAAAGACTTAAAACATGAGAGTTCCTTGTTGACTTGAAGCTAAACTTTTGTAGGTCAAAGATTGATCGGAAAGATGAAGATCAACTCATACTCGACGCCTTACAACCACATCCGAAATTGAAATCCATGGAGATTCGTTATTATAGTGGACCTTCTGTATCCAATAGTTAGTTGATGTCCTTAACGAACCTGAAAAGTCTTCGTTGCTTGCCAATGTTGCAAGGTTTTACCACCTTTGGGAAAATTGGCCTCACTTAAGTCACTACCCTTAGCGTGAATGATGTAGAAAAATTTGGCCTTGAGTTCTTGGGAATTATAAATCAAATTGCTAGTGACAAGGATAAAATTGCAAATATCACGGGAAAATATTGGTTAACTTCATCATTTATCTCGTTCCCAAAACTGAAAGAACTTCATTTGAAGGCTTAACAATGTGGAGAGAATGGAAAAGGGGCAAAGACTTGGCAGGAGAAGGAGAAGACGAGCTTTTGATGGTAATGCCATGCCTTGAATCCTTGGTGATTCAAACGTGCAGAAGACTCAAAGAACTACCAAAGTAGTTGCAAAAGAGACCACATCAAATGTGAGTGTACGTACTGGTGAAGGTTTTATGTATAACTGGTGCTTCGTGCACTATATGTAATCACACATACCATACATTAGAAGTGCTGTATGCACTTAGTGGCTGTTTGACTGAGTGGTTTTCCACCACAAACTCAGTTATGAATAGTGTAAAGCTCTCACATACGACAGTAACAATAAAAAAAATTACTATAATATAAAGCACTTACATGCTACAGTAAAAGTGGTTCTAACCAATAGTTCCACCATCATCGTTCCAAACACCCTCTTAGCCTTACCTAATTTTCTGAGGTGGCCCATAATCCCATAATTTTTGGGATATATGCAGAGATAGACTCTGTGATGAACATAATTTATATACAGCTAATGTACAAAATTCATTTGAGGTCTCTAAGCCTATCAATTTTCTTCAGTTTTCTACACCATCATTTAAGTTTAGATTAAGGCTTAAAAGCTCTCAAATCTAGAGATACAGCAAGCTTTATTTTCTGGATTGCACAGCAATATCAATGGTAGGAGGTATTTTGATTACACGTTTCTACTTATGATCTTATATGTATTTAGTTTTGTACATATTTAAATCATATATTTAAGTCTACCACTTTGTACCAGAGCTTTTGTTTACCTTTGTCTTGATTTTCCATGCAATTTGGACATTTTACGTTTTTGTTCAAAAAATACTGTATGAAACTTTGATTTTCAAAATTTAATTTTTGGGATTTTTTGATGCAAAATACAGTTAGAAATCATTAGGAAATTGGATTTCTAAAACGTCGAATTTAGTATCAAAAAGTATTAGAAATTGTCGGGTTTCATCATCAGCTCCATCTAGTCGAAACCAGATCATAAAGACTCAACTAATGGTAGAAGACGACATAAAACAACATGTCGTTTGGATTGATGCGTATGTATTGTTGAAGAACAAAACGACATGTTCTTTCGAACAATTTTGGCCCAAAACGACATGCTGTTTCAAAAGGTAGAAAATTTTTAAAAAAAATCTAAAAATTAAAAAAAAAAGTATTTTTTTTTAGAATTCACGTATTAATATTTTTGTGAAATATTAATAAAATTCACACTTTTAATATTTTATAAAATTTTCTTAAATTTTGCCCTTTTTGTAAAAAATTCATAATTTTGAATATTCATAATTTTTGGCATTTATTATGAATATTGTACATTTTTATAGATATAATTTTGTACCATTATGTGCTAAAATTATGTTATTTTGTATGTATAATTTATTGTTCTTGATTATGCAAACAATTTCTTTAAAATATTTTAGTGCATAATTTTTGAATGTTGTTCATATTTATATATATTGCGTATTGTTACATGCAATGTATGAACAAAATTTTGGATAAAATTTAATGTCAGTGATCCATATAATTTTATATAGTTAGTTTAGCCACAACATCTTTAGTTATGCAAAATTATATATTAAGTAGTTTAAGATCACATATAGAAAATTTTATCATATTTGATATAATAAATTTTATCTCACAAGAATTTTTGTTATATTCATTTGATTGGTTAGGATTAAATATCAAATTATTTTTCTTAATTTACCACAAGAATTAAAAAAAGAAACATAATTTGATAGTTTTATCCTAAAGATAAATGGATCTAATTGAATTAAAACTTTAACCTACAGGCAAGTTTTATGTCACTAGATTCATAATTTTTGGAAGATGATTCATTTTGGTAAAATGTGATATGTATTTATTGGTCTCAAATTTATGTAGTATCAGTATGTATATTTAAATTTTATGTAGCCATGTGGCTTGCAAAATTTTTTATATTAAATGTGATATTCCTGAACTAAAAGAGGACAACTATAAGGTATGAAAAGGAGATAATTCTCCTTTATCTTTGGTGGATGAACATTGATTATACTATTAGGAAAGACAAACCAATTATTATTAACACTAGTATTTCAGATGAAAAGGCTTTTTATGAACGATGAGAGTGATCTAATTGCCTTAGTATGATGTTCATAAAGACCAAAATCTCTAGTGGTATTTGAAATTCTATCGATCAACATAAGAATGTCAAGGCATTACTGAAGGCTATTGATGAGCAGTTTGTAATTTCAGATAAGGCACTTGCCAACACCTTGATAATGAAAATTTTATCTTTAAGGTTCATCGGTATGAGAGGTGTACATGAACACATCATGCAGATGAGGGACATTGTGGCTTAGCTGAAAACTCTTGAGATTGAAATGTCTAAATTTCTTCTTGTGCATTACATACTGAACACTCTTCCATAGTAATATGGACCCTTCAAAATCTCTTATAACATACATAAGGATAAATGGTCAATCAGTGAACTTCTAACCATGTGTGTTCAAGAGGAAGAAAGGTTGGTGATGGAAATAGGTGAAAGTGCATTATTGGTAACACATGATAAGGACTCGAACCAAGGAAAGAATCAGAACCAAGCAAAATGAAAGAAGAAAGTTAAAATACCACCCCAATCTAAGTGCTTCTTCTGCAAAATAAAAAGGGGGCACATAAAGAAAGATTGCACTAAATTTTAGAAATGGCTTGAAAAGATAGGTAAACCAATCTCATTTATTTGTCATGAATCTAATATAGTTGATGCTAATCATAATATACGGTGAATTGATTTTGGTTCTACAATCCATATTTCAAATTACGAGATATGGGAACCTAAGGAAGCTAGTGAAAAGTGAACATAGGATTTTATTAGGATACAAGATGAGTTCACATGTGGAGGCTATTGGAACACGCAATTTAATTTTAAATAATGGCTATATTTTAGATTTAGAAAAGACGTTTTATATTCCAAGTTTCTCTAGAAATTTGATTTCGGTCTCAAGACTTGTACCTTTGGGTTATTGTTTTAACTTTTCAAAAACAAAAAAAAATTAGTTTGCTTTATAAATCTAATCTTGTTAGGAATGGTAGATTGTCTAATATTCTTTTCTTTATTAATTAGCAACATGGTGCCATTTATATTGTTATGCATGTTCACATTGGTATTAAACGATGTTTTATGAATGAAGATTCCTCTATGTTATGGCACTAGAGATTGGGACATATCTCCATAGAAAGAATTAAGATATTAGTAAATGATAGAGTACTTAGTACTTTGGATTTTACTGATTTTGATACTTATGTGGACTGCATTAAGGAAAAACAGACCAACAAGTCAAAGAAAGGTGCCAAGAGAAGCACAAACATATTAAAGATCATACATATAGATATTTATTGCCCAGACATGGACTCCTTTGGTCCAAAATACTTCATATCTTTTATAGATGATTACTCACTATATATGTATGTCTCTACTTATTTCATAACAAGAACAAAGCATTAGATGATTATGAGATTTTTAATGTCGAAGTAGAGAAACAATGCAGAAAGCATGTTAAGATCGTGAAACCTAAAAAAGGTAAAGAATATTATGGTAGATATATTGAGGATGGACAAGTACTCGTTTCCTTTGTGAAGTTTCTTTAGGAACATGGGATAGTTTCCCAATACACCATACCCAGTTCTCCAAACTAGAATGGCATGGCAATGCACCATACCTGGTTCTCCAAACTAGAATGGTATGGCAGAAAGAAGAAACCAAACATTAATAGATATGGTATGAAGTATGCATAGCTACTCCAAGCTTCCTAAATCCTTGTGGACTGAAGTTCTTAAAACAATAGTATATATATTAAACCAAGTTTTAACTAAGACTGTCTTAAAGATGCCATTTGAATTATGAAAATGTTGAAAACCGAGTTTGTGACATATACGCATTTGAGGATGCCTGTCTAAACTAAGAGTTTACAAATTACAAGAAAAGAAATTAGATCCAAGGACTATTAATGGGTATTATATTGGATATGCTACAAGATATAAAGGATATAGATTTTATTGTCCATCTCACAGCACTAAGATTGTGGAATTAAGAATGCAAAGTTTATTGAGAATGACTTAATTAGAGGGAGTGATCATTTACAGAGCACAGTCTCTAAAAGGGATCAACCTTCCACCTCAAATGAAAGATTAGTAGTTGTTCACAACTCTCCTCAGGTTCAAACACGTGTTAAAGTTCCACAAGCTGCCAATAATAATCAAGTAGATCAAGTTGTTCAGGAAATACCAAAAACTATTGAACAACATGATCCTCAAGGAAATGTTGAACCAACATTAAGAAGATTTACAAAATCAAGAAAGTTAGCAATTTTTGATGACTACGTTGTGTGTCTACAAGAATTGAACTATAACATTAGAGCCGAAAAGGATCTTGAAATGTTTCACAAGCCATGAATTGTAAAGAATCAAATTTTTGATATGACCCCATGAAAGATGAGATGAATTCTGTGGCATCTAAGGGAGTCTTGGATCTTGTTGAGTTTCCTAATGGTTTAAAAGCCATAGGGTGTAAATGGGTCTTTAAGACAAAGTAAGATATAAAGCAAGACTCATTGTTAAAGGATTCATTTATAGGGAAGGAATCAACTACAAGGAGACTTTTTCTTCTATATCCAAGAAAGATTCTTTCTGAATTATAATAGCATTAGTTGCACATTTTGACTTAGAGTTGCAACAGATGGATGTGAAAATAGCTTTCCTAAATGGAGATCTAGAGGAAGAGGAATACATGAAACAATCAGAAGGATTTTCCTCTACTGATGATGAGCATTTGGTGTGCAAACTCAAGAAATCTATATATGGATTGAAACAAACCTCCCGTCATTGGTATTTGAAATTTCATGATGTTTTCACTTCATTTGGATTAATAAGAATATTATGAATTAATATATATACCAAAAGGTCAGTGCGAGCAAAATTTATTTTCTTATCTATAGGTGGATGATTTTTTACTTGCAACCAATGACAAGAGTTTGCTACATGAGGTGAAACAATTTCCCTCTAAAAACTTTGATATGAAAAATATGGGTTATGCATCTTGTGTTATTGGCATAAAGTCTTATAGAGACATATTTAGAGGAATTTTGGGTTTGTCACAAGAAACCTATAGCAATAAGGTTTTAGAGAGATTTCAGTTGAAAGATTATTCACCACGTATAACTCCTATTATGAAGAGTGATAAATTCAATTTGAACCAATGCCCAAAAAATGATTTTGAAAGGGAACAAATGAAGAACATTCTATATGCATAAGGCCTGACATTGCATTTGTTGTGGGAATGTTAGGAAGATATTAGAATAATCCAGGTATGGACCACTCGAGAGCTGCAAAGAAAGTAATGAGGTACCTTCATGGAACCAAATATTACATGCTTATATATAGATGAACTGATAATCTAGAGACGATTCGCTACTCAGATTCAGACTTTGTTGGCTGCGTTGATTCAAGGAAATCAACATCTAGATATATTTTTATGTTTGCTGGTGGAACTGTATCTTGGAGAAGCTTAAAACAGACTTTGACTGCTACTTCCACTATAGAGGCTGAGCTCATATCTTGTTTTGAGACAACCTCGCATGGTGTATAGATGAAGAGTTTTATTTCTGGGCTTAGAATTGTATATTCAATTGCTAAACCGCTAAAGATATATTGTGATAATTCAGCTACGGTTCTTGTGGCTAAAAACAACAAAAGTAATAGTCGAAGCAAATATATTGACATTAAGTATTTAGCCATATAGGAATGTATTAAATATAAAAATAGTGGTCGTTGAACACATTGACACTAAATTGATGATTGCTGATTCTTTGACAAAAGGCATGCCATGCGGAAAGAATGAGACTTGGTTTTTTAGTATAATTTTTTTTAATATGAACCAATGTTATTAAGTAATAAAACTCTATTTCAGTTGTAATATTTTCTCATATTTCGTTTGTGTATACATGTATTTATTTGAGAAAAATATTTAATGTAGGACCTAGAACAAACGTAGGGTTTATTCATTAAGATATAAGAGCTAGTGTTGAGAGACATAATACATTGTGACATTTGAAATATATTAGTCGTTCTTAGAGGAACTATCACCATGATGCATGTTTGTTTCTTAGTATGTTAAATTATGAAATATATAGGCTACGTAAAAGAATGTTAATATATTTATATTTAATTAGTGTTTCATGTAATCTATGGAATTATATATACTATATATTAAAAGTGTATGCATTTAGCCTTACCTAATTTTCTAAGACGGCCCATAATCCCATAATTTTTGGGATACATACAAAGATAGACTTTGTGATGGAGAGAGTAAATATACAGCTAATGTACAAAATTCATTTGAGGTCCCTAAACCTACCGTTCTCCTTCAGTTTTCTATACCATTATTTGAGTATAGATTAAGGCCTAAAAGCTCTCAAACTCGGAGGTACAACAAGCTTCATTTTACGGATTGCATAGCATCAATAGCTGGAGGTATTTTCATTACACGTTTTCGTTTATGATCTTACATGTATTTAATTTTGTACATATTTAGATTGTATATTTAAGTCTAATAGGACTTTTATAGGAGGCTTTAAGAGAAAGTGCAAAGAAGTCTCTCCGTAAAGATTCCTTAGAAGTTCCAAACCATGAAGAAGCACAGGACTCAATATTGCTGCTCAAAGGTGAAGTACTATTGCTCTTTTGATTTACTCTCTATCTATCATTCATTATCATCTCTAAACAATACTTCTCTCTATATCTTGTTATTGAATATGGACAACCAAACATTGTCTTTACTTCTGGCTTTCCAAAGTTACTTTCACAAGAGTTCGGACCTTCGATATCTTTTTAAAAGAGTCTTGACCTCAAAATTACATTTTATAGCTTCCAAAAGAGGACTTCTAAGTTCTAATATATGACTTAGGAATTTATACTAGAGTAAGGCTTTGAAACTTTATTATATATGACATATTTATTGTTTATTAGAATATTTAAATACATTTTTCATTTGATTTAGCGCTTTTAAAAGTAGAGTTTCAAACACTAACAAAAAAATCACAATGTTATTTTTCTTGTTCTACAGTTTAAAAGTAAAAACAAAACAATAACAAACAAGCCCTTCTCAAAAGATACATTCACAAAGATACATATCATTATTTCTTCTTAGAATAAGGGAAACTGTAGTTTGGTAAGGACAATTAGCCTCCATTTGGAACTTTGTTTCCAATTTATAACTTTTAATTATGAATAGTATAAAACTCTTAACAGTTACAGTAAAAAGTAAAAAATAACTATAATATAAAGTTCTTATATATTATAATTCTTAAACTTAAAAGTCAGTAAAAATAACTATAATATAAAGTTCTTATATATTATAATTCTTAAACTTAAAAGTCAGTTATAAGTGAATAGAAGTGAAGTTCCAAACCAACCATTAATCATGTCTCTACGAATCACAATCCACAAACCTGCCCAAAAAAAATGTCTTACGACTAGTGAGACATTTGCTCATAAGTCCATAAATGACCCCTTTTTTACATTTTAATAACCACTTCTTAAATTTATTATGTGCATGATTATTATGTTTCATAAGTACTTTAAAATTGATAAGTTGACAATATTTTTAGATTAAAGTTCTTAAAATCATCATTGTGTAATTGTTTCATCTTCTAATTCACATCGAACATCTTTCTTTGGTAGAGCCCAAGTCCAAAAACTGAGGCCGCAAAGCCCATCGAGCATTGGAGCAATCTGTATTCGATGCGTCGAGTGAAAGACACAAGATAACCGGTCCATTACCATTCGCCACGTGCCCTTTCGTCAAAATCTTCCACCGGGGGAAGTCACATGTTTATATTCATTCTCCTGTCCTTTTGAACGCTAAAGCTAAATAAGGTTCACTTGGTAAATGGATCTTATATGATTTGATTTAAGTTGGTGTGATTTAAATTAAAATTTAAGTTAATAATTTAAATTGTTATCTAAATTGATATTTAGATATGTATTTAAATTTTAATTTAAGTATGGAATAAAATTAAAATTGATATTTAAAAAGATAATAAAAATAGTTTTTGATTCATTAACAAATATATTAAAATGTTAATGTTTTTAAAAAATATACGATATAGATATTATTTTATTTTTTATTAAAAAATAATAAAAAAATAATATTAATTAAATAATTAAATAAAAAAATTATAATTTTTTTTAAATATATTAAAATAAATTTTAATTTTTATTGTAACATACGTATCCAAATATAAAAAATTTTAAAAGAATAAAACTATTAATATTTTTGATACTCAAATATTTAAATTTCGAGAAAACAAATAAATATCCGGAGTACTCAAAACAAACGACCTTAAAGGCTCGCCGCTGCCGCGCCGCTTACACCCTGCGCGGTGAGTGAGCTGGTACGACATGGAAACGACGTCGTCTTCGTCGTCGCGGCGGCCGGCGAAGAATGCAAACGACCCGATGAACGACGACAACGACGAGAAGAAGAAGAAAACGACAACGAAAACGACGGCGAAGGAGAAGAAGGCTTTGGGATGGATGGAGTGGCTGCGAGGGTGGTTCTACGTGGTGCACGAGTTGCTGTTCCAGAGAATAATGGCGAGCCATTTGCAGAACCCTATGCCTCTCCCTCCGATCAACGACCTCACCTGCATTGTCACCGGATCCACCAGCGGAATCGGCCGCGAAATCGCTAGGTTTTTGTTTGTTTTCTTCGCCGATTCATTAATTGATATTGATTTTTTGTTTTGTTTTTTGAACCTTGGACGTGAAAGGAAAGGGACGTTTTTGATTGGATAGGCAATTGGCGGAATCTGGAGCGCATGTGGTTATGGCGGTGAGGAATACGAAGGCGGCTCAGGAGTTGATCCAGAAATGGCAGAGCGAGTGGTCTGGAATGGGCCTCCCTCTCAATATCGAGGTTAGGTTACTATTAATTCATCTCTGTCAAAAAAAAAAAAAAAAACTATTAATTCATTTATACAATTAATTCGAATTTAGTATTTTTTTTTTTCAGATGTCAGCATTTATTAAACATCAATGATCGCTTGTTCGGTGACATTATACCCTTTTTTTTTCCAAGTACATAGATTTACTCGAAGTGGAACGAATTATAGAGACTTTTTGCAAGATTTTACAATGTTTTTTTTTTCCCTGTAAAAACGTCGCCTTTTAATTTTATAATAAAAAATATTACCATTCTAGGTCAAATTTACCAAGCATTGCCAACTGCCGAGCAAACGTTGACATAATCTCTTTGAAAAGCAAAAAAAATGTCAATTTCTTGTTAGTATTTTTATTTTTTAACAAAAGCTAATAAATGGAGTATAGTAAGCAAAGCATTGATAAATTCAAGTGTATTTTTGTTGATTCCTGAAATTTTTGGTATTTTCCAAGGTGATGGAACTTGATCTTCTGTCTTTGGATTCTGTGGTGAGATTTGCTGGGGCGTGGAATTCGCGGTTGGGGCCTTTGCATGTTCTTATTAACAATGCTGGAATCTTTTCAATTGGAGGTTGGTGGTTTCTCTGGAGTTCTGTTTATTACCGTCTTACTATTTTCAACAATGTATGTCCATTTTAGTCACTGAAATTGCATTTCGAATTTGAGTACACGTCTTTACCTTGTATTTTGCATTTTCCCTTTATTCCGAGTGTTACACGGAGTAATTTGCGTTATTCTTGAATAAGTATCAGGAGATTATATTGATTATATGAGGTTGATTAGTCATCAGTGTCCTTAGTTCCTTGCTAACATTCTAAGAGACATGAGATGCCGAATAGCATCTCTGTTCAAAAACCTAAAATCTCATCTGTTTTTGTGTGCATTTGTGTAGGGTGGCATCTCAGTTGCCCGCCTTTTGATCAGTCTTGATTCTCTTGAGTCAATCTTTTGTTTGTTTTTAAATTGTTGTGCTCTCTTCTTATACTGTATTTGTTGGTATTCCATGATTCTGTTTTTCCTTGCTCTCTATCTTGTGCTTCTTCATTAAATTGAAGAACTCCCATTGCATCGTTATTTACATTTTATAGTTGTGTTAATTTTATATTGTTTACGTGATATTCTTTGACTTTCTTTCATTTAGAGCCCCAAAGATTTTCAAAAGATGGGTATGAGGAACACATGCAGGTGAATCATCTGGGTCCAGCTTTGCTTTCAATATTGCTTTTGCCGTCTCTTATCAGAGGCTCTCCAAGTCGAATTGTTAATGTGAATTCTGTCGTAAGTTTCACAGTCTTTACACTCGTGATTTATCCATGCCCTCTTATATTTCAGCTGCTAATTACTCGAGACCACAGAAGTGTGAAATCTTTCGTCTGTTTGTCCAATTATTTGTGAAAGTTCAATTTAGAATCAAACTATTCCATTTGACATTTCAGCAAAATAGGTGAAAGTTGATATTCATGAATGTTACTTAGGTAGCCGTAAACTTACTTACATATGTGACAGAAACTTAAATTTTACATCTTATGCTTGTGTGTAGCGCTAAGCATGAAGCGTAGGAGACCAGTCACTATGCAAAAGAAACCTCCTAAAATGTCAGACCGAGGAGCTTAATCTTTTTTAACTTCATGTCAATATTTGGAGAAAGAGAGAGAACAGCGCTATGACAATAAAATGACCAAACTGGAGTTCTCATTTCTTTCATGAAATAAAGCGCATCCCATTCTTTTTTCATCAGGAAAAAAAGAATAGGAAAGAAAACATGTCACACTCGCTAGCTAGCTCTACACAATGAAGAGATGAATCAAGAGTTTGTGGGCCCTAAATACTGATTTCTGATTGCCTGTACAGTCAGTATTTCATGTCTGCTTCTTAATTTTTTGGCCAACATCTTGTTTAACATCCTTTTGACTCTTCTATTCTTCTCTTGTCCTTGTTTTATATTAATAGCTATCGAATTTCTATGTCCATTGATTGTAAATTTAAGTGTGAATTAATGAGAAAATAAAAAATTATTTCATCATATAACATGTGAATCCTTTAAGCTCTTAATCTCATGTCGTCGCATAATTGAGATTGTCGGGTTTTTTTTTGGCAGATGCATTTTGTTGGGTTTGTTGACACAGAAGACATGAATGTTGTTGCTGGGAGAAGAAAATTTACCAGCTTAGTGGGATATACAAGCAGCAAGCTTGCACAGGTGCATTTGGAAGTTTTGATCTAGTACTTCTTCATAGTTTGATGACTAGAGAATTTCCTTGCATTTTAACATGGTTTCTTACATTAATCATGTTTTAAAAAGGGGGGAAAATAAGAATAAAAGAAGAAGAAGAAAATAATTTTAATAATTTGTGTGGTTTTTGAATTAACGGATGACACCCTCAGAAAATAAAATTAACTGATGACTATGCCTTGCTTGTGATCATGTCAGCATATTTACTTCTTACGTGCAAAAAAAAAAACAAGAAAAAATCTAAAGGAAGTCTTCAAAACTACTTTAGTAGTATACTGGAAAAAGAGTGGGAAAAGATAGGAGATAAGGAAAAGATATGCTGCTCTTCCCGCTATTTTTTTAACTGAGCGGATTACTTTTTTTTTTTTTTCATTCACTACTCTTATAGCCTGTTTGGCATTAGTTGGTTCTAACCAACTTTTCAGTTAGGAACAGTGTAAAGTTCTTACATGCTAGAGTAAAAACAAAAAAGTTGCTACAGTGTAAAACTCTCACATGGTACAGTGTTTACAGTTCTAACCAATAGTTCTAACCATCATGCCAAACACTTGCTATTTTGGGGCTTCTCTTTTTTGTTCTTTATTTTTCCTGTTTCACATTTTCTCTGATCTCCAGGCAACATCACCTAATAAAAGATAATTGTCATATAGCCAAGGCTGTACTTCTACACATATTGCTAAGTAAATTTAGTGATCCTGAGTGTTTTGTTGCAGGTTATGTTTAGTAGTGTTCTCTTTAAGCGGCTGCCTGCTGAATGTGGTATTAATGTTCTTTGTGTCTCACCCGGAATTGTCCACACAAATGTTGTAAGTATCTTGACATATTGCCCTTTTACAATGCTGAGTTTAAGAATGAAGTCATTCTCCTTGATTTTCTATTTTGGACATAAACTGATATTGTACCAATTGTTTTCTTCTGATTTGAATGTCAAGTACAGGCAAGGGATCTTCCCAAAGCTGTTCAAGCTGCTTATCATCTAATGCCCTATTTCATTTTCAGTCCTCAAGAAGGTAAGTCTTCTAAAAGGCTAGAAAATCTGTCTCAAAATCTTTATATATCTCCAAGCATATTGATCTCCAACCTTTTAACTAGTTTATATGTTAGTAGGATCTGTATTACTATACTTTAGTTAAAGCATTAATACTATAGGTGGATCAAGTTTCGTGATTTTCTTCAATTATCATTTTTGGTAGTATTAATTCAAAATGGCTTGAAATATAATAGAACACATTAGGACAATCACAAACTTGAGTTATTCTAATAAAAGAACTAGTTAGCTCTCTATAAACTTTTTTTCCCCCTTGTTTCCACTATTGTCGATTAGGCATCTGCCTTTACCAGTTTACCTAGCGTGCCAACTATTTTAAATATATGAATCCTTGTGGAGCTAAAATATATTCAAACGTAAACTCGACTCTCTATTCACTGTGAGATTGGTGGTCGTTATACCTTGAGTTCAGGAAGTCTCAACGTGACTCTATTTCACTAAGAGATGGATGATCTTTATTTTGATAGAGTTAATGTGTTTGGTCTAATATAACAGTTCAAGATCTTTCATTATTCGGGTGTATTTGATGTGTACAGAAAGTTTTATATCGCATAATAGTTTGGCTATTTTCTAGGACTTTTTCGTTGTCCCCATCACATCATCCTTCTTTTTAACTTGGCACAGAACAGTATTGAGTGTATAATCTACTCTAATTTCCAAGAGCAGTCTGCATTAGTTTTCATGGATTGTCTCCCTCTCCTCGTTGATGCGTGACCTTAAGTGGGGAACATAACAGCCCCTTAATCTAGAAATTAGCACTGAAGGCATGTAATTTTGATGTTCTTACTGGAAGCCTTTTTTCCGTTCATCTATTATAGATTCTTATTGCTTTCAGACAAATAATTTTATTAGGACAAAAAAAAAGGGCAAGTGTGGCTTTAGGTGTTTGTACAACATTCTAAAATGTTTATATTTTTAGAGGAAGAAACAAAATTGAAGCTAATGTTGTTGTAATTCAACTCAAATTCAGGTTCCAGAAGCACACTCTTTGCAGCCACTGATCCTCAAGTTCCAGAGTACTGTGAGCTGTTGAAAGCTGATGATTGGCCCGCTTGTCCTTTCATATCTCAAGACTGCCGCCCCACAAGTCCCTCTGAAGAAGCGCACAACACTGAAACTTCTTACAAAGTATGGGAAAGGACACTAGAGTTGATTGGTCTCCCTCCAGATGCCGTCGAGAGGCTTATAGAAGGAGAAGACGTTAACTGCAGATATGGAGCTAAACAGGATTGACTTAAAAATTCTCACACCATGAGGTGCAAATCTTCCCGGAGGGTCCACTAATTGCCCTACGTAGATTATGTATCAAACCAAAGCTCCTTTGTAGCTTGAGTTTTCGTCATTCATTTTCGCATAGACAGGCTAACTGAACCAGTGGATCTTCCTAGTGAATCTTGACGAGATAATATTTTTCTTTGAACATGACTTGATCATCTGGTTGCCCGTCTCTCTTGGTCATGGCTAAATTTACCATTTCAGTAACTCGACGAAACCGGATAGGACTAGTGACGAATGAATGGCTTGGCTCTAGCTTTTGTTATGGAATTGCAATGCTAGTGATTTGGCCACAAAACAATGCATGTTTTAGTCAGCAATCTGGGCTTGAATTATTTTCAGCAGCATGCGTAAACCGTTTATTCATCACTAATCAGCTAGTTCTCCGAATGTTTTGTTGTTAGTGCAAATCTTTTGTTTTCGTTGGTGGAATTTTGTTTCCCTCTCCATTCAGCTGGTTCAAACAAAGGTGAGTTTTGTTCGCCAACGGAATTTATTGATGCGCCAAATAATTAATTCTATGGTAAGGAATGTAAAAGCAGACCTTCTAAATGAAGTGGTCTGAGTGACTTGCCTTACTAATTAAGCCTTTATAATTGACAACAAAACTGTAGTTATTCTTGACGTCCTTAGCCAAAAAAATATAGTTGAAATCTTCTTTTATTATTAGTATCCGAATGATTCCTGAGATCCTTTGAATCTTAGGTGAACATCATACAGAGAGAGATTAGAGAAGAGATGCAGTATTTAACATTGGCTAAAAGGTAAAGGAAAAAGTGTTCTCAAGTTTCCATTCTACTCGGGATGGTAGTTATCGTAAGCCAAATATGTAAGGTTAAAACAATACTAAAGAATTTGCAACACTAGTATCTATAATGAAAGTAATTGTAATCCAACCCAACTCAAATATAAAAAAATGGATTCTTGCTGTCCATCGCGAAACCGTTGTCAGCACCAATGTTCTTTTACCAAAGAATGCTAGAGACTAGGGGTGGCAAAATTCGTGTTTGTGTTGTGTTTGTGTCGGCGTGTTTACAGCACGACACGTTTAGGCCGAACACGAACATGACACGATTAATAAACATGCCAGAAATACAAACACAAACATGACCCGCCTATGGCACACGTAACACGACACTACACGATTAACACGATTACTAAATGGGCCGTGACGGGTTTACACGATAACAACACGCATATGACACGTTTACGACCTAGTTAACTAAAAATTTAAAAAAATTAATTTTTTTTTAAAAAATCCAATAAAAAAATTAACAAAAACACAATATCTAATTAATTCTAACCTACTGCAAATATTTCAAATATTTTTATTTTTAAGTTTAAATGTGTTATAAACGGGCGAGTCGTGTCGTGCCGTATTGATACGTTTACAGCCCTTTTAATTAAACGTGTTTAGGCGTGTTAGACGTGTTAGTACGAATCTAGCCCGTTTATTTTCGTGTTATTCATGCTAACCCATTTATGGCCCAATTAATAAACGTGCGGTCCAAACCTGTTTATCTTGTGTCATTTTCTTAGCGTGTTATCGTGCCGTATCCGAAATTACCGGCCCTACTAAAGATGAATGCTTATTAAACCAAATAAATAAATAAATAACAAAAACCTTAAAGGGTTATTTATCTTTTTATACCATGTATTCTATCTTAGAGATATTTATGTTATTGACTCAAAAACTATTTAAACATATGCCATGGTGACATAACTAAAATTTAATATCCTGATCAAAATACCTTTAAATTAGTTCTTCGCAAATGTTATGCTTACATAATGAATGACTCATTTTCAACAGGAAAAATAGATCTTGTCATATTATAAATAGAATATTTATAGTGTAAATATGATATTTTCCTATTCTTATGGAAGTCAAATAGATGGAATATTACTGGTAAATGCTACATTTATATGGTAAATGACTCGTCTACAACTTACAGATGATATTTACTTGTTCTTATATATAAGCCAAATAGATTGAATGCTATTAGTAAATGTTACGTTTATATGATAAATGATTCATTCACGACTGTTAAAAAAAAATCTATTGTGCTAGTAAATAGACATTTACTGTGTAAATATGATATTTACCACACGAATGTAAATAGAATATTGAGTGTATATTTGGTGTTTTTAAATATAGTATAATGATGTAGCATGACATTCTTTGCAATTATTTTTTGTACGGCATAAATCAATTCGAGCATTATTTTTGTGGAATATATGTAAAGAGTCATGTGTTTTAGGTTTATATAAACACTATACCTTGGGTTTCATATCTCATCGAATTTATACCTTTAGATTAAATTTATACATAAGTTGATACATTTTCTAATCAATCTTCAATTTGACATAAAAATCGCCCAAGAGAACTTTAAAAATTAAAAAAAAACTTTATATTAAGGTTTTTGACTTGAAAAATGTATAAAACATCCTCAAAAATGAGTGTTTTGTGTGTTTTATTTTTTTAAAGATTTAATTTTTCTCTATTTTACTTAAGAATGATTTGGTCATTTTAAAAGTCAAAATCAACTATTGATTAAAGTAAGTTATAAATTTGTATATGAAATCTAATTTGAAGAATACATTCGATAAGATTAAAAGTTAAAGGTATAGATTTTAAATTAACCTAAAATAGAGGGTATAAAATGATAAATATCCCTAATAATAATTGAGATACAAACTCTAGTCCCGACTTGTTATATTAACTTTGAGTTGTCATTATTAGGTTGTGTTTAAAAGATTGATGCATCAATAAATAATAAAATTTGCATTTATCAAAGAAAATGACAACTCAAAATTGATGAGAAAGTTAGTATCCCTAGCACTGCTTTTTGTAAAAAACTCATAAAGTGTTTGCAAAACTTAATTCAAAACAATAATTTAAACTAAAATAATTTAGATCAATGGTTTGAACTAAGGTTACAAACACTCTATCATTTTCTTTTTACTGTATACAATTAGGTAAAGGAATAAGTGGTCATTTCTCTTGTGGCGTTTGGTATAGGAGAAGAAAAAAGAACAAACATTCTTTTTTTTTTTGCTAAACAAAAATTCCTTTGTTTTGCATAATTATGTAAGCAAAAAGAAAATAAAAATAATTCATTTGCATAATTACCTTTTCATACTTACTTTGTTTGGTTTCCTTTAATAACAAGGACTTATAAAGTGATTTGATCCCGTAGTCTAATTAAGTAGATAAGCTTCATTCTTCTTAATTCCTTCAAAAGGGAATGGTCAAAATTAGGTACATGTATAATTTAACAATAATTCACGCTTGACTCTATTTTTAGGTGTAGAGTTTAAATCCCTACCTTAAAAGTTTTTATTATTATTATTATTATTTATTTTTAAAGGATTGCTTGGAGGATTTTGAATCTCTTGGCCAATATAGTCACTTCTCTAACACTTCCTACCAATATGATAGGTCCAAAAAAAATCCTTCTGCTAATCCTCGCCCAATCATCCTTTCATTTTGTTGCGTCTTCCTGTAATCTCTTATTAACTTTCAAAATGGTTTTGGCAAGTATAACATCGTGTTTTATTCCTATTACAAATACAATATAACATTTACACCACATCAACATCAACCCTCTTGGGTGTATTCAAACTACACATTTTATGAATCACTAAGAGTAAGAGAAGACCAATCAACATGCATGTGACATTTCCTAGCCAAAAAAAAAAGAGAAGAATATTCGTGTTAATTAGTAGCACTAAAAAATATTTTTGGCATTTTATATTGAGAAAAAGAATACAATAAAATTTGAAGAATAATTTATATGATGCACTCTACCTCATTTAGATATTAAATATATAAATTCAATACTTTCTCAGAATCGGTCGTCCAACCGACCTTAGCTCAGTTGGTAGAGCGGAGGACTGTAGTCGGGCATCACCCACAGCTATCCTTAGGTCGCTGGTTCGAATCCGGCAGGTCGGAAACTTTTTATTTTGTTTAATTTAATTTTTTTTTCACTCTGTTTCTCCAACATAAAAAGCGCTTGTTCCTCAAGGCGCATTCTAGGGCTTATACTCCGAATCAAGCGCACAATAGCAGCACCAAGCTCATTGCTCAAGATCAATTTCACAAAAAAATCCCCTCTTTTCATAATCGCCATCGCTGCTCACACATTATGGTAAGCCTAAGCCCCTTGGATCTCATTTTCTTCTTCTTTGCTTGAAAACTCTCAACAAAATCCATCTATTCTGTACTCAAAACACTTGAATTTCACCTCAATTGTTATTATTATTATTTTTTTACAACTGCTTCTTTCCAAAAACCCACCTCAATTATTTGCGATTTTCTCAATTTTTTTCTTTCCTTCGGACGATTTTTTCTTTTGTTGACCGATGAGGACTTTAGGAATTTAGTACCTGAAATGGGCTTTTTTTTTTTTTTTTTTTAATTGGGTACTTAATTAAGTTTTGGGTTTGGAAAAATTTGCAGGCAAACACGTTACGTTTGTATTTGACTTGCATCAGGAATACTCTTGAGGCTGCAATGTGCTTACAGGTACTTATATATAACTCTTCAATCCGTTATTTTTTGGTAGAAAGTTATAAATTCATATGGAAGGTCTAAATTCTGCTTAGCTTCTCATATGGAAGTTACAATCAAGAGACAAATTGCATAGTTTTATTTTTATTTTTTTTATGGGACTACTTGTTTTAATGGGAGCTATTTTTTTTTGGAGCTTACAGAACTTTCCTTGTCAAGAAGTTGAGAGACATAACAAGCCAGAGGTGGAGCTCAAGTATGTTCATCACTATGGGAATCACAAAATGTGCTACTTTCATTTTTTTTTTTTTGTTGAAGAACTTTGACTCTCTTCTTTTGTGATGCATATATGTAAAGAGTTTTCATAATTGGAAAATGATTATCAGAATGCGTTGGATCGATGTTTGTGTGAAGATGTAATTGCTTTCTTCATGTTTTGCAGGACGAGCCCAGAACTGCTGCTGAATCCTGTAAGAACCTTTTTTTTCTTCTTCTTTACATAAGAAACAACCCTTCTTAACGTGAAGTTTTAGCATTTGTAATTTTGACAGCTTAGTCTTAATTTGAAAAGGGGGCAAAATTAGTTGCTTCAGATTTCCTTTCGAGTCACTGGTTTTGCTGCTTGCAATCTTTATTCATTATGTCATCGTTGTATTTAATTTTTTTCATTGATAACACTTTTCAACATTTGAATTGCCATTTCAGGTTGTGATCTGTCGGAATGAGGCTGAAAAATGTTTAATAGAGACGTCTATTAATTCACTGCGCATAAGTCTCAAGGTGATTATGAATAGTTCTTTTTTCATTTGTTTCTTGACCGTGTTGATGGAGCTAAGAAAAATTAATCAAATTTAGCAAATCTAAGAAACAGAGATCAAGTCTTGTTTACGAGACCAGAAGAAGTATATTCTCTATGACGACTTGCCTTTTATTTCAAGTTTTAAAATTCTTACACCAACATGATTGACCATTCACCTCGGATAATAGGTACATAAGTAGCAAATACTTAACCCATATCATTTCTCATGTTTCTATTATTTGCCTACAGGTAAAGCAGGCGGATGAACTCGAAAACATACTAACTAAAAAATTTCTTAGATTTTTGTCAATGAGAGCAGAAGCATTTCAAGTGTTGAGAAGAAAGCCTGTGCAGGTACGTAGGTCTTGTCCCCTGGAGCTTGTGATAGTCTTTTTTTTAGTGCTTAAGAATTCTCCCAGTGCCCGGCAGTAACTTGCCTTCGAGATAACTTTCATAAATGCGTGTGTTTGTTATGTAAATACCATTCCCTGGTAGTTCACCTATCAGCCTTATAAGTCACAACTCTGTTTCTTTTTTTTTTGTTTGTTGCTTTGCTGTGCAGGGTTATGATATAAGTTTTCTTATAACAAATTACCATTGTGAAGAGATGCAGAAGCAAAAGCTCATTGATTTTATTGTACAATTCATGGAGGCAAGACCTTTATTAAACCCCACAAACTTGCATATTTTAATTGGTTTTATACTTGTTGTGTGGTTGTAGATGTATGAGTATTTTGTTTCTTAACTTAATCTTAACTGAGTAAAAACATAATGACTAGCCCCCGGAGTTTCTAAATTCTGTTTGCAAATGATTTGCCTTTTGTAGTACTTTATCTTATGTAATTCAGCGAGTTTTGGATTGCAGCTACTATATCAGATTTTAATAGTTTTAAGTTTCGTAATCTTCAATAATTCAGACAGTAGTTTCAGCTGTATTCAAAATTAACTTTTTTAATTATTGAAGGGTGAATATACCCTTACCTTTCTTGGACAGAGTTTAAAATCTTAGTGACGGTTTTTACAATTTTTTTTCCTCGTTTCTTTTCTGCTTCTTGTGCCTTTTTAAGTATCGCGCCTTTCACCTAAAGGAGTTTTAGGTAGCAAGTCGAACAAACTTTACCTCATTCCGTTTTCATTGCTGCATCATCGCTATGCTTGCGCGTAAAAAGAGTCTAAACGCTTAATTTTTTTCCCCATATGCAGGATATTGATAAAGAGATAAGTGAACTTAAGATGTCAGTGAATACGCGAGGGAGGCTTGTAGCAACTGAGTTCCTGAAGCAATTTATCTAAGACCTTGTGTAGATTACCATGCTTTATACGAATATGGAGCTTTCAGATTTTTTTCCCCTCAACCATTCTCCTTCATCACATTCTCTCTCTCTCGCTCGCTCTCTTGTATTTTCTTTCTGTGATTTTTGGTTATCTATAGAAGCACTTGGCTAAAATTTGTTGTGATAATCGACATATGTTGTCATCATTTTGGTGCTGACAGTCTAGTTTTATACGCTGCCGAACGACTAGTGTAACGATCTCGATGATCTTTAGCAATATTCCAAATAGAACTAAAAGTACTAAAATCATTATACTCAATGCAGAGACTAGAGTCCATGGATTTCGGGTATGCGTGTCAGGGCGGCGAGCGGGTGGGGGATTGTGAAAACAACAATGTCATTTGCAAGGTTTCTAAATTTTGAGAAAAATAGCAATGTATGAACTACAAGTTGAACAAGCCTAGAGATAAGTGGCAAGCCAACATTTATAGTCCATTTGAGGCTTTGTCTGGAAAGTTAGTCCTCCTGTTTTACTAGAGGGAGTTTTCATTTGTATTGAAGTCTACCCCTCTTTTATGCAGATTATGGGTGCAATCCTAGTAATAATATTTTCCACCAAGGAAATCCCTGCATCCCTGTTTTAGCTTATATTGTTTCACTAAGCCATTGACCATAGTTAAAACTGGAATCAATATCTCCATCTTCCAATTCCTTTCAGAACAGGAAAAGTGGATGTGACAAAAGATGATCACAACAATAACAAAAGCATGGTTTTCTGTAATAATCAGTGTTGCTATTCACTCTTATGCGCAGAAAAGTTCCCTGAACCTCTTGGAGTGAGATTAACATGCCCAACCTGTTCAATTAGAGTCTCTACTACCTTGCGGAAACTAAGGAGGAGGCAAATTTGTTGAGTTGAATTCACAAAGGAGCTAAATTGAAATTTTGGGCTTGTACATTTTAAATTGTTAAGAAATTTTGAACAATAGAAGTTAGACTAGAAAAATGCTTGGCTTGTCTTGCAAGAATTGTACTTCTATCTTAGCCAAACTGAACAAGGAATATTGTTGAGAGTACCCTCAAAGACTTATAAAATCATAAAGTACCGTCAATTAATTAAGAAACGACTAAAAAAAAAAATGGCCATAGTTTGAAATGACACTAGTTGACTTAGACTAGGATAGGCGGTGGCTAAGGATAGGGCCGGCAATTCGAACACGATACGATGACACAATACGAAAACGATACGAGATAAACGGGTTTGGACCGCACGTTTATTAATTGTGCCGTGTCATCGTACCATGTTAGCATGAATCTAGCCCGTTTATTTTCGTGTTATTCGTGCCAACTCATTTATTTTCGTGTTATTCAAAAATAAACGGGTAATTCGAACACGGTACGATGACACGATACAAAAACGATACGAGATAAACGGGTTTGGACCGCACGTTTATTAATTGTACCATAAATGAGTTGGCACGAATAATACGAAAATAAACGGGCTGGATTCATGCTAACATGCTAAACAAGCCTTAACACGTTTAATTAAACGGACCGTAAACGTGTTAACACTGCACGTCACGACCGCCTATTTATAACATATTTAAACTTAAAAATAAAAATATTTGAAATATTTATAGTAGGTTAGTATTAATTAGATATTGTGTTTTTGTTAATTTTCTTTATTGACTTTTTTTTTAATTTTTTTTTTAAATTTTTAGTTAATTGGGTCATAAACGTGTCATATGCGTGTTGTTTCGTGTCAACCCGTCACGGTACGTTTAAAAATCGTGTTAATCGTGTCGTACCGTGTCACGCGTGCTATAAGCATATCGTGTTCGTGTTTGCATTTCTGGCACGTTTATTAATCGTGTCGTATTTGTGTTTGTGTTCGTATTAGGGCTAAACGTGTCGTGCTGTAAGTGTGCCGATACGAACACGACACGAACACGATTATTGCCACCCCTAGCTAAGGAAACGACTGTTCCTAATAATTAAACAAAAATGTAGGTGGTTTGATTACTCTATCATGTGTCAAGTTATCAATTAATGACTAGAAATAAAATAAGGACCGTCACATACTAAAAATAATATTAGATTTAACTTAAAAGAACACACCAAAAAAAAAAAAAAAGTGAAACTTGAGGGTCAATTGCTTCATGCATATATATATATATATATATATATTTTAGGTGTATACGTAAATATTGACAGCTCTCTTGAAGAAAATTGCCACATATATAAACATAGGGAGCGCTTACGGTTCTTATCTTGTGACCGTCCAAACAACGTAACATGTTTTGATAGGATAATAATAATGTGTTATATTAAACATAAAATCAAGTTTTGAACATCTAAAGTTGTCGTATATTTTGTTCAGGAAGAGGATATACCATATCCTTAATACATCGACATCAAATTAAAAAAAATTGTAGAATATTTGAAATAGGTATGCTTTATTTTGAGAAATATTGCGACTCCGTTTAAGAACCACAGTTTAGACCAAAAAATCTAGTCAAGTACAAACTAGTTTTTGACAACATTAAAAGAAAAAATCAGTTCGAACAATTAGTCCAAATTGAAATTCTCAATTTAAACTCATTTGTTACAATAAACACTATTCACTTTTTTTCTTTTTCACTCCTCTTTTCACTCTTTTAACTCAAGTGAATTGTTTTTAATGTAACAATTGAGTTTGCATTGAGAATTTCAATTTGGATTAATTGTTCGAACTTGTTTCTTTTTTATAAAGTCGTCAAACACCAGTTTGTATTTGGACTAAATTTTTGAGTCCAAACTATAGTTCCCAATGGTGTCTCAATTTTTGTCAGAAAAAAAAAGAAAGAAGCTATCTCAAATCTTTCACACTTTTTTTAATTTAGTGTCTCCATATTATGGTTACGATATATTCTTTTCTAGAACAAAATATATAACAATATTGGATAATTAAAGCTTGATGTTATGTTTAATATAACACATTATTATTATTCTATTAAAAAATATTAAATTTTCTGGACGGTCTCAAAATAAGTAACATACTGTCCATGAATATAATATATGTAGCAGCTTTTTTTGTTTGCATATATATATATATATATAACCACTCACATCAATGACAACCTTTTATTTTAATAATAATCTTTAACTATATAAAAAAAGTGCATAACTTTCACAGTTCCTCTTTCACTGTTCCATACGCACGTTTCTATACTAGTTTTCTTCTTCTTTTTTTTTTTCCCTCTTTTTTTAACTTTTCCTTATGTACTTCAAGAATTTTTTGTGCTTCTTTTTTCTTTTTTAACTATTTTTGTTCTTCTATTTTTCATATCATGTTAAATTCTAAATCCGTAAACTATAACAAAATAGTGCATGTTTGATGCATTATTCATGTTAGATTGCTCAAACCAACTCATTTTGTGTTTTGTTTTTTATTTTGACAGTTTTGGTTTTTTCTTTTCTTTTTTATTTTAAGAAATTATTATTATGTTATAACGTAATAATAATTATTATGTTATTATTATGTATTAAGAAATTAGTAATTCTTTAAAAGAAATATTTTAAGAAATCATTATCAAGATTTCATTTTAAAAAATTATTTCGCAATTTAAGTACTTTACGTTAAAATATGTTTAAGATCAAGATTATATAATTAAGTAATGACCACGTAAATAGGTTCATTACAATATATATTTTTTTAAAATGAAAACATAAAAGCAAGAATTTAGACTGTTCAAGCTATTGAATTAAAGAACGAATAGTATACACCAACTCGTAACTAATATTAAAAGTAATTACAAAAGGCGATTAATTATTAGATGTTAAATGATTATTTTTCTTTGAAAGGTAGACAACATAATATGTGTCTTTTGAATTTTTCTTTGAAAGTTAAACAATATAATTTGTCTTTTAAATTGTTCGGAAATTAAATATATGGTGCTGATTTCATTATATTTTATTTGATAATGTTTTTATTTCAACTTTGTTACGATCATAACAAGAACTTTTTAAAATATGATAATTGGGATTGCAATATATAATTGTTGGAAATCAAATTCTAAAGTTTATAGGACAACAACTTTACATTCTTGTAGATTTATTTTCTATTACACATGAGTTAATTAATAGATAATTTTATGAGCATGTTTTGTAAAAATTGAAGTGTTGCTTTAACTTACAAGGTGAGAAAGTAAAAGATGATATCCTCTGCATCAAGTAGTGCTATTTGGGACAGACTTTTAAAAAGGAGATTAATTGTGGGTTAATTGTTGAACAATGGTCGAAAACCATATAGCAATTAAAGTAAATTGAGGGGAAACAAAAAGAAGTTTTCAATTAACAATGAGTTATTTTGAGTTATTTTATTTTGTCTAGAAAGAATATAAGCTGTAAAAGTTGAAGTATGAGATGTGAGAAAAGGAACAAACCATATGGATAGATCTAATCGTTGCATATAACATGAAAAAGAATTAATAAATTTGAACAAAAGCTATTTATTCTCCTTCATCAAATGCCCTAAGGAGTAAAAATGTAATATATTTTTATAGACATTTTTATCAATAAAGAGTTTATTTATTATTTATATACCAAATCTTATCCTCTTTATGTTCATATTTGTTGAATGTATGATAAGTAAACAAAAGTCTGAGACTGTCGGTCTAAACTTTTAAGAATTGGGTATATGATAGACAGATTATGTGAAAGACACGATTCTTAAGGTGATGGTCTAAATCATAAGATCCGCAATCGAGAAAATAAAGATAGACGCTTTATTCATGCAAATATTGTTATGTTGTCTATATCCCTCACGGGAGATGGTTTGTCTTGGCCATCGAAGGTGAACTCTGTATATAGAAACATTGGTGTTGGATCGGGACAGAAAGTGTAATTGATTTGGATTAATAATTTTATCTCGGCAAATCAATTCAATCATATGTGTTGCATCTTAATCTTTATATGAATAGTAGGCCCGTTGTCTTGACTTATGTCTTTTGATGTACCAAAGGGTGACATCCACAATTTATAGTGGTATGCATACCGGTAAGATGGAGACATGACTCTTAATAGTGTAGACTTATTCTTCATAGATATGGAATCCATAGCTCTTCTTTAGGAGTCATTGATATCCTCTTATATGCGTTATCCTGTAATTAAAAAATTAGAGTGCTCAACCATTTGGACACATAGGTGTAACCGAATGGCATACAGTCTTTGGATGGTAAGTTTTTTGATGGTCAGATAATGAAATGTAAGAGAAAAAAATCGGGAAGGTAAGATAGAATTTATCTTTAAGCCGATTATGTATAATCTTATGGGATACGACATATTATGATATGTCATGAAGACTTAGCTATTTGGGCTTTGTAATTCTATAGTTCGAGAGTGCAGCTCTAAGCTTTTAGTGGAGTAGCGTTAGAGTTGATAATTATGACATGTATAACTGGGATATTGGGCTTTATAATTATCAGAAGCTTGAACTATGTAGGTCCATCAAGTCTCTTTTGCTAGCTTATAATAAATCTTGTAATGATACGGCATGCTTTTTAAATAAATTGGTGACTTGTACCAAATTATTAGATTGGCTAAAATTCGAGTTAATTAGATTTAATAATTCATGTTAATTTATTGGTTGAATTAATTTAAGATAAACTTGTTGGTTTATCAGTTGACTTAATTTGGTAAGTTAATTTAAGAAAAATATGTTGAATTATTATGGATAATATCTTATTTGTATGGGTTTATCTAGATATGATTATTTTAATCAAATAACTTCTCTATTGGGTCAAATTAAAATTGAGGCTCTATTAAAAGATACCTGGAACTAATAAGATAGGAATGATCCAATTGGTTGAGATAGGATCTATTGGATCAACCTTTAAAGTTTGAATCAAATTCGAACTCGAGAATCAACGACGGTGCAGTCGACTGTGCCTTTGTATCACGATCGACTGCGGCAATTGTAATCAGAATCTGATTACATGGATCAAATTCTGAAACTGATTCAAATTCAAATTTTAAGGTCTTATCTGATAAGGTTTCACCCCAGGTCCGACCTCTATATGAGAGGAATGGGTCTCTATTATTATTTAGATCAGTTGAGAAATTAAGAGTGAGACTCTACTACGTGAGTCTTTGAAACTCCATGAGAGCTATTGTTCACAAATCACGAACTATAGCTTTAGGTTTTCTCAATTGGTTGAAAGGAGAGTCACCAGGGAAAAGTTGTACGACATGCGCCTACATGCACTTCGATCGTGGATAGAGAATAGCAAAGAAGACCAGTTGGTTGAAGCTTTTCTGGAACACCTTTCTCTTCATAGATTGTAGAAGCTTTTCAGCAAACAAGGTTAGTAAGATCTAGTTAATTTATGCATATAGCATGCCAAACTTGTGTTTTAGAAAATACTTTGATGAAATTTTAAAATTTTTGCTGTGTACTACTTTTCAAACAATTGGTATCAGAGCCATAGTTTTTACATAAATTTATAAGTTTGTGATCATGCTATATGTATAAATTATGTGATCTTGATCTCTCCTATACTTGAATTTAAATTTTTTAAAGAATTGGCACTCTAGGGTTTCTATATATTTATGTTGTCATGGACTATATGGTAAATGTTTATTAATTAATTATGGTTGATTAAATTATTATTTAATAATTAATTAATTAATTTATGTCGGTTATGGTTCCATAGAGGTTAGAATATGTATTTAGGTTTTTCATGTGATTAGATGGCGGACTATCATCTCCGTTTAGGAATTATTATTTGTGAGAATTTTGAAATTAAATAATTATTCGGAGAAAACAGATCTAGAAAACGGATGATAACATTCCACAAGTATTTCTTGAGTCTCTAATTTTATGTTTTTGAATTGTTGAAAATAAAAGTAAAAAAAAACCACCATAAAACTATTTTCTGAAAATTCTACTCGGGTGAGGGTGCGGTTAATTGCGATACATATAGGGCGGTCGACTGTTGTTACACGAGGCAAAATGGAGGCTTTAGCGGCAGGCCAAACTTTCCGGTTTGGCAAGTGGACTATTGACAGGCAGTCGACCACGATATACATACCGCGGTAGACTACATCATCAGCAGGCCAAATTCAAAGTTCAACAGACCGGTAGAGAGCTGTATTTTTTTTTTTTGGAAAAAGGTGTGTTTTCTGTGTAGTTTTGATTTTATTTTTGGGACAATTCTAAAAAAAACATTAAATTTAGATATGACTAGAAATATGAAGTATTTGATCTATACAGGATTGAAGACTTCAAGAAGGATACAACTTGAAGATTCAAGGATGAAGAATCGATAATATGTTTCAATTACTCTCTTGTAATCTTTATTTTCTATTCTCTAGGGTGGAATCATAATATTACGGTTATTTATTATTATTTTGCTTGTCGCTTTGCACGATTACTTTACTTGTCTGCATTATAATATGATTTGTTATGTATGTAGATAACATGTCATATAGAATAGGGAGTGCCGCTCATATTAAAATTGTTCTTGCATGCTTTATAAAATAAAACCTTAATTTCAAAAGATTGAGTGGGAGAAAGTTTTCAAAGAAAGGACCTACAGCCTCCATCGTTGGTCCATAGGTAGCACATGGTGGTTCCAACCCCTAGGAAGGGACTTCATCATGTACCAGGTTGGATCCTAAAAAGATAAGGTATTTTAGCATGATTTATTATTGTACACCCCTAGGTAGTGATTATAAATCATGGATAAAATACGAAAACGATAGTTATACACTCATGTTGATTTTATTATTAACCTCCCCTAGGAGCTATGTTAATAAAATTGATGGCCAAAGAAACGATTATTAATATTTTCTGGATCATACGGGTCCTAGATGACATATATTAATTAGGAGGGGATTCGTGTTCCTAATTGAATTTGGCAAGTCTCCCCTAAGCGGCTTGTTAAATTCTAAGTTGGGAATTATCGTTGTAAGGTTGTGATATTTTCAAGGTTTTGACACATAAACACATTTTATGTTTTACAAAATTGTGTTATCTTACTAAATTATTATGGTATGTTTGCTTATGTCAGGTATATGATTCTCTATTATAGATTAAAAATGTCTAAAAATACTTTATCTTCGATACTTGACAAAAACCAATTAATCAGTGAGAATTATAATGATTAGAAACAGAACCTAAACATCGTCCTATCCTTTGAGAAACTAAAATTTGTGCTAACGACATCGTGTCCTCCCGAGCCTACGGGAGATTCCACTAATAAGCAAATCTAAGCATATGATCACTAGAAAGATGCTAATGATCAAGCCCGCTGCTATGTTATGGCCAGCATGAATAAGTGTTGTAGGCTCAACATGAAGATTATGAGAGTATTAGGCAGATCTTGGATAATCTTGAGGACATGTTTGAAGGATAGGCCCTAACAAAACTAAAGGAGTGCTTCGAAAACTTCTAAACTGTAAACAAAGGCTAGGGATGTCTGTGAAGGAGCATATGATGTTAGTTATAGGTTACCTCGCTGAGGCTCAAACTAATGGAGCTGACATTGATGTTGAAACACAAATGACTATAGTTTTTGAAACTCTGTCTAAGGAATTTATTCCATTTAGAGCTATATTTAATTTTAGTAATAGATGATATATGACCTTAACTGAGTTAATGAAGCAGTTATAGGAGTGTGAACTTCTGATCACGGAATCTCCTATTGGCGAAGAGGCCAACTTGGCGGCTGCTTCTGGTTCCAATCTCAACCCTGGGAATGAAAATAAACAATGGGCCAAGAACAGCAAGTCTTCTATCCCTGCAAATGGCAAGAACAAGAAGAAGAAAAAGAAGAACCTGAAGAAGCTCAAGTGCTTTTTTTATGGGAAGGTTGGGCACATTAAGAAGAATTGCAAGGACTTCCTTTCCCGAGGAGGTAGGTCTGATTTTCTGGTTGTTAAAACTTGTTTAGTTAACGAATCTAGTGACATTTGAGTCATAGATTCTGGAGCAATTAATCATGTTTGTGTTTCTCCACAGGGGTTCAAAGAAACGAGAAGCCTGCTTTGTGAAGACTTCATGCTTTAGATGGTGATCGATCCTTGGTCTTAGCTGAAGCAGTGTGAGGTACCCATCTGTATTTTGATAATTATAGGAATTTAATTTACGAGATTGTTTTTATGTTCCAAAACTTAAAAGGAATTTAATTTCTATAGCTTCTTTATTTAAAGACTCCTATTTGGTTTCTTTTAATAATAAAATGGTGATTCATAAAAACAAATCTTTTATCTGTTCTGGATGGATGCAAAATAATCTATATTTTATTAAACCTAAGATGGACTTGCTGCTTAATACTGAGATAAATGATAATAACTCTAAAAGACTTAAAACTTCTTACTCTAATAAGACTTATTTATGGCATTTACGACTTGGTCGTATTAACCTGAGTAGGATTCAAAGGTTGGTCAGGGATGGACCTTTAAGTCACTTAAAGGTGGAAACTATACCACAATGTGAATCTTGTTTGGAGGGTGAAATGACCAAAACACCATTTGGGCCTAAAGGCAATAGGGATGAAGGGGTTCTGGAACTTGTGCATAGGGATGTTTGCGGTCTAAGGAACATCTGGACATGAGGAGGGTATGAATATTTCATCACTTTTATTGATGATTACTCAAGGTAAAGGTATGTGTAACGCCCCTTAATTCGGACGTCACATATGTCGTTACATACTTACATTCGTACATGCTTAAACTTTAAACATATAAATAATATCAACCTTAAACCGTACTATTAATTTTATAAGTACTTAAACTTACATTTCAGGATCCATTCATACATTTTTTTTTAAACTTATCATTGTTTAGAATAACAAGGTTTAACTTAATTCCATAACATAATTTATTCAATCATACTTAAATTAATCATGAACTTAGTTAATAATATAGGTTTATCAAATTGTAAATTCAGGACTTATAAAAATATCACATCATAACTCATTAAACATCTCATCCTTTAAAACTCATTTATTCCCACAGTTCAGTAGGCCGAACATCATCGGCAGGCCGGAGTTCCCTCAACCGGCAGGCCGGTAGAGGCTTTGCAATTCGGACCAAAAATTCATCCATGTTCGGCAGGCCGGAAAATTCGATCGGCAGGCCGGCCAAAGGGTTCGGCAGGCCGTTCGAGACCGAATCCTTGAGAAAACTTAAAATTTTAAAACAACTAAACTTTTTGTAAAACTTAGCGGAAGTTCATAATTCATTAAAAATGACAAAATAACTTATAAAACCATAATATAAGTGTTCTTAAAACTTAACATAAAAATATATGTTCAAAATATATAACTTGATTTAAATCATAAATCGTTCTTCTTGGCGTGCTTTCGGTTACAATTCATCGTGCATGACGCTCACACACCTTCCCATGTCCTCCACCTATTCCATGATTCTCTTACCCTTATCTGTAACATGACATATAAAACGTGATTAAGCTAATGCTTAGTAAGCACATATAATCCTCACAATTTAAAACATTTCATAAACATCATCATCATCATCATCATCATCATATCATAAAAGTGCCTTAAGCACAATTTCATAGAAACATATCTTTCATTACATTGATCATTTTAAAACTTATTCTATTTTATCTTAAGGGCCCAAGTGTTGCACCATAAACATCATCATAGGCGCGCCGTCATGAGAGGAGAAGGGTAGCTAATCCCAAACCAAACATGACATCATAACATAACATTTCATAACATTGGGTGTGCAACACTTATTAGGTGATACATATATACATACTTTTCATACTTTAAAACATGCCATAAACATCATGCATATCTTGAAATCATCTAAATCTTTCATAAGAAATCCTTTAAGGAAAAATCATCATAAAATCATCATGAATATCGTTGTAACATATCATCAAACCTTGAAAAAGGTGTCATGTTGCAGGTGAGAATGTACTTACCTTAACGATAGCTTACTTAACCTTAAAAATGCACTTGGTGACGACGCCGCGGTCTCGATGTGCTCGCTTCCTTGAGTGTTCATGCCATTTATCCATTTAAAGATGCAATAAAAATCAATACTTATCATGAAATATCCATACACATAACATTCATTCGTATAATAGTCACATATACATACACTCATGTATACATTCATCACATTTCAGACATATCCCATAATCATCATCATAAAATTATCATCAAAACATGTAAAACGCTATTCATAACATGCTTCCTTAAAAATCAAAACATTTCATACATTGTAAACATGAAAATCTTTTTGAAAAACATTTTCTAATAATTTAAAACACATATATTTAATTTAAAACTTCATACAATCATCATATTATCATGCATAAAATCATGTAAATACATAAAACGTTTAATAAAACGAAAATCCCAAAAACAACATTATCAAGACATTTCATAATCATAAAATACTTTTATCTTACATACTCATACACATGCATATTTTAACAACTTTTCATGAAAACATCATATTTACCCCATGAATGAACATTACATTTTTTTTATTCATCAAAATCAAACAGTAACATTACTGCGAAGGGTAGAAGACAGAAATATCCATTTTTCATAAAACATTCATATGATATGAAACGCGAAGAAACATCACATGAACATCATAATAAAAACTCAGAACAAAAATACAATTCCTGGAGAGGATATTGTAGACGAAACGAGGAGAAGAATTTCTTTTAAAAAAAACAGAAAACTAAATTCATACCTTGAAGTTTCTTCTCAAAATTCTTGAATTCAAACAACGAAATAAGACTTTTCTTTTAATATCCTCAGAAAATTTTTGGGAAAGAGAGAGAGGGAAATTTCGTGAAGAAGAGAAGAGGAAGACAGGGAAATCAAAAAATGTCTCAGAACAGAGAGAGAGAGAGAGAAATATTCTGAGGAGAAGAACGTTAGAATTTTTTTTGTAACGTAATGTGTATAATGAAGAGTCATTACTCTTCATTAAGTCAGAAATTTCTGACTGTTAGGAGGGGCATGAGGCGTGGAGGAAGGAGAGAAAAGAGGAAATTAAACAAACCATTTACAACTTTCCATGTTTGCCCAATTAAAATAGGAAATCATTTAAATTCACACACATTAATGCAGGTCAAACCCCTTTTAATTTCCTTTACTGATAAAAACATTCCATTATTTTGCCAATTAATCACAATTAATTCACCTAATTAATATAATTATCTCAACTATAACTCTGGAGAGATTTCTGCTGACTACTCGTCAGCTGTGTTCGACCTACCGGTTCCACAAGTTCGGCCTGCCAGAGGGTTTCTTCGGCCTGTCGATCTCGAGCAAGAAGTTCGGCCTGCCGATTTTAAAATTTCGGCCTGCCGATTTGTCATTAAATGCCTTACAATAAAACATTCATACATCATTGCATCATAAATAAACATATACTTAAAAATTTCTCATGAACACTAGAGCACAACGATCCCATGCGGTCGTCACCTGTCACAAAACTTGACAAAAAGTTAGTAACATGCACATCATATATCATATTATATAACAAAATTTATTATTAAAATTCCTTATCAACGTTACTAACTTAACGTGGTCCGTTATATAAAATAAGCAGGTGTTGCAATTCTCCCCTCCTTATAAAAGTTTCGTCCTCGAAACTTAGAATAAATGCGGATACAAAATTTTCATTTCATCTTCACGTTCCCATGTAGCTTCTTCAACTTGCTGATTTCGTCATAATACCTTGACCAATGGAATTTCTCTATTCCTCAAAGTCTTGGTTTTTCGATCGAGTATCTTCATTGGCTTTCTTCATAACTTAAATCTTCTTGTATCTCGATCACTTGTGGCTTAATTACATGCGTAGGGTCCGGAACATACTTCTTGAGCATGGAGACATGAAATACATCATGCATTGCAGACATTTCAGAAGGCAACTTCAGCTGATAAGCTACTTTGCCTATTCGTTTAATAACTTCATACGGATCGATGAATCTTGGGCTTAACTTGCTTTTCTTTCCAAATCTCATAACCCCTTTCATTGGCGCAACTTTCAAGAATACATATTCGCCTACGGCGAACTCTAAAGGTCTTCTTCTTTTGTCAGCATAACTCTTTTGACGGCTTTGAGCGGTCTCTATTCTTTTTCTTATCAACTTTATCATCTCAGATGTTTCATTCACAAAGTCGGTTCTTTCAGCATCTACGCTTTCCATCAACTTCTTTTCACCAGCTTCGTGCCAACATATAGGTGACCTGCATTTTTGCCCATACAGTGCTTCATATGGTGCCATCCCAATTGTCGCCTAAAAGCTGTTGTTGTAAGCAAACTCTGCTAACGGCAACATTTTACACCAGCTGGTCTTAAAATCGAGAGAATAAGCCCGTAGCATATCTTCTAGAATTAAGTTCGTCCTCTTTGTTTGGCCGTCAGTTTGAGGATGAAAAGCTGTGCTGAAATGAAGCCTGGTTCCCATTGCAGTCTGTACACTCTTCCAAAACTTAGATGTGAACCTGCCATCACGATCTGAGATAATTGACTTGGGAATCCCATGAAGTCGTACAATTTCCTTAACATAGAGTTTCGCTAACCATTCCGTAGAGTAAGTGATCTTGATAGGAATGAAATGCGCCGTCTTCGTCAGCCGATCCACAACTACCCAAATTGCATCATAACCGTTCATAGTTCTGGGTAAGCCGTTAATGAAATCCATTGCTATTTCCTCCCATTTCCATTCCGATATTTGGATAGACTGCAGTTCACCACCAGGTCTCTGGTGTTCAGCCTTTACTTGCTGACATGTCATACATTTCTTCACATATTTTGCAACATTACGTTTCATTCCAAACCAGCAGAAGTTACCCTTTAGATCATTATACATCTTTGTTGCACCTGGATAAATAGAGTAAGGAGTGTCATGAATTTCTGTTAAGATCCTTTTCCTTAAATCATCAACATTGGGAACACATAAAGGGTCCTTAAGGTACAGAGTTTCGTCATCTACAATACGAAATTCTTGACATTTTTCTTCTTTTATTTCATGCTTGATCCTTACAAGACTTACGTCATCATCTTGCTTACTCCGAATTTCATCATACTTCATTGAAGCAAGAAAGAGTGCTGATAGCTGGCCTGCAATAAGTTCTAAACCAAAGTTAAGAATTTCCTTCCTTAGAGGTGGAGACATTGCTTGCATAGACAACAACGTGGCAACTGACTTCCTACTTAAAGCATCAGCTACTCAGTTAGCTTTACTAGGATTTTAAAGGATTTCACAATCATAATCCTTCACCAACTCTAGCCATCTTCGTTGTCTCATGTTTAGGTCTCTTTGCGTGAAGAAGTACTTCAGACTTTGATGATCAGTGAAGATCTTACATTGGACTCCATATAAATAGTGTCTCCATATCTTCAACGCAAAAACGACTGCTGCTAACTCGAGGTCATGAGTAGGATAGTTCTTTTCATAGTCCTTCAGTTGTCTTGAAGCATAAGCAATCACCTTTTCATTCTGCATCAATACAGCTCCGAGGCCCATCTTGGATGCATCACTATGGATTACGAACCCATCATTTCCCTCAGGAATTGCCAACATTGGAGCCGTTGTTAATCTTTTATTTAGCTCTTGAAAACTCTTTTCACATGCATCCGTCCATTCATACTTCTTTCCTTTGCGAGTCAAGTTCATGAGGGGAGCTTCTATCTTGGAGAAATCTTCTACGAATCTCCGATAGTAACCTGCTAGACCCAAGAAGCTCCTGATTTCACTTGCATTCATCGGTTGCTTCCAATTGAGTACAGCTTCTACTTTAGTAGGGTCCACCATAATCCCATCCTTTGAAATAACATGCCCTAATAATGACACTTTATCAAGCCAAAACTCGCATTTAGAGAACTTAGCATATAGCTGGTGTCTTCTCAAAGTCTCCAGCACAATCCTTAAATGCTCCCCATGTTCTTCTTGATTCTTCGAGTAGACAAGAACATCATCAATAAACACAACAACAAATTTATCAAGGAAATCCTTGAATACCCTGTTCATCAAATCCATAAAGGCAGCAGGTGCATTCGTCAGACCAAAAGGCATAACCACAAATTCATGGTGACCATACCTCGACCTGAAAGCAGTCTTGGGGATATCTCCTTCTTTAATCTTCAACTGGTGATATCTTGATCGTAGATCAATCTTTGAGAACATCGATGCACCCTTGAGCTGATCAAACAAATCATCAATTCGAGGCAACGGATACTTGTTCTTGATCGTCACCTTGTTCAGTTCTCTGTAGTTGATGTAGAGTCTCATAGTGCCATCCTTCTTCTTCACAAACAAGACTGGAGCACCCCATGGTGAGTGACTTGGCCTGATAAACCCTTTGTCAAGTAGCTCCTTCAATTGCGTGTGAAGCTCCTTTAATTCTACCGGGGCCATTCTGTAAGGCACTTTAGAGATTGGTTTGGTTCCTGGAGCGAGTTCAATCTCGAATTCAACTTCTCTTTCTGGCGGTAGACTCGTTAGGTCATCAGGAAACACATCTTCATATTCATGAACAACATGCACATCTTCAATTCTTGTCTTTCCTTCTTGGCTTTTGTCTACAACGTTCGCCAGATGACCCATGCAGCCACTTGCTAGAAGCTTCCTTGCTTTTATTACCGATAGAAACATGTTGGACTTCTTTCTGGACTCGCCAACATAAATGAATTTCTGATCACCTTCAGGATGGTAGATCACCTTTCGTTTTCGGCATTCGATTGAGGCATTATACTTACTTAGGAAATCTATCCCAAGAATCATGTCGTAGTCATGCATGTCGATCACAATGAGGTCGACGAAAAGTTCCCTATTGGAAATCCATAGGGGTACTGTACACAAACAATGCGTGGACAATATCACTTCTCCAGAGGGTAGTGTCGTAGTGAATCCCTGTCTCATAGGCTCTAAACGAACCTCTAACTTCTTAGCATGTGACATAGACACAAAAGAATGTGTGGCACCCGTATCAAAAAGAACATAAACATCATTACATAAGCTTGTTATCTGACCTGTGACCACATTAGAGGCTTCAGCAGCCACTTGTTCTTTCATCATGGCGTAGATTCGGGCATTTTTCGGTGGGGCTTCAAGTCTCCCTTGACTAATTAGTGGCCCTTCAAGGGAGGCTTGCATCTGATGCAGTTGGGCTTGAGGAGGAGCTCTTTGCGGGGCATTGGCATTCATAAATTTGGGGCAGTTTTTTACAAAATGGTCTTCACGCCCACATATGAAACATTGGTTTGTCCCCAATCGGCATTCCCCTGGATGTTTCTTTCCACATTTGGCACATGGTTGAAATTGTCGGTCATTGTTGTTGCGCTGACCATCATTGTGCCTTTTGTTGCCTTGGCCCTGCTGTTGTTGAGGATTACCCTTCCTCTTATTGTTCCTCCAGTTCTGATTGTTGTTGTTGTTGTTGTTGTTGTTCCTGTGGGGAGGACGGTTCTGATTGTTAGCATTGTTGGCTTGCTGGTTGGGCTGAGGCTGATTCCTTTTTAATTTCGACAGGTGGAACTCAACACGTTGAGCCCTCATAACAACCTGTTCTTGGGTCCATGGCGGACTTGCCCCATCAACAATTGCAGCAATGCCTGGTCTAAAGGCCCTGATCAACCTTCTGACCCTTTCACCTTTGTTCATAACCATCCCTGGGCATAGGCGAGCAAGCTGGTCAAACTTTGTCACCACATCAGTGACTGTCATATCCCCCTGGCATAAGCTTTCAAAATCCTCATAATGCTTCCTCATAACATTCATGTGGAAGAACTTCGTGTTGAACTCATGTACGAAGTTAGCCCATGTCATTTCTTTAACATTTCTGCTCTGTTCGATGCGGTCCCACCATATCTTGGCCTCCATGGTAAGGCAGTACGAGGCACAGAGGACCTTTTCGTTGTCCGTGAAATCCATGAGTCGTAAGGTTGCCTCAATTGTCTTTAACCATCCTTGTGTGACTAACGGGTCCTTTGAACCCTCAAAGTCAGCTGGCTTGACTCTCTTCCATCTGACCAGAAGAGGTTCTTGATAAGCTGCTCTTGGTTCAGCAGCAGGAGCTGGGACTTCATTGACTTGAGGCTGCGGAGGAGGAGGCACATCATTGCCTCGTGGTTCACCATTCTGGCCATTGGCCCTTAATGCAGCTATTTCCCTTCATTGATCCTCCAACTGCCTTTGCAGTTCAGCAATCATCGTCATAAGTCTCTCGTTGGTCTGGGTGCGAGTCTGCATTCTTCTATGGCCGTCCATCGTAAATTTCCTAAAATAATTAGGACTTAGAAATAATCTTCCATTTATGAGACAGGTTTTCACTACTATGCCATTAATCATTAATCATTCAAACCTTAATCTTATTATCATACTTATATCAATAGATCTAACTTAATATCATACTTACTTGGAGGACTTGGATTGACGTGTGGCGATATGAATTGTAATCGAAAGATTCGCTCTGATACCAAAGCCTGTAACGCCCCTTAATTCAGACGTCATAGATGTCGTTACATACTTACATTCGTACATGCTTAAACTTTAAACATATAAATAATATCAACCTTAAACCGTACTATTAATTTTATAAGTACTTAAACTTACATTCCAGGATCCATTCATACGTTTTTTTTTTTAAACTTATCATTGTTTAAAATAACAATGTTTAACTTAATTCCATAACATAATTTATTCAATCATACTTAAATTAATCATGAACTTATTTAATAATACAGGTTTATCAAATTGTAAATTCAGGACTTATAAAAATATCACATCATAACTCATTAAACATCTCATCCTTTAAAACTCATTTATTCCCACAGTTCGGCAGGCCGAACTTGGGACTTCGGCAGGCCGAACATCATCGGCAGGCCGGAGTTCCCTCAACCGACAGGCCGGCAGAGGCTTTGCAATTCGGACCAAAAATTCATCCATGTTCGGCAGGCCAGAAAATTCGATCGGCAGGCCGAACTTCTGGTCTTCGGCAGGCAGGCCAAAGGGTTCGGCAGGCCGTCCGAGACCGAATCCTTGAGAAAACTTAAAATTTTAAAACAACTCAACTTTTCGTAAAACTTAGCGGCAGTTCATAATTCATTAAAAATGACAAAATAACTTATAAAACCATAATATAAGTATTCTTAAAACTTAACATAAAAATATATGTTCAAAATATATAACTTGATTTAAATCATAAATCGTTCTTCTTGGCGTGCTTTCGGTTAAAAATCATCGTGCATGACGCTCACACGCCTTCCCATGTCCTCAACCTATTCCATGATTCTCTTACCCTTATCTACAACATGACATATAAAACATGATTAAGCTAATGCTTAGTAAGCACATATAATCCTCACAATTTAACACATTTCATAAACATCATCTTCATCATCATCATCATCATCATCATATCATAAAAGTGCCTTAAGCACAATTTTATAGAAACATATCTTTCATTACGTTGACCAAGTTAAAACTTATTCCATTTTATCTTAAGGGCCCAAGTGTTGCACCATAAATATCATCATAGGTGCGCCGTCATGAGAGGAGAAGGGTAGCTAATCCCAAACCAAACATGACATCATAACATAACATTTCATAACATTGGGTGTGCAACACTTATTAGGTGATACATATATACATACTTTTCATACTTTAAAACATGCCACAAACATCATGCATATCTTGAAATCATGTAAATCTTTCATAAGAAATCCTTTAAGGAAAAATCATCATAAAATCATCATGAATATCCTTGTAACATATCATCAAACCTTGAAAAATGTGTCATGTTGTAGGTGAGAATGTACTTACCTTAACGATAGCTTACTTAACCTTAAAAATGCACTTGGTGACGACGTCGCGGTCTCGATGTGCTCGCTTCCTTGAGTGTTCATGCCATTTATCCATTTAAAGATGCAATAAAAATCAATACTTATCATGAAATATCCATACACATAACATTCATTCATATAATATTCACATATACATACACTCATGTATACATTCATCACATTTCAGACATATCCCATAATCATCATCATAAAATTATCATCAAAACATGTAAACGCTATTCATAACATGCTTCCTTAAAAATCAAAACATTTCATACATTGTAAACATGAAAATCTTTTTGAAAAACATTTTCTAATAATTTAAAACACATATATTTAATTTAAAACTCCATACAATCATCATATTATCATGCATAAAATCATGTAAATACATAAAACGTTTAATAAAACGAAAATCCCAAAAACAACATTATCAAGACATTTCATAATCATAAAATACTTTCATCTTACATACTCATACACATGCATATTTTAACAACTTTTCATGAAAACGTCATATTTACCCCATGAATGAACATTACATTTTTTTTATTCATCAAAATCAAACAGTAACATTACTGCGAAGGGTAGAAGACAGAAATATCCATTTTTCATAAAACATTCCTATGATATGAAACGTGAAGAAACATCACATGAACATCATAATAAAAACTCAGAACAAAAATACAATTCCTGGAGAGGATATTGTAGACAAAACGAGGAGAAGAATTTCTTTTAAAAAAAACAGAAAACTAAATTCATACCTTGAAGTTTCTTCTCAAAATTCTTGAATTCAACCAACGAAATAAGACTTTTCTTTTAATATCCTCAGAAAATTTTTGGGAAAGAGAGAGAGGGAAATTTCGTGAAGAAGAGAAGAGGAAGACAGGGAAATCAGAAAATGTCTTAGAACAGAGAGAGAGAGAGAGAGAAATATTCTGAGGAGAAGAACGTTAGAATTTTTTTTTTAACGTAATGTGTATAATGAAGAGTCATTACTCTTCATTAAGTCAGAAATTTCTGACTGTTAGGAGGGGCATGAGGCGTGGAGGAAGGAGAGAAAAGAGGAAATTAAACAAACCATTTACAACTTTCCATGTTTGCCCAATTAAAATAGGAAATCATTTAAATTCACACACATTAATGTAGGTCAAACCCCTTTTAATTTCCTTTACTGATAAAAACATTCCATTATTTTGCCAATTAATCACAATTAATTCACCTAATTAATATAATTATCTCAACTATAACTCTGGAGAGATTTCTGCTGACTACTCGTCAGCCGTGTTCGACCTGCCGGTTCCACAAGTTTGGCCTGCCGGAGGGTTTCTTCGGCCTGCCGATCTCGGGCAAGAAGTTCGGCCTGCCGATTTTAAAATTTTGGCCTGCCGATTTGTCATTAAATGCCTTACAATAAAACATTCATACATCATTGCATCATAAATAAACATATACTTAAAAATTTCTCATGAACACTAGAGCACAACGATCCCATGCGGTCGTCACCTGTCACAAAACTTGACAAAAAGTTAGTAACATGCACATCATATATCATATCATATAAGAAAATTTATTGTTAAAATTCCTTATCAACGTTACTAACTTAACGTGGTCCGTTACATAAAATAAGGGAGTGTTACATGATGCACCACATCGGTGAAACTTATGACAAGTTCAGGGAGTTTTGGGTTGAAGTGAAAAAGCAATTAGGTAGACCCATAAACGCACTTTGATCCAATTGAGGTAGAGAATACCTTTCTAATAAGTTCTTGGGACACTTTTTAGAGAATGAAATTTTATCCCATTTGACTACGTCAGGCACACCGTAATAGAATGGCAGGACTGAGAGAAGGAATAGGACTTTGTTGGACATGGTTAGGTCCATGATGAGTTATTCATCATTGCTTTTATCCTTTTGGGGATATGCACTACAAACCGCGTGTTATATTTTGAACAATATGCCTTCAAAATCGGTTTCTAAAACTCCTCACGAGTTGTGGACAGCAAGAAGACATCCTTAAACCATATTCATATTTGGGGATGTTTGGCCCATGTCCTGTTTAGGGATGCAAATAAGTTGAAAACACATTCGAAAGTTTGTGTGTTTTTAGGATATCCAAAAGGGACTAAAGGGGGTTATTTCTATAACCCAAAGGAAAATAAAGTCGTGGTTTCAACTAATACAACTTTCATTGAGGAAAGTTACATGGATGACTTTAAGCCTCGTAGCAAAGTAGTGCTCGAGGAGTTGGCGAGTGATTTGATCACTCTAGGGGTTCAAATTAAACCACTTCAATTGGTGTAGACAAACAAACGGAACCCGAACAAAAACCTAAGGGGCTTTGGTAGAGTGGGAGGATTAGACGTCAACCTGAGAGGTATATGCTTAATGGTGAGGCCTTTTTGGCTGAACTAGATGAACATGATGAAGATCCTTATACTTACGTAGAGGTTATAGAGGATGTTAATTCGAAACTCTGGACAGAGGCCATAAACATAGAGATGAAATCTATAGAGACTGATAAGGTTTGGGAGCTTGTAGGTCTTCCCAAAGGGGTAAAACCGATAGGGTGTAAGTGAATCTATAAGAGAAAGAAAAGAGTGGATGGAAAAGTCAAAACCTATAAGGCTAGACTGGTAGCTAAGGGATACACGCAAAACGAAGGAATCGATTGTGAGGAAACCTTTTCGTCTATAGCCATGCTTAAGTCCATCTACATTCTCATGTCCATTGTTGCCACTCCTGACTACGAGATTTGGCAAATGGATGTCAAGATGGCATTTCTAAATGGCTATCTTGATGAGTCCATTTATATGGAACAACCAGACGGGTTCTAGGCTAAGGGTCAAGAGGGTAAGGTTTATAAGCTGCTAAAGTCAATTTATAGACTGAAGCAAGCTTCCCATTCTTGGAACATAAGATTTGATCAAGTGATCAAGACTTATGGGTTTGTACAAAATGTGGACGAACCGTGTGTTTACAAACACATAAAGGATAGGAAGGTGGTTCTTCTACTACTCTATGTAGAGGATATTTTGCTAATTAAAAATGACGTTGGGGCATTATCATCGGTCAAATTATGGTTGACCAAGCAGTTTGATATGAAAAACTTATGTGAGGCTTATTTTGTTCTCGGTATCTAGATCTTTCTAGATAAGAAGAATAGAATAATAGCTTTGTCCCAAGCCGGCTACATAGATAAAATTCTCAAGAGGTTTGCAATGCAGGATTCCAAGAAAGATGGGAAGCCATCTAGTTCTGGAATTACTCTTTCAAAAAAAGACTCACCAAAGTCTAATGAGGAAAGAAAATATATAAAAAAAAGTGCTTTATGCTTCAACAGTGGGTAGTCTCATGTATGCCATGCTTTACACATTACCGAATATTTGTTATGCAGTCAAGATTGTAAGTCGATTTCAAGCGGATCCAGGACCGAACCCTTGGGTTACGGTCAAGCATATTTCAAGTACCTAAGAAGGACTGAAGGGTATATGCTTGTGTATTCAGGTGAGGATTTAACTCCTTTAGGATACACTGACTCAGATTTTCAATCTTGTCTGGATTCAAGGAGATTGACTTCTGGTTTTGTGTTTACTCTGGGCGGGGGTGCCATTAGTTAGAAAAGTGTGAAACAAGATTATAGCGGGGGTGCCATTAGTTGGAGAATGTGAAACAAGATTTCACTTCGGATTCAACGATGGAGGCCGAGTCTATGACAGCTAGTGATGCTTCGAAAGAAGCAGTGTGGTTCCACAAGTTCCTTAGGGATCTTAAGGTAGTTCCTAGTATGGATAAGGTAGTATCACTGTACTATGATAACAGTGCGGTGATAGTTGATGCTAAGGAACCAAGATTTCACAAGAAGAGTAAATATATTGATCAAAAGTATCATGTGATAAAGGACTTTGTAGAGGGTAGGCATGTCGCTGTTTGCAAAATCCCGTCAGAGGATAATTTAGCTGTTCTATTCACGAAAACACTTATCGGGAGAGTCTTTAAGAGGCATGTGGAAGCTATGGGAATGCGAGATTTGTCATATTTACTCACTTAGTGCATGTGAAAAATTGTTGGACATATAAGCCCTAAGGAGTAAAAATGTAATATGTTTTTGTAGACATTTTTATCAATAAAGAATTTATTTATTATTTATATACAAAATCCTGTCCTCTTTATATTCATATTTGTTGAATGTATGATAAACAAACAAAATTTTGAGTCTGTAGGTCTAAAGCTTTAAGAATTAGGCATATGATGGACAGATTAAGGTGACGGTCTAAATTGTAAGATCCGCAATCGAGAGAATAAAGTTGGGCGTTTTATTCATGTAAAGATTGTTATGTTGTCTATATCCCTAACGAGAGATGGTTTGTCTTGGCCATCGAGATGGACTCTGCGAATAGGAACATTAGTGCATTGTCATAGGTGACGATGCATTGGATCAGGACATAAAGTGTAATTGATTTGGATTAATAATTCTGTCTTGACAAATAAGTTCACTTTAGACAATCATATGTGTTATATGTTAATCCTAAGATGAATAATGAGTCCATTGTCTTGACTTATGTCTTTTGATGTACCAAAGGGTGACATTCACAATTTGTAGTGGTAGGCATACCGATACGTTGGAGACATGACTCTTGATAGCGTAGACTTGTTATTCATAGAAATGGAATCCGTAGCTCCTCTTTAGGAATTGTTGATATCCTCTTACATGCGTTATCCTGTAATTAGAAAACTAGAGCGCTCAACCATTTGAATACATAGGTGTAACCAAATGGTATACTGTCTTTGGATAGTAAGTTTCTAATGGTGAGACAATGGAACGTAAGAGAAAAATAATCATGAAGGTAAGACAGAAATTATTCTTAAGCCGATTATGGATAATCCTATAGGGATACGACACATTATGATATGTCATGGAGACTTATCTATTCGAGCCTCATAATTTTATATAGATCGAGAGTGCAGCTCTAAGCTTTAGTGAAGTAGCATTAGAGTTGATAATTATGAAATGTATATTTGGGATATTGGGTTTCATTATTATCAAGAACTCAAACTATATAGGTCCATCAGATCCTCTTTGTTAGCTCATAATAAATCCTGTAACGATACAGTATGCTTTTCCAATAAATTGGTGACTTATGTCAAATTATTAGAGTGCCTAAAATTTGAGTTAATTGGATTTAATAATTCATGTTAATTTATCAGTTGAATTAATTTTGTAATTAATTTAAGATAAACTTATTGGTTTATCGGTTGAATTAATTTGGTAAATTAATTCAAGATAAATATGTTGAATTATTATGGATAATATCTTATTTGTATGAGTTTATCTAGATATGACTATTTTAATCAAATAACTTCTCTATTGGATTATTTGAATTAAAATTGAGGCTATATCAAAAGATACCCATAACTAATAAGATAGGAATGATCCAATTGATTGAGATAGGATCTATTGGATCAACCTTTAGAGTTTGAATTAAATTCAAACTCCAGAATCAGTAATGGCGCAGTCAACCGTGCCTTTGTATTGCGGTCGACTGCGGCAAGCGTAATCAAAATCTGATTATGTGGATCAAATTCTAAAACTAATTCAAACTCAAATTTTGAGGTCTTATCTGATAAGGTTTGACCCCAGGTCCGACCTCTATATTAGGGGAATGGGTCTTCATTATTATTTAGATCAGTTGAGAAATTAAGAGTAAGACTCTGCTGCGTGAGACTTTGAAACGCCTTGAGAGCTATTGTTCACAAATCACGAACTATAGCTTTGGGTTTTCTTAATTCGTTGGAAGGAGAGTCACCAGGGAAAAGTTGTACAATATGTGCCCACACGCACTCTAATCGTGGATACAGAATAGCAAAAAAGACCATTGGTTGAGGCTCTTTTGGAACGCCTTTCTCTTCACAGATTACTGGAGCTTTTCGGCATACAAGGTTAACAAGACCTGGTTAATTTATGCATATAGCATGTCAAACTTGTGTTTTGAAAAATACTTTGATGAAAATTTTAAAATTTCCGTTGCGTACTACTTTTCCAACATTGTTTATGATGAAATCAGAAGTTTATAATGTAAAATTTTTTAATGAAAACTATATGTTTTAATTTACATTTAAAGTTTTAAAACTTACAAAATATTATTCCGTAGATTTAAGTACTTATGTCAATGCATGTTTAAGATTACGATTATGTAGTTAAGTAACGGCTACATAGGCACGGTTTAAGATGTCCTCTCAAGGCCCAATGCCAAGCCTAGCCGTCATGATGGCTCAAATCACAAAAAGCGGTATTAGTTGCCAACTTCCTAAGCGAGTAGGACAACACCTAGAATCACATGAATGCTACAACCGATGCTTCAAGATGATCAACACTCAGAGTACAAATTCAGGCGAGAATATTTGGAGTTAAAACCATAGAAGAGGTTCATTGACCAGTCGACAGAAGATCCAGAGGTTCCATGGAAACTCTTTCGGATGTCAAAAATGATTAATAAATCTCACAAATCTTAATGTAACCTTTGCAATTATTATATTAAAAAAGAAAGAAAGAGAAAAGGGGAAGGAGAAGAGAAGAAAGGAATTATCAAGACTTCCCTCATTTCTACCTTAACTCTTACTTCTTATTTTATTTTACACTTCACCCCTCTTTATTATACGTAGGGAGCTACAATCAAGGCTGCTACACTCTAAAAAGAAAGGAAGTATGCAGGTCTTTCACAACTTAATTGCTAATCCATGACTAAAGCAGCCCCTCATGAAGTATATAAGCAGATCCTCACTAAAAGCCGACTCTATATGTGGATAGACAACGCCCTACACTTTGCCATGAGAATAAAGGAAGTCATAGCCAAGATACACAAAGAACAAAAGAACGAAGTCTTCTTCAAAGAATAACCACCAAAGCTAATGATGTCAAGACACTTCTCTGACGAATGAATGAGGACCTTATTAGAAAGAATTTTTTGGTTTGGACCATTAACGAGGACATAGATATTTAGTTTGGGAACGACATAGAGAATTAGATAGGTTCAATACCACTACGTGGTTAGTGGTATGCCATGCCATATGATTAAACAAGTATACGTATAGTATAAAAAGTAAGATTTATGTATGAACAACAGAAGCTTTTGATGGCAAAAAACTTATGTTTTGTGACTTGCTGGAGACGAGAAAGGTCTCGATCTCAATAACGGTTTATGATGTGGAATAATTACTAACAAAAAAAAAGACAATATTTAGCAATTTCTTGATATAAAAGTATGATTGATATATGTATGAATTTTATGAACTATGATTGTTGTATGTATTATAAATACAATATGACTCATAAGTATGATATGAAATACTTGCTAACAAAAGAAAAATGCTTAGCAACTCTATGATACAAAAGTATGAATGACATGTATATGTATAATATATTTATGAATGTTGTGTGTATGTATGATATGCATATGAATGCTATGATTGATGCTTGTTATCTGTGTTATAAATACGATATAGTTTATAAGTACCATGAGATGCATAACGAACATGCACAATAATATTGATAAGAAAGCCAATTAAGAACCCAATTTATTAGATTACGATAAAAGGATAAATTCCATATAATCAGAAGCTTAATAAGGATAAGTATACAGATCCTTACAAGAAATTAGGATGTAAGCAAAAGTCCAAGATATAAGAGAAGAACTTCCCAGAGGTTACAGACTATCTATAGGTAGTTACTTCAAATTAATATCTGACCAAACAAACTCCACTATAGTAATCTAATAATGAGATATCCCCTCCCCAGCCTACTGTAAAATATAAAAAATAAAAATCAATCAATAAATAAATAAAAATAAATAAGTTATGTGGATCGGTCGAACACCATCCTAGAAGAAGTCAAGATCATGTTGAGTAGAGTTTGTTGAAGCAAAGTTGCTTCCACTCAACTAAGAGACATAAGAAACATCACAAGGGTATTATAAGATGATAAGAATGACAATATACAGTCTTTAACATACCCGCTTAATTAAGAAGGAAATGATTTCAGATTGGTTTAATATTTAAACCCCTTTGATAGAGCTACGCAACTTAGATAGAATAGCATAACAACAGGAAACCAATAGAAATTCTTGAACAATATATAAATATATATATCCCATCATATGACTCGATGACACCTAGTCATCGATAGCCAAAAGACCCACTTAAGATAAGCAAATAGACATTTTTTTAAGGACATAGTCTGTCATATTATTAAATGACCTTTAGTCATCAACGGATAGATAACAAATTTAAGATGAGTAGATAAAGACGTTCAATTAAGGTAGTAAATAGAATATAATAAGATGGGGTAGTAAACTTACCTCATCCCAATTTATTAAGCTAAGAAGACCACCTCAAGTAGAAGTGGTCTCCCTTTAGTTTATGGAGTCTACAGATAGGAAAAGGTTATCGAATAAGTAAGATCAGAGACTTTGGAGTCAAATACCGAACCCTTACTAGTAATTAGGCACTACGAAATGCGAGCATAGGGGTAAGTAAAAACCCTTAGCCAGTTAAGACGTGCCATAACAAAGAGAAATCCTCTAGGATTAATGGTGAAGTGAACTGATGGGAGGATCGCTCAACCTTTTAAAGAAAACTTAGTTATGTAGCTGAGGGTCGGAATAACCATATGTTATTTTTAATTAAAAAAATAATTACAAGTGTGCTTAGTCATGAAAAATAAGCCCAACTATGATGTCAACCTAATAGCAAAATTTTCTGAGACTCATAACAAAAGACCTCTAAAGTTGAGGCTACAATATTTATGGCGCATTCCTTAAGGAATGATAGACAAGAAGGACTGACATCCTTTGGGAGTATCGATGAGTTCTCTATGATAAACCTACAGATAGTAAAGACTAGAGAATCGATGACATTTAATCAATATGAATAGCAAGTTTAAGAGACCCATTAGCTATGAAAAAAAAAGTTTAAGTACCTGATTAAGTTAAGATTAAGAAGACAAGAAGAGAGTGAAGACAAGCATATGGTTCCTTATTGAATGAGTCCACGGCACTTAGTCTGGCTCGGACTCGACAATGAGAAAGAATAGGAATAGAAGATAGTCTAAGAAGGCTCTCAAAGCCTGAGACACAAGCCTTTGTAGAAGTAGTAAGGAAGCCTTAGAACGATACAGGACACTAAAGTGGCCTAGAAAGAAGGAACACATAGCTAGGTATAGACACGAAATCCACGTGTTGAGAAAGTTAAGACACATCATGAATGTTCCCATAGTGAAACAGGATTGGTTAAAACCTTGAAGGAGAGATAAGTTACACAAATGGTAAAATACTGTAAGACAACTTAAGCAGGATTATGCGTTGAATAATTCGAGACAGTTAAGGCTAGAATGACACCTATTTTCTTAGGAAATAAGTGCTCGAAAGACTAGAATTATAATTTCAAGGTAGGTAGGACGTAGAGAAGACTCTATAAACCTTTAACAGGTTAAAGGAGAGAGTATAGTTTTGCTCTCCTAGAAGAGCATACCCCACTCAGCAACATGCGATTTAGATCTAGAATGATTTCTTAATCATAAAAGGGCTATAAAAAGCATAAAGCTACCTAATCCTTTACGGTATGCTATGGTAGCATGTCTTAGATTTTAGAGTAAGTACAAGTAAAAGGAATCAATAGTACAATTTTATACGCTATGAGAATTTGCTTGTCTTGATATGTCACGATAGCATTCCAAGACTTCTAGAATAAGCCCGACTAAGGAGAATTCATGGTACGATCTCCATATGTCAAGGGACTCAATGTACCCCATTATATAGTATCACAATGGGATTTTCTGCTAAAAAAAGAAAAATAAAACATCCAAATTCCCCTTAAGAAACTAGAAGAAATTATTATAAGACACACTAATTTCAATTAGAAATTGTCAAAATGATGTAGATGATCAAGTAGAAGATAGAAAATTTTTCATGACCAACAGAGAGGTCACTTGAGCAAAACGATGAAAAACCCTACAAATATAAAAAATGGGAATGAACTCCTTCATACTCGTGCACCTAATGGGAAGCAAGACATGTTCAAGAGAGATATGAAAGGATAAGCTTAAGCGTTATGAATGCTTAGAAGTTTTAACACAAGTAGATAAACATGTTTTAGATAATCATTATCACTAATTTGGATGATTGGATGATAAAAACCCATAAATTAAGTAACAAAAAGATGAACTTTCTGGCCAGTTTTCTATGTACTAAATCATGACTTGGATGTAGATACGCAACCTACAATACGAAATAGATTAGTACAAGTCCTGGGAAAAAAGAAAGATGGCCTCAGGAAAATGAGACCATATTTCCATATCAAGATACTTGGGGTAGAATTGCTAAAAGAAAGAAAACCATATAGGATTAAGTTATGAAGCCATAGGATATCTTTAGTTTATCTCAATTTTTGAGGACAAAAAGTTTGTAAGGTGGGTAGATTGCAATAACCAAAAAAATCCAAAAATTAATAAGTACGATTAATTAAGAATTTTTCCATAATTACTTGAGAAAGTAAAGGATTAGAATTTATAAAAATGCAATTTGTAAGTCTTAACAATTATAAGACTTTAGAAATAAATAATGTTATAAATACATAATTTTATTTACTTTATTTATGAAACATATAGCAAATGTGATGTTAAGATAGTACACTTGAATAATTAAAAATAATTATTCAATGTACTAAACTAAAAGTTTATAATTCAATAATTTCATATATGAGCCAAAGTAGCGACATTTACTAGAATCTCAATTAGAATATTTAAATTGAATTTATATGATAAAAAAGAACTTCCAACTTTATATGATTATAAAGAATTCCTATACTATGCCAGTTCAAGTTAATGTGTAACCATCAATACAATGCCATGATCAAGAAATGGTAGGCATAAAGTTTATGCATGAAAAATTGATCTTGATTTTTATGACATCACAAGATATGACAAGGGTTTTCTAAGTCATAAGAATTATTAGAAATTCAAGAATTCACGATGTCTTATATGTGCATAGTAAATTACTTACCAACGTAAATAACTGTGTGAAATTTATAATAATAATAAATTATTATTATTACAAAAAAAAACATTAATGGAACTCATTATATTACACGAACCCGTAAGGCAAACGCAAAATCACAAGCTGATAAATTTCGATCCATAAAGTGATTAAGAAAAGTTTAAAAAGTATCCATAGATTGGATTGGAGTCATAAACAACATTTTATGAGGAATAGTTTAGGTTATATCCATAAAGCGTATAATTGTGCTAAGTCTATATTTTGAATTAAATTAACTTACAGATAATCAATTTAATTTACAAAAATTTTCATAAATTATGTCTATTATTTTATGATGAAATTAGAAGTTTATAATATAAAAATTTTTAATGAAAAATATATGTTGTAATTTACATTTTAAAGTTTTAAAATTTATAAGAAATTGTCTTTATCAAAGTTCTAAATGCATAATGTTATAAAAAAAAATAAGTAAATGTAGTGCATAAACTTAATCATTTGTTTTGAAGGAAAATGTGTCAAAGTTTATTGTTTCAAAATAAAATCATAAAATCCATAAAATATAGATAATTCATGAAAATGATTTTCATAATAGTATGAATATTTTAGTAAGATAATAATACAATAAGAGAATTAGAATTTATGTAATTATTTTTAAAGAACAAGAATATTACATTTTTAAAAGCACAGTTGTGTCTATACAAATTTCAGGTTTATGATTCAAAAGCTTGATTGAACCACCTATGACACAGATTAGACTGTGTAGACTACAAGATTGTCTATAAATATATGGGCACAAAAAAGAGAGAAATTTCAGCCAATCAAACTCAGCCAACTCTCTTTCTACTCTCTCTACTTTCTCTTTTGTCCCTTTACTATCAAAAACTATGGTCAAGATTCTAGCCTCTATTTTCGACACCTCCTGCACCAACAGAAAGCTCTCATCGAGTTGAGTTCAATGGTGTATCATGTCACCTACAACTCTGTTGGAGTAGGTTGCATTCTCTGGTCAAAGTGGTAGAAATAGCCAAAACTTTCCGGTGAGATATCTTCGTCATCTAGCATTCGATAGATGTGATTCATATTCTTACACAACCACCATGATAAGAGAAACAAGACCCATCCTTGGTTGTACCTCAACAACTGTTGGAAAGCTCTGTCCATCTACCCCCCGTCGCCGCCACCATCAATTATGCTAACTGAGCCGTCGGTAAGCTGAAGACTGCTGACGAGTAATCAACAGATAATATCTAAAAAAAAATGTGACATTGATGATTAATATGATTCGTTGTGAAAATTTTGAATAATTGGTATATCTTTGTCTTTTTCCTTATTCATGTTAGGGAATGTTTGAATTTTAAGATGTTACGAGAGTTCGTAGAGCGAGTCCTAACTCCAGGCTCTGTGGCAAGTAGAGATGACCAGCTAGCCCAGGATGCGTAGAACCGCCTAGGCAACGAAAGTGAGAACACCTCAAAACCCCTGAATATTATTCATATGATTTTCGGAGGGCCTGTAACCGGGGACTCTTTGAGTGGACGGTGCGCTTATGCCCAAGAAGCTCGGCTAGTCAAAAAGGCAACCTTGTGAACATATCCAAACATGTGAACAAAATCTACCGACAACAGGATGTCCCGATCACTTTTACCAAGGAGGAGGCAGATAAGCTTATCCACCTGCACAATGACGCCTTCGTGTGTGAGCAACAGATCGCCAACAATATAGTTCAATGAGTGCTGATCGACAACGATTGCTTAGCTGATATACTCTTCAAACAGGCCTATGATAAGCTAAAAATCAGTAATACTACCCTTCTCCTGATCCAAACACTCTTATATGGCTTCACTGGCGAGTGCGTCCTAGCAGTCGAAAAGGTTGACCTATCAGTCACTTTCAATGAGGGGCCTGCTTGGGTAACACATATCATCGACTTCCTAGTTATCGACAAACTCTCACAGTACAACATCATCATCGACCGTCTAACGTTGAATGCCTTGAAGGCCATGGTCTCCACACACCACCTGGCCATGAAATTTCCAATAGACAATGGGGTCAGAGTTATTAGGTCGCAACAAAAGGATTCCCAAGCATGCTACGCAAATGCTGTCAAGGCCGCATCAGCTCGGCACCTAAACGTCTCGGCCATTTATAAGGTCAATGAGATCCAGTTCCCCACCGAGCAAGCACCTAAGATACTTTCAAACCTCGACCCCCGTCTGCCTAAAGAGGAGGTGAGAGCCACCCCTATTGAGGATTTGGTGCCGTTCAACCTAGACCTGGTACATCCGACTGCACGATCCAACTCGGTTCTCAGCTGAAAACAGAGATCCGGGTCGACCTGGAAAAGTTCGTCATGGAGTATCGGGATGTGTTCGCATGGTCACATGAGAATATGCCCAGCATTGATCCTAGTATCATTAGTCACCAGCTAAATGTCTGACCAGACTATAAGCTGGTAATTCAGAAGAAGGGAGCCTTCAACCCGAAGAGGTATGCTACCGTTAACGAAGAAGTCTAGAAGCTCTTGAAAGCCAGATTCATCTGAGAAGTAAAATATCCAAAGTGGCTAGCAAATGAGGTTCTCGTCAAGAAGGCAAATGAAAAATGATGAGTTTGTATTGACTATATTGACCTAAATAAGGCTTGTCCCAAGGACTGCTTTCCATTACCCCAGATAGATTAGCTTGTGGATGCGACCGCCAGGAACCAGTTGCTAAGCTTCATAGATGCTTAATCTGGCTACAATCAAATCTAGATGGTTGAGGAAGACCAAATAAAAACCGCCTTTGTCATTGATCAAGGGCTTTACAGCTACCTGGTTATGCCCTTTGGACTCAAGAATGCCAGATCTACCTACCATGCCTAGTTAACAAAATATTTGCTTGGCTGATTGGTAAGACCATAGAAGTTTACGTGGACGATATGCTAGTCAAATCCATCTGAGCGGTAGACCACATGGCCGATCTCTGAGCGAGCTTTGACATTCTCCTAGAGTATGGGATGAAACTCAACCTAGCAAAATGCACATTCGGGGTGAGCTCCGACAAGTTTCTCAGATTCATGGTCAACCAGAGAGGAATTGAGGTCAATCTAACAAAAACTCAAGTTGTAATTGATATACATTCACCTTAGACTGTCAAGGAGGTGTAGAAGCTTACCAGCATAATGGCAGCCCTTTCTAGGTTTGTCCCCCGGTCATCGATAAGTGCCACCCATTTTTTTAGCCCCTCAAGGGGAGGTTTGAGTGGAGCAGGGAGTGTGAAGACGCCTTTCAAAATTTAAAGAGGTACTTAGCCATGTCCCCACTCCTATCCAAACCTCTGCTGGGAGAAGTTTTATATGCCTACCTCACCGTGTCGAAAAAGGCTATCAACTCGGTCCTTATTTGAGAAAAAGACGGAGTTCAAAAGCCTGTCTGTTATACAAGTCATGTGTTCTAGGGTGCCAAGGAGAGGTACCCCTGCTGGAAAAACTTGCATTTGCTCTTGTCATTTTGGCTCAGAAACTGCGGCCGTATTTTCAAGGCCACACAATTCGGGTGCCGACAAAGTTCCCCCTCTAGCAAGTTCTCTAGAGCCTAGAAATATCTAGGCGAATGGCCAAGTTGTCGATCAAGCTCGGTCAATACGATATTCATTTTGTCTTGAGGATGGCCATTAAGGCCCAGGCCCTTGCTGATTTCATTATCGAGTTCACTGATGCCTTGCCAAGCACACCATTAGCTGAGAAAACCCCCATTGAAGATCAAGACACCCTGAGCAGCAGCGGAGGTAATGATGCCCCTGAGCCAGAATCAAAATGGAAACTCTTTGTGGATAGATCCTCCTATGTTGAGGGTTCTGGTGCTAGACTGATCCTAATTAGCCCAGACAGATATAAGACAATCTATGCACTACAGTTCGACTTCAAGGCCTTCAACAATGAGGTCTAGTATGAAGCACTCCTGGCCAAACTCAGAATTGTGAAAGACCTCAGGGTGCACATCATAACAATCCACAGCGGCTCCATGCTCGTCATCCAACAAGTTACTAGGGTGTTCCAAGCCTGAACAGAATCCATGACCACGTATTTACAAGAGGTCAAGGCATTGCTTGGGCAGTTTAAAGCTTACTCATTTAGGTAGATCCTTAGATCTAAAAATTTTGAGGCAGATGCACTTGCTCAGCTGGCCTCAGGCTCTGGTGACAGCGAGCTCATGACGGTCCCCATTGAAAGATTAGCCGAGCCAAATATCAGCAAGGAAGTGGCAAGTGTAGTCGAAGAGCAAGAAACTACCTAGATGGAGCCGATCCTCTAATACCTGACTATAGTCGAATTGTCCAAGGACCGAGAACAGGCACGTTGGATTCGCAATAACTCAGCCTGGTATTCGATGATTGGCAAAAAGTTTTATCGGTGAGGCTACACTACCCCATGTTTGAAGTGCGTAGGGCTTGGAGAAGCTCAATATTTAATGAAGGAGATCCATGAAGGGCTATACGGCAATCACTCGGGGGACGATCTTTGGCCCAGAAGTGTCTTCGGTAAGGATAATACTGGCCAACCATGGAATAAGACTATTAGGACTTTGCGCAGAAATGCCTTAAATGCCAGTAATTTGCTGGGGTGCCTGAACATCATGCCGATTGCTCACCTTGGTGACATAGCATGGCCTTTTACCAAATGGGCCATCGACCTCATCGGACCCCTTCTTCAGGCCTGGTCTCAATTTAAGTATTGTATTATGGCCATCGACTACCTAATGAAGTAGGTGGAAGTAGAGCCGCGCTACAACATGCCAAATGCATTAACTTCATATGGAAAAATATCATTTGCCAGTTTGGGATCCCACACGTCATTGTGATCGACAACGCTAAACAGTTTGAGTCTTCAAGTCTCCTTCGCCTATATGAGCAGCTCGACATCAAGAAGGTCTTCTCCTCCCCATGCTACCCTTAGAGCAATAGGTAGGTAGAAGCTGTTAATAAGATGATCAAAGACAACCTTAAGAAAAAACTCAAGGACCTCAAAGGCGCGTGGATCTACGAGCTCCCAAAGGTGCTCTAGGCATACCGAACAACTGCCTAGACTACCACAGGGAAAATTCCATTCTCCCTCGTCTATGGGGCCCAGGCTGTCATCCCGACAGAAGTTGGGCTACCGAGCTTCAGGGTTGAGTAGTATGAAGAAATTCAAAACGCTGAGATTATGATCTCTGAACTTGATCTGCTCGAGGAGAAGAGGAATCGTGCTGCGATCTGTAATGCAAGTTGGAACCAAGTCGTTGCATGGTATTATAACAAACGGGTCCAACCGAGGAGTTTCAAAGTTAGTGATTGAGTGTTAAAAAGGGTCATTGTTTAGTAGTCTGGGCTGGGGCCCTTCGGCCTGAAATGGGACGGACCATATAGAGTAGTTATAATTGTTTGTCCAAGCACCTATCGGCTGTCCGACATGGAAGGCAACATGCTCAATCATCCTTGGAATGCTGAGCTTTTGAAGAAATTTTTTTGGTAATTGGAGCCAGAAACCTTTTTTGATTAGCCACATTCTTTTGTAACTAGACTTGCTAAATAGGGCTAGAATGTAAAAATACACATATCAATGAAAATTCTAAAATTTTGCACAATTCCATTGAACAATTTCTATTAAGAATATTTAACTCCTGAAGAAAGGAGCCATAACTCTAGCCCGAGGGACCCGACACCAACTCCCAAAGATAGAGAGTCATCCTGACCAACCAGGCTGGGGGCTGGTCGGCATAACGCCGACCATTAGCCTGTCGCTGCACAGACCACCTGAACAGAGTCACCCTAATATGACCATACCTAACCAACATTAGACTTGTAAAAGTTCAAATGAACTTAAACAAGTCTAAGGGGGCAATAGGGTATAGGGTAACATATGCCATTGTGCTCCACCCGATCGAGAAATGGACTTTCCCTGCTTAGGTAAACTCGGTGAACACATATGGTCTATTTTTGAGAAAGTATGTTACCAAGGAACATTCAATTTTCCAAGGACATTTCGTTACTGAGACACTAAACTTGGCAAAAATAGAATTGAGAAGACACGAGTTCAGAATCCATTTCCAAGAATGTTTTCTCCTAAGGAACATTCAACTTGGGGGAATTTTTAACCCAATTCCTCTTTCAAGAAGCATCTAACTCAGAAAAATAAGGTTTAAACTTCATTCCCGAGGAGCTCTCCAGTTGATAGTCCAACAAGCTTTTGAAAAATGAAATTAGCATTTCATCCGAGAACAATCGCACTTGGAAAATTTTGAATTCAAATTACAAAAAATTCCAAGAAGTGATAAACTTAGATAAGAAATAAAATTTCATTAAATGAAAGTTGGGGGGAGGTACAAATAACCAGATACCTCCCAAGCTCGGATGGAGAATTACAAAAGAAGGGAACAAAATACAAAAAGTTCACGCCTGGGCTCTGTCTCTAACATCGTTATCATTCCCGCCATCTACCTCGTCTTCGCCGTCTACCTCGACCACCTCCTCTGGATTGGGCTGTTGCACTTCTTTTCGCTTGGGCTTGACAATGAGGGACCAATCGAAGTCGACTGCCTCGGTATTCTTTTCAATAATATAATCTCACAGGTCAATTATCCTAAGGTAGTAGTAGTCTACATACTCCAGAGATGACTTAAACTCCTATACAGCTTGGGCTAGATGGTAGTGCAGCTCTTCCTGTAGGAACCACTGGTGCTTGGCATGAAAAGCTCGAAGTTGGGACCTCAAATGGTCGATCTCATCCCGAGCTTGGTTGGCCTCGTTCCTTGCCTGCTTCGCCACCACTTTGGCCTACTTGGCTATTCCGTCACCTTATTGGCCTCGGCTTTGGCTCGAGAAAGAGACTCCTTGATTTGATCAAGCTCGATGTTCTTGGACTCGAGCTCCTTCTCGACTGCGTCCTTCTCGAACATGGTCGTATTGTGTTTCTCCTTCTTAAAGCTGAGCTCCTTTCGCTTGGCCATATGGGCCAGCACTAGAAACTCGCAGGCCTAAAATAGATTAAGGTTAGAGCACAGCAAATCCAAAAGTTAAAAGGAGCTCAGGATAGGAGTTTTGCTTACTTTGGCGGTCGAACGAAAGGTAGCGCTGAACAGGCCATCATAGTTCTCTCCCCAAAGATTTTTTAAAAATGACTTCTTGGGGATAGCCTTGGTGAGGTTATCAATAATGAGGTGCTGAGTGTTCCTATGCCTCCTCGAAGGATCCACCGAGACAGGTGGTACGACAGTTGTTACGGCAGGTGGCTAGGGTTGGTTGGATGAAGCCCCCTCTCTCGCCAGTGAAGGTGGGGGAACAACTTGGACTGCCTGGGGTGGCTGCTTGGTCTGTGGTGGCTGCTCAAACCTACCAAGCTGCTCTGATCTCAAGGTCTTCTTCTGTTTAGACCCGGCAACGGCCTTCCTTTTAGATCAACAAAGACTCTCCATCAAAGCTCGCCTTTCTTCTCAGGTAGTCGACCGGTAAGACATATTTACAACAAACAGCAACAAAATCTCTCAAGTCAAAGCAAGCTCAACAAAGCTAAAAAAAAAAAAAAAACTCAGAGCTCACCACCAATCTAGAGCTGCCCTGATGGATATAGGAACCAAAGAATATCATCGAGGTCTTCATCTGCTACGGGTGGCCCCACATCAAAGAAGCCACTCGATGAGTCCTCGGTATTGGACGATGATGGCTCCCTTGTCTGCCACCTAGATCTGGTAGTGCTTGACCCTAGTCACCTGCTCGGCCGACCAGGTAGGCTGGATGTTGAAAGGGGGATTGATTCTGCTGGACTCCCCAAACCAGCCATAACGGGAAAGATTTTCCTTCTCGACCAGAAAAGACTTCTGCTTTGTGGACTTCGGCTTAACGAACAAGTCCTCCATTGCCCTGATAATGCCGCTCAGCACCCATGGTCTCTTGGACCAAACATGCCTCTGCTCGAATGTCCTTAGAACATGCTGGTCCTCAGGGACAACTTCGCCAGCCCAGGCTAAATAGTTTCCCCTAACATAAAACCACTAGAACTTCCAAATCTTGTCCAAGTCGAGATTTCCCCAGGATGAAGTCCTTTTTAAAGTTGGTAAAGTAGTACCAGTCGAACTACTGGGGAAGCTTCTTCATCTTCTAGACTTGCTTGAAGGCCTCCCACGACATCTCGGTAGCCCGATGGTACCTCCACAACATGTACATTCCGATCATCGACCTGTAACTATTCGGGTTGAGCTGAGCGAGGTAGACATTTAAATCATTGAGTGTCTGGAGAAGGAAGGGGTGAAATGGTATGCACAACCCAGCCTTGAAAAACTCGGCGTACAATGTGATATACCCTTTAGGCAGGGTTAGCGGCGAATCTTCCTTTTCAGGCATGACGAGGTCTACGTCGTCCAGGATGCAAAATTCTCGGTGCAGGTCCTTGAGCCGGTACTCAATCACCGTGCTTGAGTAGCCTGTGGCGGACGTATGGCCTGGCCGAGATATCTGATAAGCAGTCACCCTACGGACTCTTGTGACGACGCATCTCCTAGCGTCCTCTTTCTCCCTTGTTAGCACTCTCCTTAGGAGTTACTTGCTCGGCTACCCGCTCCTTGTAGGAGATCTCAACGGTAATCTGACTTGTAACTTAGATCGGGACCACGCTTTCTCGCCCGAAGGTGCTTGGCTCACCGGCAGCCGCCTCTAGACCGGCACACTCCTGGGCCGTAACCTAGGATGTGCCTGCGGTGGCGGGGCCTATGTATGGATCATGTGTAGTATTTATAAAACGTAAGTTTTGAAAGATGACATTTATGAAATCCCCTTAATGTGATTAAGGTTTTTAAAAGCCTCACAAAAAATTTAATTGGGAGAAGGAGAGAAATAGACCAAACTTATAATGGAATAAAAATTAATAGCCTAAATTTAAAATAAAGTTAATAAATAAGCTAAAAAACATAAATGCACATTTATTAACTAGTTAAATTATGAAAAGCAGGCCAATTGAATTATTAACAATTAATTATTATATTTTATTTTTTTCCTTGCTTTCTCTTTCTTCCCTTTTCTGTATGATCCCTCCACATTTCTCTCTTATCCATTTTGTTTCCAAATCACTGGAGCCATCGAGCGAAGCGAAAATCGAGTGAAGACCTTAGGATCTATGTCACCAGAGTTGCGAGGCCAAATCATAGGAGCTACACTACCGAAGTCATAAGGCCAAAATAGTATGAGCTACATCGTTAGAGTCTCAAGGTCGAAATCAAAGGAGCTGAGTCGTCGAAGTCCCGAGGCTGAAATCATATGAGCTATACCAGGAGAAGCTACCGAAGTTGCATGAGGAGGGAGACGTCGTCATCATGGACGGAAGCACCTACTAGAGTTGTGCAAAAACAACAGTGTTGTCAGAGTTGCTTTCGGGGCTCGAAAGAAAAGAGGACGAGAGAGGAGGGAGAGGATAGAGAGTGGATCTAGGGTTTTTTTGAGGAAATGAAGAAGATGAGGGTAAAATTAAGAATTTTAGTGTTTTAAAAGAGGATAAAATTACAAGAATGCTATATATTTTAATATTTTTAAAGTTGTGTTATTTAATTACCTTAAGATTGAAAAGTGTGTTGTTTGATACAATTTTCCAATTTAATTAACCAAAATCTTTCATAAAAGAGAAAACTATATAAAATACCCCTATATTAAGCCTCTTTATTAAAAATACCTTCCTTTTCTTGACTTTTCAAACTATTACTTTAAAATTTATTCTTCTAACTTTGATTTATTAACTTACACTTTTGTTCCTAATTCTAAAATCAGATATGAAACCTTAAAATCATAAACTCTCTCTCTCTTCCCCCAAATTTGTCCCTCTCTGCGCCCTCTCTGTCCGATCTCTCTCCTCCTACTCTCGCCGTTCTCAACTGATGTCTTTGCCGTTCTTATTTCGATCATGCTCGCCTTCCTCCTGCTCTACTACTTCTTCGTCCTTGCATTAGTTCTTAGAGGGGCAGACTAGGAAGGAGGAGGTACGGGATCATCGTGTGAAGTCTAAATCCATGATGACCACGATGGAGATCGTCAAGATCTGCTCGGCCTTGGCTAGAAGTTGTCGTCTCTCCCAATGCTAGTCAAGATTTGTTGTTGTGGCTTTGGTTTTGAGCCTTTTTTTTTTTTTTTGTTTGCTGAACCAAGAGGTCTCGTGCAATGATGAGTTGTCCATGGCGGCTTCCATTGTGGACTTAACGCTAGTACGAAATGAATCTTTCTGAGATCTCGTTAAGATCTAATTCTTCACCAGCACGCTAAGCAAGTGTTATTACTCACCTTGGAGTTGGTGAGTCAACTTGTTGTTGCTTTCAGTTAGAAAATCAATATGCTATGTTTACTTCAAATTTGATTTGTCGAGCTTTATATTTCTTTGATCATAATTCTAATTTGTATGAGAGCAAAGCAGAAGAGGCGATCTGTGTTGCAGATGTGGAGCCAAATCAAGTCGACAACCCAGTAAAAGGAAGGAAAAGGGAGAAAATCGCGTCCTTGAAGGCAGGGAGCAAGCGCCGCGGCGCTAGGGCGAGGGCGCCTAGGGGCCAGGACAAGGGCGCCTAGGCGCCATGTGGTGAGCGCCTAGGCGCCAAGAGTTTTATGCCGAGGCGTCGAGTGGTGAGCGCCTAGGCACCAGGAGAAGAGCGCCTAGGCGCCGCAGGGGAGTGCCTAGGCGCTCGTTTCGAGCGCCGCGGCACTGACGCGCTGTGCTGTGCGATGTTTTTTGAATCAAAGTCGAATTCAAAGGTCCCAAAAACGGGAAACCACTAGGGTTTCCCATTAGTTGTGATTTTTCTCCTCCTTTGGTTATAAATAGACACAAGGTGGCTAGGGTTGTGTGTGTGAAAATTGTGAGAGGCAAAATTCTTGAGAGCTCCATCCTTGAAAGAGAAAAATTCCCATTGGGTGTTAGATAGAAGAGAGTTTTGGTAAGCACAATTTATGAGTGTGTGAGAAACTGCTCTTGTAATCTGTAATCTCCTTCATCATAGTGGAATCTGCAAGCGGCAGAAACAGGACGTAGTCTCAAATTTGGACGAACCTGTATAAAAATTCGGTGTCTCTTTTCTTCTTTTCTCCTATTTATTTTCTGTAATTGTTCGTTCTTGCGATCCTTGGAATTAGGAGTCGTCTAATTCCCCCAACAACTGGTATCAGAGAGGAGGTTTTGATTAAGAACGATGACTGGAGAAGAAGGTATGGCAGCTGGCATCACCAAATTTGATGGTTTAGATTTTTCCTATTGGAGGATGCAAGTAGAGGACTACCTATACAGCAGGAAACTGCACTTACCCTTGGGTAATAAGCCTGAAGGCATGAAGGATGAGGAGTGGAGTCTCCTTGATAGACAGGTACTCGGTGTGATCGGTTTGACTTTGTCAAAGAACGTTGCCCACAACGTTGCGAAGGAGACCACTACAGCAGGGATGATGAAGGCTCTGTCAGAGATGTATGAGAAGCCCTCAGCCAATAATAAGGTACATCTCATGAAGAAGCTTTTTAATTTAAAGATGCCTGAAGGTGCCTCGGTGGTAGAGCACCTGAACAGTTTCAACACCGTCTTGAACCAATTGGTCTCGGTAGAGATTAAATTCGATGATGAGATCAATGCTCTAATCCTCTTGGCCTCGTTACCGAATAGCTGGGAACCCATGAGGGTGGCCATTACAAATTCTCTTGGGAGTGCAAAATTGAAGTTTGTTGATGTCAGAAACTCTATTCTGGTGGAAGAAGTTTGCAGGAAGGACTCAGGTGAAGCCTCTTCGTCGAACTCGGCCCTTAATGTTGATAATAGGGGCAGGAAACTTGACAGGCAATCCAACAGAGATAATGGCAGGAGAGGCAAGTCGAGGAATGGGAGAAGCAAGTCTAGGAATGGTAGGACCATGGAGTGTTGGAACTGTGGGAAGACGGGCCACTTGAAAAAGAACTGCAGGGCTCCAAAGAAGAACAAAGACAAGACCAATGACGCAGCTAACGCCGCCACTAAAGAGCAACAGGATGCCTTAATCTTGTCTGTCGACAGTTCTTTTGATTCGTGGGTGATAGACTCAGGAGCATCATTCCACACCATAGTACACCGTCATGTCCTGGAGAACTACGTTGCTGAAAATCATGGTAAGGTTTATCTCGCTGATGGAGAACCTTTGGATATAGTTGGCATTGGAGATGTCAGTTTAAAAATGCCTAATGGGTCGGTATGGAAGATTCATAAGGTGAGACATGTTCCTAAATTAATGCGCAACTTGATTTCGGTGGGGCAACTAGATGATGATGGACATAAAGTAACCTTCAATTGTGGAGGTTGGAAAGTCACGAAAGGAGCGATGGTTATTGCTCGGGGACGCAAGGCTGGAACTCTCTACATGAACTCTAGCTGCAAAGATACCCTAGCAGTTGCTGATTTTGCTGCCGATACCGAGCTATGGCATTATAGGCTTGGTCACATGAGTGAAAAGGGTATGAAGGTGCTTCACTGCAAAGGAAAACTGCAGGGTTTGAAAACTGTTGATCACAGTTTATGTGAAGCCTGCATCTTTGGTAAACAGAAGAGAGTTAGTTTCTCAAAGATGGGTAGAGAGCCTAAGTCCAGGAGATTGGAGCTAGTTCACACAGATGTGTGGGGGCCTGCGTCGGTGACTTCCCTTGGTGGCGCAAACTACTATGTGACGTTCATTGATGACTCAAGCAGGAAGGTATGGGTTTACTTTCTGAAAAACAAATCTGATGTGTTCGATGCTTTCAAGAGATGGAAAGCCATGGTGGAGAACGAGACAGATTTAAAGGTGAAGTGCTTGTAGTCTGACAATGGGGGAGAGTACCTAGGTGAAGATTTCAGGCGGTACTGTGCTGAGAATGGGATAAAGATGAGGAAGACCATTCCAGGGAAACTACAACAGAATGGGGTAGCTGAGAGGATGAACAGGACTTTAAACGAGCGTGCCAGAACCATGAGGTTGCATGCAGGGCTGCCAAAGATGTTTTGGGCTGAAGCAATTAACACAACCGCTCATCTGATCAATAGAAGTCCATCCACACCGCTGAAGTTCAAGCTACCAGAAGAAGTCTGGAGCCATAAACAGGTTGATCTCTCTTACTTGAGAGTGTTTGGTTGTGTTTCTTATGCACACATTGATTCTGCTGCTAGAAGTAAACTGGATGCCAAGTCAAAGAAATGTTTTCTGGTTGGCTATGGCGGACTTGAGTTTGGTTATCGTCTCTGGGATGACCAAAGCCGGAAGATTATCAGGAGCAAGGATGTGATCTTCAACGAAGGTGTTCTGTACAAGGACAGAGACAACACGGACTTCAAGGGTTCAGGTTCTGAAGATAAGAAACCTGAGGTGATTCCATTGAAGGATCTTCCTGAAGTGGAGGTGCAAAATCCAGAGGTTGAAGACCATGAAGACACAGCTCCAGAAGGAAACCAGAGGACTCCTGCCACACCAGTCAGGAGGTCTAGCAGGACAATTAGACCACCGCAGAGATACTCCCCATCTCTACATTACATCTTGTTGACCGACAGAGGTGAGCCAGAGAGCTATGATGAAGCCGTGGAGGCTGGAGATTCGGTCAAGTGAGAGTTAGCCATGAGGGATGAGATGGATTCCTTAATGTCCAATCAGACATGGCAGCTGGTAAAGTTACCACAGGGTAAAAATTCCTTGCACAATAAGTGGGTATACCGGATTAAAGATGAATCTGATGGCAGCAAAAGGTATAAGGCAAGGTTGGTGGTAAAAGGCTTTCAGCAGAAAGAAGGCATCGACTTCAACGAGATTTTTTCTTCGGTGGTGAAGCTAACCACGATTAGGACGGTACTTGCGCTAGTGGTAAATGAGGACTTGTTCTTGGAACAGTTGGATGTGAAGACAGCTTTTCTCCATGGTGATTTGGAGGAGGAGATCTACATGCAGCAGCCACAAGGATTCGAAGTACCGGGTAAGGAGAACTTGGTGTGCAAACTTCAGAAGAGCTTGTATGGTCTCGAACAAGCTCCCAGGCAATGGTACAAGAAGTTTGACGGGTTCATGTGCAGCAACGGTTTCTTGAGGTGTCAGGGAGATCATTGTTGTTATGTGAAGAATTTTGGTGATTCTTACATCATGCTGTTGCTATATGTCGATGATATGCTGATAGCGGGAGGTTGCAAACAGGAAATTGACAAGCTGAAGAAGGAGCTATCTAAGGAGTTTACAATGAAGGATTTGGGTGCTGCAAAACAAATCCTTGGGATGAGAATAACAAGGAATCGTAACAGTCTGAAACTGTCACAGGAAGAATATGTTGAAAAGGTGCTGAGCAGATTCAACATGGGTAATGCGAAGCCTGTAAATACTCCTTTGGCCAGTCACTTTAAGTTATCAAAGGAGCAATCACCGACCACAGAGCAGGAACGAGACCACATGGCCAAGGTGCCATATGCTTCCGCTATAGGCAGTCTTATGTATGCCCTGGTTTGTACCAGACCGGACATTGCACATGCAGTGGGAGTTGTGAGTAGGTACATGAGTAATCCAGGTAAACAGCATTGGGAGGCAGTGAAGTGGATTCTCAGATATCTGAGAGGTATCGCGGGTTTAGCATTGTGTTTCAAGAAGTCAGACTTGGGACTACAGGGCTATGTTGATGCTGATATGGCTGGAGACATTGATGGCAGGAAAAGTACCACCGGTTATGTCTACACTTTAGGTGGCACTGCAATTAGTTGGGTCTCGAAGCTGCAGAAGATAGTTGCACTCTCTACTACAGAAGCAGAGTATGTGGCAATGACAGAAGCGAGCAAGGAGATGATTTGGTTGCGGTCGTTTCTGGAAGAACTGGGTCACAAGCAGGAAAGGGGTGCATTACATAGTGACAGTCAGAGCGCCATTCATTTGGCAAAAAATCCCGCATTCCATGCTAGGACGAAGCATATACAATTGCGGTATCACTTCATCAGGTCGGCTTTGGAAGATGGAGTGTTGAAACTTGAGAAGATTCTTGGGAGTCAGAATCCGACAGATATGCTCACCAAGACGGTTCCGATTGAGAAACTGAAGTTGTGTGCAACTTCAGTTGGACTTCTCCATGAGGCGTGAGAAGTCGTTGCCGCTGTAGTGGGAGACATGGTGAATTGATTAGTCTCTAAGTGGGAGATTGTTGCAGATGTGGAGCCAAATTAAGTCGACAACCCAGCAAAAGGAAGGAAAAGGGAGAAAATCGCGTCCTCGAAGGCAGGGAGCAAGCGTCGCGGCTCTGGCAGAAGAGCGCCGCGGCGCTAGGGCGAGGGCGCCAGGTAAAGAGCGCCTAGGCGCCAGGACAAGGGCGCCTAGGCGCCATGTGGTGAGCGCCTAGGCGCCAAGAGTTTTATGCCGAGGCGTTGAGTGGTGAGCGCCTAGGCGCCAGGAGAAGAGCGCCTAGGCGCCTTAGGGGAGCGCCGCAGCGCTCGTTTCGAGCGCCGCGGCGCTGACGCGCTGTGCTGTACGATGTTTTTTGAATCAAAGTCGAATTCAAAGGTCCTAAAAACAGGAAACCACTAGGGTTTCCCATTAGTTGCGATTTTTCTCCTCCTTTGGTTATAAATAGACACAAGGTTGCTAGGGTTGTGTGTGTGAAAATTGTGAGAGGCAAAATTCTTGAGAGCTCCATCCTTGAGAGAGAAAAATTCCCATTGGGTGTTAGAAACTGTTCTTGTAATCTGTGAGTGTGTGAGAAACTGCTCTTGTAATCTGTAATCTCCTTCATCATAGTGGAATCTGCAAGCGGCAGAAACAGGACGTAGTCTCAAATTTGGACGAACCTGTATAAAAATTCGGTGTCTCTTTTCTTCTTTTCTCCTATTTATTTTCTGCAATTGTTCGTTCTTGCGATCATTGGAATTAGGAGTCGTCTAATTCCCCCAACAATCTGAAGTCTCTTGGTTATGTGCTCATGTACTTTTTGAGGGAAAGAATTAATACATATCTAATATGCTTAAATTCCATTGTTAAAAAAATTGTGTTGTTGCTTAAATGCATGTTATTAATTCATTTGATTTGGTTTTCTTTTATCAGCCTTTCGTGGCAAAGGCTTACCAAGCTAGATAGATGTATATGTATACATGAAGAAACAACAGAGGCTCACTAAACTAGATAGATGTATATGTATATATACATAAAGAAAGAGCAAAGGCTCATCAAATATTAGATTATGGAGCAAATGATGAGTTGATGAGCATCTTGAGCCAAATAAATTGGAAATGATAAGATATGGGGTTTGACAAAGAAAATTACATTGATACACCGAATGAGCAAGTGGCAAGCTGCATTGATAGTGTGTTTGGTTGATTGGTTTGTTGATAGTGATAATATTTTGCAGATGATGTTCAATTTTGGTATTTTTCTTGTTTAAATTAAGTAGGCAGATTAGTTCAATACTTGAATACTTTTTTTTATGCATGTTGTGTTAAACTCTGGTTTTTTTTTTTTTTTTTGTTCAGATTGTGTTGTCGAGAATTTGTTGCAGTGAAGGCATGTAATTTGTTGTAGAACTTGTTGAAGAGATTTTACATAACACTGTTATGAGATGTTGAATCACTATACTGAGAAAGATGAGGCAGACGAATTTTAGTTGTAATTTTTTTAAACTTTTTATATTTTTTTGGTAATTTTTTTTACAACAAATTAGATTTAATTTAGTAGATTGTGAAAAATAACCTGACAAGTTCCGCTTTGGAACCTGACATGTTCTAGGAAAGAATCTGGTAGGTTTCAGTATGAAATCTAGTGGGCTCTAAAATAGAATATTGCGAGTTTCACTTTTGGAACCTACCAAGTTATAATCATGCACCACGTGCCAGCGATCAGAGGCTGTTGACACTTCTTTGCTTCAAAAAAAATTTTGTTGGAGTCTTGTGGGTTCCATTTTGAAACCTACCAGGTTACAATTTGATACCCGCCCCAACGATCAGAGGCGGCTGATGCTTTTTTATTTCCAAAAAATTGTTGGAATCTGGTAGGTTCCAATCCGGAACCCACACTAATGACAGGAAGCGGTTGGCACTTCTTTGTTTCAAAGAAAATATGTTAGAATATGGTTGATTCTAACTTTGAAACTTGGCAGGTTACAATTTGGCACCCTGCATCGGTGCCCGGAGGTAGGTTCTAGTGGGTTTTACAACGAAACTAGGCGGGTTTCGAGCTGAAACTTGGCAGGTTCCATTTCGACACCTGCATAAGTGTAATGACCGAGAAAATCCTAAAATTAAATAATGTAATTTACAAATTTAAATCAAGGATTTTCCTAGAAACATTGTGTATGAAATGCGTGATTGAAGAATTTATGGAATCAACATTTAATTGTTCCAAAAATTCTATAAAAGATTCTATAGTTAATTAATTAATTATTATAATTTAATAAAGAGATTTATAAACTCCACCGTGACTGAGATGGAAGAAATTTATCTGTAAAGAACCTAAGAAATTTAATTATGAGAATTTCTGGGTGCAACACTAAGTTAGGAGTTTACCAAAAGCCACTCTAACGCGATTAGATCCTTAATTGCCAAATTAGTCAAAAATGGAGCTACGTGAGTAGCCATATCGATAGAAACTACAATACAAGCTCGGATAGTGGCACTATTAAAAACCATGTCATTACTGAGCCTAGATACTGAAAAATCAAGTTCACATTTTGATTAAGTCTAAAATAAATTTTTAGACTTAATGCAGTCAACAATCGATACACGATTAAACTTTGATCGATGTTGATTTATACTATGATTAGACTGTTACAGTATTTAAAAAAAAAAGGGAGAAAACCCATCAAGTAATAAAATCTCAAGTCAGCTAAGTTAATTATTGCTGACAGTATAAAATTTACCTGTTTAACGGAAAGTTGTAAGAAAAGCATAAAGTACCCTTGATTTAAGCTTCACCCAAATGATGGTTGTCCTCTACAATTAATGGAGTTTAACCTAACACTCCACTCATTCCTAACAAAGGCGCCAATCTTAGGGAAGAAAACTTGTTTTTTTTTTTTCTTTTCTTTTCTTGTCTCCATTATTTCCTTTCCACCGAGTAAGCAAATTTAAAGCAAAGACAACTTGTTTTTGTCTTCACTTGTCTCCAATCTCCTTTCCACCAAGTAAGCAAGTCTAAAGGGCAAAAAAAAAAAGCCAAAAAAAAAATTTCCACTTCCATTCTTTCCACCGAATGAGCCTTGAGTTTCAAAGATATAAATTGTTTTCTTGTCTTTACTTGTTTCCAACCTTCACCACCGAATTCCAACTCCTCAAATATATATATATAAGTTCTTCCCATTTGTTTTCTTTTCTTTTCTCCACTTCCACCGACTAACCAAGTCTTCACCATTTTCTTGACCACACGTGTTTTGAAGGCCACCAAGAGATGAAGTTTTGCATTTCCAAATTTCCTCCTAAAAGCTTGACTCCAAAACAAGCCAAATTCAAGACTATTCACCACCACTTTCATATCACAAAATTAATTGTCAACAAAGAAGAAGTAGAAGAAGAAGGAGGTGGTGTAGAGCATTGTCTAAGGTAATATCTACACCTTTTCTTCATTATATTTTCTCTAGCAAAAAAAACGAGAAATATTTTAATAAGATAGCATTTATATAAAGGCCAAAACAAACTAGATTTCTTACATGATAAAGTTTTGATTTAGTGTTGGTTCAAGAAGAGGCAAAAAGAGGAGATAGAAATCTTAAGATCAACCATCCAAGAATAGTCATCAAGGGTAAGTAAGCTAAGCTTTTCTTTAATTTTTTTTTAGGTTAAAGTTCATAACTTTATGAGAGATTTGATGATTGGGTGAGGAAATGGGTTGTAATAATTATTTATATGTTGATTAGTATAGTTTGTGCTTGTATGAGATGTAAAAAGTTAGTCATGGCATATTAGGATTATGTTTTTGCAAATTTTGAGTTGTGAAAAAATTTTCCACAAACTTTGAACGCATGAACAGAAGCCTTAAAGACGTTTTTAAAAAATTTTCAGAACACGAAACTTTTAGTTTTCGATGTTTTGAACAAAACTTCGTGACCAAGCAAAAACACAGTTTTGACTTTAAATAGGCTTTCCGAGTAGTTTTATTAGACTGCCCTAAAACTGTCCAAAAACTGCCTAAAGTTAGCCCCAAAAACTGCCAAAATGCAGTTTGCAAAAAAAAAAAAAAATGCCAAACAATTCTAGGAGTGTTGAAACTGTTTTGCCATTTTCGGGCTATTTTGGCTTCGAATTTTACATTTTTCCAAACACAAGAGTTTTAGATTTTGACGAGATGAACAACTTTCATGGAGAAATTTTCTCCAAAATCTACCTCTAAAATACAGTTATAGATAGTTTTCTAAAACAGTCCAAAAAAACTATATTTTTGCACAGGAAACTTTTTTAAAGTTTCGGGTCGTCTCAAGGCCGAACTACAATTTTTGCCAAACATAAAAGTCTTAGTTTGCAACAAAATGAAGAACTTTTGTGAAGAAATTTTTATGAAAAACTGCTTTTAAATTGGACATATAAAAATAGTCAAAACTTTTAATTGGTAAAAATTTCAAAGTTTTAACCGAGAAGCAATTTTACCAAAGAATAATGGTAATCGGGACTTTAAAAACAAACAAGAAAATTATTGAAACATACATTTAAAAACAGGTGACTTTTATGGAGGAAAAACTCTAAAAAAAACTGCATTCACGATACAATTTTATGTAAATATTCCAAAACTACTCTACCAGTACCGGTTTGTACAAATAAAGATTGCATGACTTTAAAATTTGATTTTTCACTAAACCAAGAAATTAAAGTACTTTTGAAAGGTCATATAGGTCCGAGATTTAGTGGATTAACAATTTTGGGCATTATTTTCTAGAGCGATTTTTAGTTAAAGTTTCAAGCTAAACGGATAAGAATTTCAAAGATAAAATTTAATAGTTTTCATTTGAACATTATTTCAACAAGCACAAAAACCTAATATGATAGAGCCTTAATGCCATAATGTTAGGCACGGGTCCAATGCCCGTTTCAGTCAAAAATGCCATACGGAACACAATCTATCGGTAGAATGTATATGACGTTATGATGTCATTTTTGGGCTTACGGGCTTAAAAACAATTACAAACCCATTAAATGAATTTAAAATAAGGACAATTAGGATTTAAGGTAAGAATCATGAATTTAGGAAATGCCTAAATGGATTAAAGTCTCACGGATTTAATGACGATAGATAATTAATTAATTGTTTTAAAATTAATTAATTATCAATGTGGATACGAACAAATGGCAATTAAGGAAAAGTTTAAATATTATAAGGATTTAGTAAAAATAATCCTTGTGATAGAAATGGTGAAATCCATGATAAAAGAATTTACGATCTAATAGAGTGATCGAATTCTTGTGGTTATGCTAAAATCTAAATAGCATAAAATGAAGTATTCTTACACACTCCAAATGAGTGTTTTGTACAGATTTCTTTCCATTAGAAAAGAAGGAATTTAGAATCTATAGGGAAGCCTACTTCACTAAAACAGGTAAGTAGGAATCTCGCTTATAGTGTGAAAAGTCTTTAAATCAAACTGTTTTTTACATGATTTCTAAAAATATGAAATGCATGTTCAGTGATATGCCCTACTATAATTATGACATATATATGTATCTAAGATATGATGAGTTAGCATCTTCTGAAGTTATGAACGATGTGTGCTGTGTTAAAACATATTGTTTACTTGCTTTCAATTAAGCATATTTTTAGTATTGATATGTAGTGTTTTGTAGTAACATGTTATACTGCATACACATAATAATACAAGCGAAACAAAGCAAGATAAGTTAAAGGTGTCATATCAACCTCTCGACCCACGAGGAGGCTCTATGTTAAAGTAATAAATTATAATTGGTCACAGTGTTATTGGGACCTTGTAAACCCTAACATCCCATTGATCGCGCGCACAACTGGTATGATCACTTAGGCCCAAACAGTAAGTTACGATAAAGTATGAATAACTGAGCATAAAACAAATTGATAAGCAAGCATAAAATGATCATGCATTTGATTTATCAAATGATCTTCAAATTTGTTTTGCGAGTTTAACTTCCTACTTGCTGAGCAAAAGCTCATTTAAGTGTGTTCATGCTGTAGGTAAGAAACCTATTAGCATCACTTGACTAGGTAGTGGCGAGCGGCGGACGCACAATGGAGATGGAATGGATACCACTCACGCAAATGTAACATTTTCGCATTTATAAGTTTACAAAATTATGCATGTTTTTATTTTACGAAATTAAGTGTGCATTAAAAAGTAAACAAGATTATGTATGCAAGTTTTTGGAAACTAAGCTTGTAGTCGTACAACCCTGGTTTATAGAATATTAAGATTTAAAAACGTTGTATTAAAAAATGCAACAAATACGCATGAATTTTTAGGTAAGAAAATTATAAGATCGTTTAGGATAAAAATGATCGTACGAGTTTTATGTTAGAATAAGTAAGGTTTTTAATGAATTTGTTTTATGAATATGTTATTATGAAAGTCTATATGGTTATGCTTTAAGGAAACTAAGATGTTAGATTTAAATAAATGAATTATAAGAAAATATTGTTATGATTAGTTTTTAAAAGACTAAGTTTTAAGAACATCATTATGTTAGTTTTAAAATAATAAGTTACAAGTAAAACATATATATATATATATAATTTGAAAAAGCATTAAAGAGCATTTAAAATAGGATTTTATAATGATATTCAATTTTGAATTGTTTTTTAAATAGATTTATTTAAATTAAAATATGTGTTAAAAGTAATAGTTTTAAATAATTATCTCTATGTTTAAAGGATAAGTTTTAAGGAATTATTACGGCTACGATTTAAGAAGTAAATGTATGATATAATGAATTAAGTCTTTAGAGACTATGGTTATGTTTAAAAGAAATAATTGTTATCATGTTTGAGAAATTAATACTATTATATTAAGAATTCACTTTAATGTTTGTTTAAAAAAAAAATTATTCCGCAAATTTAAGGACCTCATATTAAAATATGTTTAAGTATTAAGATTATGAAGTTAAGTAACGGCCACGTAAGGAGGGTCGTTACAGTTGGTATCAGAGCTGGTATCCTGCCATCCTACTCCAAGTTATCACGTGTCTACTATGCCACTGTCTAAGTAAGTTAAATTTAGTTCAATTTACAAAATTATGCATGTTTTTATTTTACGAAATTAAGTGTGCATTAAAAAGTAAACAATATTATGTATGCAAGTTTTTGCAAGCTGAGCTTGTAGTCGTACAACCCTGGTTTATAGAATGTTAAGATTTAAAAATGTTGTATTAAAAATGCAACAAATACGCATAAATTTTTAGGTAAGAAAATTATAAGATCGTTTAGGATAAAAATGATCATACGAGTTTTATGTTAGAATAAGTAAGGTTTTTAATGAATTTGTTTTATGAATATGTTATTATGAAAGTCTTTATGGTTATGCTTTAAGAAAACTAAGTTGTTAGATTTAAATAAATGAATTATAAGAAAATATTGTTATGATTAGTTTTAAAAAGACTAAGTTTTAAGAAAATCATTATTTTAGTTTTAAAATAATAAGTTACGAGTAAAATATATATATAATCTGAAAAAGCATTAAAGAGCATTTAAAATAGGATTTTATAATGATATTCAATTTTGAATTGTTTTTGAAATAGATTTATTTAAATTAAAATATGTATTAAAAGTAATAGTTTTAAATAATTATCTCTATGTTTAAAGGATAAGTTTTAAGGAATTATTACGGCTACAATTTAAGAAGTAAATGTATGATGTAATGAATTAAGTCTTTAGAGACTATGGTTAAGTTTAAAACAAATAATTGTTATCATGTTTTGATCACGTCTGAGAAATTAATACTATTATATTAAGAATTCACTTTAATGTTTGTTTAAAAACAAAATTATTCCGTAAATTTAAGGACCTCATATTAAAATATGTTTAAGTATTAAGATTATGAAGTTAATTAACGGCCACGTAAGGAGGGTCGTTACAATGAGTAAGTAGGAGAAAGTGTAACTTAGTCTTTTAATAAATCTTTAATTTTTAATAAAAAGATAATTTTAATAAATAGTTTATAGGATGGCGTTTTTAATTAGGAAGTGCATTGGGGCCATTTTTGTAACTCGACCCCTTTAAAATTAAAATTGCGTTGGTCAGGACCTAATTGGGCTTTGGCTCAAACCATCAAAAGAGCCCTACTATCGGTTTTCCATCCTTCGCAAGACAAAAACCTCCATTACTCTCCCTTCTTCTATACACACACCCACTCTCTCTCATCAATGGCGTCCTCTCGTTCTCTTCACCGGACAGCGACCCAAATCACCAGAACTCTCCGCTTCTTTTCCACCGCCAGCAGCGGCGCCCCAAAGCCTTCACACCGCAACAACCACAGCGAGAACCACAAGTACTTGGAGGCGAACCCTTTCCTCGGGAGCTGGGAGGCCCCGAAAGACCCGAAGGAGGCGGAGAGGCGCCTGGCTCAGCTCCGCAGGGACTATGCGAAGCAGGTGAAGGAGCTCCGCAAGGAGTACATCAAGGAGGTCGAGCTCATGAGGCTCGAGAAACTTCGCAAGGACGAGGCTCGCAAGGAGGCCCTCAGGTTGCAGAACGAGGAGAAGAAGAAGCAGAAGGCCGAGGCCGCCAAGGTTAGGGCTCACGAGCGCCAGCTACTCCAGGAGGAGTTGCGTCAAACCCTAGTACGTCCTCTTTCTCTCTCTCTCTCTCTCTCTTTAAGAGATTTAGGTTTTGAATGTTTAGAATTTTCATTTTGATTATCTGATAATAGCCGTGGAAATGATTGGCGAAGTTTGATTATCTTTTGCTCTTTCTGTTTATTTGCTTAGAAACAAAGTTCGAAGTCTTTGGTTTATTATGTTTTATAGGAAGTTGGGAGATTTTCGTTCATTGTGGAAAATTATGAACGAAAATTAGAAGAAAAAAGGTTAGATTAGTGTGCATATTTATACAAGCATATTTTTTTAGTAGAATTGTTTAAGATCAAAATCTGTTCTTTCAGTAATGTAGAGATTCCAACATTGATATATGTATATATATATTTTGGGATGGGATTGTTATAGATATGAAGGGCTTTGTTTGTTTATTCTCTCGAACTGGGGGCTTTAAGGTTGTGTTTGGGAAGAGGGAAAGAACACAGAAAGGAAATAGATGTATATAATCTTGGTGAGGAAAGTAAAGAGAAAGTGGAGGACTTTTCTCATGTCGTATTTGGTTTTTGGTATGGATTCTTTTGTGAAGATTGCATAGTATTTATCTATTCGTCTTGTTCTAAATATGTCAGAAAAAATTGTTTTAAATATTAACCTGAATTTCTTAATCTAGGCTTGTCCAGAGCTTAGCAATCTAGATGTTTATTCCCTGGAAGAATAAAAATTCAGTCATTGATATGTTTTCTGCGTGGTATTTGAGTTTCAATTTAGCAGAAAAATGTGCTTTGACCCCCGCAGGGCCAGGAAAGAAGAGCATTCTTTGGGCATTTTTCGAAAAGAAAATACTAGGTTTTATGAAAAGATGAAACGCCGTTCCAATACTGAATGCTGCCTAATTAATATATTGTAAGACCATAGTTCATTGTTTTGTTTTCGTAGAGAGGTATTAAAAACAGTTTGTACCATGCTTGCATAAATTCAGTCTTTATATAGGTGATACAGTGCTTTCGTTTTCATAGTAAATCCTTCAAATTACATGCGAGGGTTGCGGTTTGCAATTTAGTTTTGTTTTTAAAGGAACGTCAACTTTTTCATGAATGAGAGGTGCAAGTTTGAGTCTACTTTCGTGTGTATAAAGTTCTCTCTCTCGCATAGTAGTCAAAATGTAAATATATACCTAATTAAGTGATTCTTTTGTCCATTTTTTTATCTAATTAAGAGACGATGATCATTTGTTAGTTATTGTTTATAATTTGTTGCTTCCATTATTAAAACTTTTTAAAAGTCTGATGTCTTTTCTGACAATGCAGTTGAAGGAAAGAGCAGAGAAGCTTGAAAATTGGAGGATGAAAGAAAAACATGGGGAAGAAAATAAGAAAGAGAAGAAAGATCTTTTACGCCGGCAAAGTTCTGTTTGGATTGATCAACCTGATTTGGAAAAGAGAATACTAGAAGCAATTGTTGATTCAACACCCCTATAAGGGCCCTTTTCAAGTTCTTATTTTCTATCTGATAGGGTATTTTAGCCTCTTAACAGGGAAAATTTTATCTTTTTTTAATCTTTTTATTGTTTCTTTTGAAGGCTTAATAATAGAGTTATGTTATATATTTCCTATTAGAAGAAAAATTCACATGTTCTCTTTGTTTGTAGGTATAAGAGAAAGCCTGAGAAGGTTCACTGAGAGGCTGCATAATAAACTCGGAAGGTACTTCGTTGGACACAAAAAAGATTGTTTGATTGATCTATGATAAGAAGCAAGGAAACAGAAGAGTAAACGGAGCTTCAGCTGTACAAAATAATTAAAACCTTGCTTGTGTGGGATATCATTTGAGAGTTAAATGTCTTGGTGAGATTTGAAAAACCGGCGTTCATTCCTTTTCCATCCTCTGCCAATGTGAACCGGTGCAACACTTTTTTCTTGGATCAAAATGAAACATTTTTTTGGTTTTTGGGGTCTGTTAGCTTGGCCTTTTTTGCCTTCTCGTTGGCAGATTGGTTATGAATTTCATTACCATGCCATTCAAATTGAAACCAAGAAAGGAAAAAGGACTAGTTAAGATAAAAAGTAGATCCTTTTCCGCAAGGGTTAATAAAAAAGAAAATTTTGCCAGAAACCTATCTGAAAAGGATTCAACAATAATCCAAAGAATGTTGCTCTACAATCATATGAATTTGTACAGTGACCCAGGTCAAATATGATTAAAAAATTAATCAGATTGGAGTGGTTTTAAACTTTGTTTCAAAACTAAAACTTTGTATTAAAACGCTTTTTTTAGCACCTTTGCCCTCTGAAACTTGTGTTATGACACCACTTTACCCCTGCAACTATTTAAAAAATTCAGTTTAATTCGTATCTTTTTTTCCCCATCACATTTTCTAATTAGGATTAGAGCATTTATTATGAAATTTGAGTAGTTTCTGTTAAGACCTTGGATTGAGATTTGAGGATTTTAGATGGGAGGCAAGGCATCTGTCGGCTTTTCCATTCGTTAATTTAAAAGGCCATGATGAAATAGGACACATTGCAATGACCAAGCAAGTTAAGATGGTAAAATGTCAAAATAAAAAAATTCAGACAAACTTTCAAAACTCAACGAGTTTGGAAGCACCCTTTTTCTCATTTGCTTTAAAAAAAAAAAAAAAACAGAACAAGTTCCAAGGCATAAGAATGTTGGCACCAACCCAAAACTACATCATTTACATCCATCAAGTAAAACGAAGCAAAGAATTATGATTACTGTTGCTGACCTCCCAAAAAAAATACACCTACTTCAAAATATTTGAGTCGTAAAAAAAGTAGAATCTGGAGAGAGAATGAACTTGTTTTCCAGCGCAGCGAATTTACTCACGGGGTCTTTAGTTTCTCTATCTTCACATATGGCAATAATCCCAAGCAGTGGACCACTTTCGGATTCCATCCCCGTTGCTGGGCGCGGCAGAACATCACAAATGTGTTGGCGAAATAAGAATTGAACCCCATAAAGACGTGCCACAGAGCATGACCCTGTGGGTTAAAGAACCATCCGGAGATGTTCTTGCAAAACAAACGATCAAAGAGCCAACAAAGGGCCCCGGCGAATATGGTGCCAAGATACAACTTTGCAAGCCACTTTACGCACATGTCTTTCGTGTGTATGTAGTACTTGTACATCCGAGGGATGCAGAGTAGGCACAGGATCATGTAATGTACCTTGAAGCCGATCTGAAAGCGAACTAGCGAATGGAAAACAGCAAAAGCAGCACCATACAGAAACAAGAAGGTGGGCATTGTGCTCCGGTAATGCCAATCGGGAGAGTAGAGGATGTAGATATACAAGAGCATTTCCCATACCATCGGCGTTTCATCGCCTTGCTGTTGTCTGGAAACAAAAGGAAAGTTACAGACAATTTTAAATTGCCCCGGCAGAAGAACTAGTCATGAAATTCTAAATATAGCCATCTATTTGAACACAATCTTTTTAGCATGGGCACTTCCTATCGAAAAATCACAAATCTAGAAACAGCATGCACATGCGGATTTTGTTTCACACATTTTCAGTGGGCAGAGGCAAACGTAGTATAAGCAAGACGCTTCTCAGAGTACTTCACTAAAGAAGAAAATATTAGTAAATTCAACTCAATTATCAGCGTTTGGAATCTTAAAAAATGTCTTGGTTCAGAGGTAAGAAAAATTTACAGCAAATAAAAGCCCTTCAAATGAATCCTACATGTTCCATTCATGCTATCCTCTTTCATGCAATTCCAAGGCAAGAGAATGGGAATTCTCTCTTACTATACAAAGTAAAATTTTACGCTGCAGATAATGGAAAAGAGCTTAAAAAACGGCTCGGAAATTTGCAAGCATAAAGGCAAAAAAAGAAGGAAATCTCTAACAAAGTGATTGTGAACAAGTCCTTATTCCTACACTAGGGACTAAAGCAAAAAAGTAAAATCTTTCTCACTATTCAGCTTCAAAATCTGCAGTATCTCAAAACACACACGCACACACACACACACACACACACAAAAGATTGAGTTCAACCCAGACTATATGATTAACAGCCTACGTTCATTGTTAATACACTTAGACATGTAAGTAAATCTGATGGAAGAAGATACTTACTTACGTTGTAAAGTAGCATGGTAAAACATGCTCCCAATGGCAAGTATCATATTAGATACGTGGAGAACACTAAACCTCTTCTCAAACCGCTGTCTTAGAGCATTTATAAGACCAAATAGTGCCAAAACGATGCATGGAATGTTTGATATGGTGTTGAAAAATTCTGCAATATAAGAAGAGTAGATATAGTTCCTTTCACACCAATCAGTGGATGTTACAGGACCCCAGAAGCTAGCAAGTCCTTCTTCCATTATAGGATGAATAATATTATATACCCAAAAACGTTGTAATTTACTTGACACAGAGACACCTTTCACTCAATAAAAAGTTCACAAAACCTGCAAAATTAAGAATTTTAAAGACAAGGTGATGAAGAAACAAAGAAGCAAAAAAAAAATAAATAAATAACCAGTAAATTTTCTTTTGAGGAAAGAAAACTTTCTAACTAGCAATCATAAGAAGGCTAAAAGATAGATAATGTTATGAATAAAAAAATTATCCTCCTAAATAAAGACAGAAAAGAAAAAGTTCATAATAACTAATTAAGGGGAAAAAGGGACTATAATCATAGAGTGCTTATGCTCATCTCATGAATGATGAGGAAAGGGGAAACCATTTCTGTCCCCTTTAACTAAGATATTAACCGCCCTTATATTCAGAGATGTAAATTTATATGTAGAAAGAGGATATCAAATTTTTTTTTTTTCAATTCATACCCGAAATTAATTAGGACTTGGAATCAAAATACATGTTACTGAACAGAATAAGGTCAATTACATCCTTCTACCAATTAAGAAGACAAAAAATTCATCGAAGTGGAAGTTGACTCGAACACAACAATATTATTAGCTAAAACAAGTAACAGGATCATTTGAAAAATAACTAACTGTTCAATTCAATATACTAGTCATAACCATACCAAAAATAAAGTAAAAATTTTTTTCAACATAAAACTTCTGGGTATTGATTATCTAGCAATTTTGGAACTGCCCACCAAGCTTTTGTTAAGAACTAAAAGCAATACAATTTATTGTCCCCAACTCCAACTGATAATTATCTAGCACTCACAAGACTTTAATTATCTATAGTCCTGGGAAATACAGTAACTGGGATTTTATTTTAGGTACAAAAAAAAAAAGTCTACCAAATGGGGAAACATACGTAATCAACAAAGAAAAACAGAAGCAGAATTTTTTTTTATTTTTTATTTTTGACAAGAAAGATATGAGAAACCAGAAGAACCGAATGAGAACAAAAGATTATAATGCAAAATGATAGAGTGATAGAACAAACATCTAACCTTTCCCATCCAGATAGAGATCTGAGTTTCTTCCAAAATCCTTTTTCCAGGGGTTTTTTTCCCCTTTCTCTCTCTAGGTTTTTTTCCCTTCTCGGCTGGAGGAATCCCACACGGAAGCCAGCAGATTTTGGGAGGAGGGATTGGCGCGTGGATGGACAGTTCTGAGCGTTGGATCAGAATTGTGATCGGTTGAGATTTGCTTGGGTATTCGATTTTGGGGTTTTCTTGTATGGCCTACTACTTATATGCTTTTCCAAATATTGAATTTGGATGGCGCAGAAGCCTGTCGCTTTTTTCTTTCCCTTTCTTCTTTTTTTTTTTTCTTTTCTTTTTCGGGTTTGAAAATTCCTTTTTTGCTTTTTTTTTTCCCCTGTAAATAAAGTGGGGATTTTGTATTAGTATTACGCGTTTTGAGTTCAATTTATGACAATTATATTAAGGGTTTATTTAACATGTGGGTTCAATTCGGTGTGGTTTTAAACCTTTTTAAATTTTATAGTTTGATTTAATAGTTTTAAACTTATATAATTTTAACAGTAGTTTTGAAATATTGTTAGAATGCAAATTTTAAAGGTCTAAACAAATAATAAAAGCATCATATTAAAAAATAGTGTTCAAAAATCTCAATTTAAACTGTAGTTTAGGAAGAAAAATGAAAAAAATGAGGCTTTTATTATTGAGAATGGTTCAAATATTAAGAATTTAGGAGGGTTAAAAACTAAGAATTTGGCCCATTTAAAACCAACATTAACATTAAAACCGGATTTTTACATTTCTAATCGGACGTCAATTTTAGTGGGTCTATGGATTCAAAAATGTAGAAACCCACGTGGCAGATGGGCACAAGACTAAAAACACCTTCTTTATGAAATTTGATGAAAATATTTTTGTTATAATAAAAAATTTGATGAAATTCTCGAAACTAAGAGTTTGGCCCATTTTGGGCATGATGGGAGGGCTTCCTACATGCTATTTTTGCCTTTACATGTCCAAAAGTTGCTTTTAGGGGTGTTTGGTTGATTTGTCAGAAGTGTTTTGGCTCTTCAAAAGTGGTTTCAGTCAAAGATACAAATACTCAAAAAAGCACTTCTGAAATAGACTTTGATATTTATACTAAAGTGTTAATAATAAATCATAAATTTAAATAATATTTTATAACATGAGAAAATTTAAAACTATGTTGACCCAGTTAAGCTCTTTTGAAATTATGATACACTTACTGAAAAGATACAGTGTTTAAGAGCATTGCTTAAAACCAATAGCTAGAACTAATTTTGGTTGAAAACACAGCATGTGAGAGTTTTAAACTGTAGCGCACCGTTTCTTGACACTTGAGAGCTTTATACTATAGCAACAAAAAGTTTTGGTTCTAAGTCATATTATCAAACACCATAATAGTTTTTGCTTTTTTTCTTATACTAACTAAAAATATAAGCAAAAAAAATACGTAAAACAGGCCCATTGTATGAGTCACGTTGGTGCAGTTAGTAAAGGTCGGGTGGTTAAAAGGATGATTAATTAAGAGGGAGATCTGAAGCTCAAATATTGAAAATAACTCTTTTTTTAAAAAACGTGCAATGTGATTCCTAAAAATTTTCTTAAAAAAATTAAAGATATTCAACTAAGGAATTCTAAAGAAATACTTGTGTGACTAGAGATTTATATCGACATTTCACATATTATGATTTTAAACGTCCTATTAAATGTAAAAGATGTAAAATGAAAGATGAATATATATATTTTTTGAAGGAATAAATAAGATATATTTGCAGGTCTTATTTTAATACAAGCTTTTCTAATAAAAATATAAAAAAGAACCTATTCTCGTTCTAAGAAAGTGGCCAATGCCCGCGAATTTTCTTTATTTTCTCTTTCTTTTTTCCCCTAAAGTTATACGTTTTAAAGGAATAAATAAGATATATTTGCAGGTCTTATTTTAATACAAGATTTTCTAATAGAAATAAAAGAAAAGAACCTATTCTTGTTCTAAGAAAGTGGCCAATGCGCGTGAATTTTCTTTATTTTCTCTTTCTTTTTTCCCCTAAAGTTATATGTTTATTAATGCTTAATAAAATATTCAATGTTTCTAAAAAAAGTAAATAAAACAACTTTGTTTAATGTTCATGAATATTCTGATTCAAAAAATTCGGTGCTAAAAAATGACTTTACCTGTACAGCAGTCGGTTTTGAAAAAATCCAATTAACTATAGAAATCGGTCAACTTTAAGAATTGTTTTATTGATTTTATGTCTTAGTCATGATTTAAAACACTTTAGGAATGCATTTATCTTTTGCTGCAATTGCACAAATTACTTTTGTTTTACCCTACATAATCATGCTTATAATTTTGTGCAAATGCCAAAGTAGGGTTCTATGATTAATCTCAAACCCAATTCCTGATTGGATTATTTGGCCTCATTCACTTGAGGATTTTGGAGTTCAAAAACTGATATCAATAAAATTGATTCTATGCATAAATGTAACAAGACTTTCAATTCTATTTTAATGCATTTTTAAAATTTGCATTTCAAATTAGGATAATACAAACACCAATTGAGACGGGAAGGACCACAACAAATATAGCGACTCAACCGACCATAGACCAAAACCGCCAATAGGTTCGATTAAAAAAGCTAAAAGGGTAAGGCGTGTACCATGTTCTAATATAAGAAAGCCAAAGAGGCGCACAATAAATTCAGCATAAACATAGCTCTTTCAAATATACTACTATAGAAGATGGGAAACTCTAATTGAACAAGATTAACGAAAGATTAATAGCATCGAGGTCTAACACAACACAACTGAGTATAACAACTTAAGGACTAGCCAAAAATTTAGATGGACAGACCTGGTCGAATACAACAATTGTAACTTATTGCGTTGAACTTAACCGTTTCATTCATCTTTGGACTATCTATAATGTAAAAGTTTATATCGGCTAAAAAAAGTGTAAAATTTACATATTTGATGTCTTTTTTTTTTGTTTTTTGTGAGTTATCATGTCATATTTTCTACTATAATGGATAATGTGATTTAATCATTATATTTACTTTATCTTGAATATTGAGATTTGGGACTTGCAAAAGTAAATTTTAATTTACAAAGTACTTGAAAACGACAATACTGTAGTTATTAAATGAATTTGTAAACATATAAACTAATAGAAACCAAATGCCTAGTTTGGTAGTCAAATTCAGCACCAACAAAAAAAGAAAAGAAAAGAAAAGAGAAGAACCAGTTCATTCAAAGAAAGTGGCCAACACACATGCATTTTCTTTTCTTTTTCTGCGGTTTTTGTTCATTACTCTTTAACAACTTGTTTAATTTTTCTTAAAAAACAAAATAAAAACAACTTATTTATGTTCACAAATATTCTGATTGATGCTAAAAAAAAATAGTTGCTAAAAAAGCATTTTTACTTGACTTATACAGGTTTTGGGATAAAAAAATTCAATGGTGTATAAAATTGGTCAACTTAATTTAAGGACAAAAATAGAATGCTAAATATGAGTTTTGGATTGAATTTCCTTTTAAGAATTGGTTTTTTAGATTTCTTATTGATCACAATTAAAAATACTATATGAATGCTTTCTTCTTGACTTTGTGCAATATATGTTGTTTTTGTACGGATACTTTTTTGTGATCTTATAAATTTATAAGACAGCTTTGCTTGAAATTTTGTACAAAATCCAAAGTAGGGTTCTAGAACTAATCGGAAACAAAATTCTGAATTAAATTATTTTGTCTCATTCACTTGGGTTGAGAAATTTGGAGTGAAAAATATCACGTTACAAATTCGAACTAAAAATACTTTAGTCATTCAAATTCTATGAAAATAAAAAAAAAATTGTAGCAAAATTGATTTAAACTGAAAATTTTCTAATTAGAACCGGGGAACTAAACGTCCTTTCAATCATTTTGATTAATTGTAGTGAATTTTCAATTCTATTTTTATGTATCTTTTTTTAACATTTTGGCATGGGGCCAGAATGTCAAAAGTCTCAAACCTTATTTTATGAAACATTCAAATGCCTTTGAGGTTGCCATTGGATGGACAAACCTGGTTTAATGCAACTATTGCTACCTATTGCATTAAATTGGGAGTCCAAATTTTTTGTCCCTTCTGTTCTTTTTCATATCCATTGAATAAAATAGTGCCACCCTAGGCAAGATTTTTATTCACTTAGCCTTAAAATTTAAAGCAGTTCGAACTCTATAAACTACAAAACTCAAACTATATAACGAGCTTGTTTGGAGTGACTTTTTAACTGCTCTTGGCTTATACAGTAAAATCTCAATAAACAAATGTTTGATAAATTAATAACCTTGCTTAAATAATAAAAACTTTTGGTCCTGACTCAGGCCAAATGTACTCAATTAATAATCTCGCTAAACGCATAAGATAATAATTTTTTTGAAACAATGAGACAAATAGGCCAAAGTAATCCGTCAAATTTTTAAAGATATTAAGAAATAGACCACTAGGTGACAAATCTGTATCAACTAAACTAGGAAATTCTAAAAATGTCCCTAAATTAGAAACGAGAATTTCATATACCTCTTTCTCTTCCTCTATCCTCCTCACTCTCTGCCATCATTCTGTAAAGACCTGCAATCGTGTTCCTTCCAAAAAAAAAAAAAAAGTCGCCTGCGACCAAGAAGATGTCCAAATCGTGATCTAGCTTCTATGTTGGCAGTGCTTCCAGATTACTTCACGGCACGGGAGGCGAGGGAGCTGCGATCTGACTTCGCGATGGTAGGAATCTTGATCTCTCTTCATGCCATCAATAGTCGCCATTGGCTTCGTTGACGCCGACGCAGGGCTGGTCACCCTCTTTGTCGGCACCGTGTCCGTTCTTCTCCATGACGCTTTGTTCAAACAAGCGATCGACAACAGCTACTCCTTCGCATGACTCCGGTGGACCCACTCCTCCAGCACCTTTGCATGACTCTGGTGTGCCCACTCCTTCGGTGCCTTCGTCCGACTCCTACAAGACTCGCTCCTCTGGCACCTTTGCTCTCCATGTGAGGAAACCTAAAGAGGGAGAGAACAGGAGATCTGCTAGGAAGGGACAGATAGGAGAGAGGGGGAGGTCGAGAGGAGTTGAGGAAAAAAAAAAGAACAAACTAATAAAATGGAAAACAAAATTTTTAAAAGTAAGGTCTATGAATTTTTACTGTTTTGAATATGTGCTATTTACTTCTAATAGCATTTATAATTGGTCTGTTCATTGCAATTTTCCTTCTTTTTTTTTCAAATATTTTAGGGTCCAACAAAAATATAAATTAATAATTGACAAAAAAGCATATATAATTTATACCATTAAATATTTTTTTCTTGACAACTTCTATTTTTTTCAATTCAACTCTTTTACAGAATATGCATCTAAAGTCTTTTTTTTTTTCTTTGTACCTAAATTAAACTCAACCTCATTTTTAATTTTTTTATAAAACATGCACTACGTCTAGTACATTTTCTTTTCATGTTGTAGCAAGTAGTTATTTAAGGTTATTATTGCATGAAACACCTCTTTTAGGACCATTTGGTAATATACAACTGTCATCTAGATCATGAACATCATTGGCAGTTATATCATTTATTCTTTTAATGATCTCTTCCTCAGTAGGTGATTCCATCATTGCATCATTTTCACTAAGATAATTTAGACGGTGCTCAACATCCTTTTATATACCGTGGACTAAAAGTAGCTTTATGTAATCCACAAATGCCTTCATCTTCACCAGTTTGTTGTTCAATAGTCACATCTTCATCTGACTGGATTTACAATGTTGAAAACAATTTGCAATGGTTGCTATCTGCACATTAATGTTCTAAGCAATATTAATAAAATTGATAGCATTTAATATGATAATTTTTCAGGATTTGTTGCTCTAGTCTTATGCCCCTCTAAGATGCTAGAAGAAAACAACATCGATAATGAATTTTTAATATTCGAATAATCCCAACATCACATGGTTAAATCTTTGACGTTGTATTAGGAGGCAAGAAAAATAGTTCAACATTTTTCAAGCCTTTAATAACATTTGGATGGGCTTGGCAATTGTCCACTAAAAGGAGAACTTTTCTACCATTCATTTTCTTATCAACGCAACAAATAAACTCTTGAAAAAGTAATCCAGTTATCCATGCTTTCTTGTTCGGTCAATAATGACAATTAAGATTGTTCATGTTCATATTTTGAAATATTTAGGATTAACATGCTTATCAATAATCCAAAGTGATACTTTGCCTGAATCATGGCCATTGCAACAAACAACGATGATAATTCTTTCCTTGTCCTTCTTGCGTCCTTCCAATTGCTTTGTAGCAAGTGAATTATTTGCTTCCAAACGATGAAATAAACCTGTTTCATCCATGTTGAAGATATCCTTCCAATTAAATAGGCCTACTTTAGCTTGTATACTTACTTAAGCAGCTTCAATATTCTCCATGACAACTACACCACTTTTATCAAATCTTTAATAAGACTTAATTCCGTGTCTTGCCTTGAACCGTTCTAGCCAACCAATTGAGAAGTTAAATTCTAGATTAGTGTCGCCATACATTTTCTATAGAAACTTTTTGCTTTGCTTTGGATCATTTTTCTAGTCATATTCACTTTCTCTTGATATAAGAGAAATCACTCATAGAATATTTTTTCTAAGTTGGGATATTTTACTGATTTGTGCCTCTTAACATTGCTATTCATATCTATTTGATAACTATTCTACTGAACTTTAAAGAGTATTTTAATATTGTTGATTGGCTGATGTTGATGCAAGGCCTCTCCGGCGGCCTAAGCCCAATATCCTCGTACTATGGCATTGACAGGCTCGTTTGATGGACCCAAGCCATGCTTGGGGAACTATCATAGATCATGATTTGGTAGGCCATGAGTAGTCAAATGGGGCTGTTTGTTTTGCTTCGACTCAATTTCATGTCCCACTTAGGGGGATTTCGAAATTAATTAAACTAAGATAAATGGCTAATAGAGGAAATAACCTAAAGAGCCTTCCCTTTTACCTTTTAAAATAGCCAAAAAAAAACTCTATTTTTGCCTTAGCACAACCCAAGGAATCAAAGCCCAAGTCTAAAAATCATTTTCATAACAAGAAAGCTGAGAAAAACACAACAATGGAGCATCGAATATATCTCTGGGTAGCCTAGCATGCCTTGCCTCTAGAGCGTCAATACGCCTCTAGTGCACCTGTCTTTGTCGAGATAATCTTTGTCCAAGTCAAAAGTCCATCGTTGGAGGCTTCGCGTGTACCTCTATCACCAATTCCTACTCGAAATTTGAAGAGAATTCTAACGATGCACAAGAAATTTCAAACTTGACAAAGATAGAGAGATCGGGTGCCGAACAGGGAAGCTTGCTTGTTAATCCTCCAGAAATAGACGGTTGAACTTAGTCAAACCACCTCAGAGCATTAGGCCTAGAAGAGCTCCAGAGAAACCTTACATGTATGTCGTTTTGGCCAAACTAGAAATCAACCTCCAAAAGCACTTGACGCCGCTTTCTCTAGTGGGAAATAAAACCTAGTACCTATGTTGGAGCATTTAGAGACCAGGTCCAGAGCAAGTTGGTCACTTTTACTATAAATATCCTTTTCCCTTTCCTTCAACACAAGATGATTAGAGGGAGTTAAACCCATTTCCTCACCCTATTTTCATAGCTTTAAAAGTGACCATCCTATTCCAAGTTTGTGTTCTTCGAAAGATTATATGAAAATTCTCTAAAAAAATCGTCATCTCCATTCGAGTCCCTCCATCGTCACTCATCCTATCTTCTTTAAACCTTGCTAAACCACTACCAAAAACACTTAGAAGTCTTGTTAAAGATCATCAACCATCTTAAGAATTTTTAGAATTCAAGCTTCGGCTATGATGGTCCAAACTCAACGATAGAAACAACCCATATGTTCCTCCAAAGCACATTTTTGGAAAAGTTTTGAAGAACTCTAGAACTTCGCGTGTTAGCTCTTCGAAACACCAAAGTAGCCTGGATCCAATGATGGAGGCATGTTTGGCTCTACCCTTCGAAATCATTCCTCCATCAAATGTTCGCTACCCCTTCCACCGTTGCCACCTACGCTAGGTCCTTAATTTGCTATATTTTGGTATTTTTGTTGTTTTACAAGTCTTCTTCAATTCGACAATAAAGTAGGTACTAGAAGTCATCTTCTTCAGCTCAATCTGGGCTTAACTATCCCAACTATCTGTTGGAGATCCTACATAGGTCATCTCGTAGGGGCTTATTTCTCGCTTCGACCACATCATCATCACTCTAGCAAATTGGAGACTAATGTGTGTACTACCTTGACAAGTCATACCCTATGGATCTACTAGACCCTGACATAAAGTGACTCCATTGGGGAAGTTAGGCCGCCGAACCACTATGGCACCTCGTCCTAAGAGAATTCGTCTCAAAGGAACCTTGGAAGATGTGGAAGAGTCTACCCCACAACATGAAACTTTCAACACTGGAGGTAATGGCGATGGAGGCCAGCCCAAAGTATCCAACATTGTGGTTGCCATCTGCTCCCTTACAGAGTCCTATAATGACATCATCTCCCAAGTTATCAAACTCCAAGGAATTTGTCACAAAGAGTCAACCCCAAATCCCATCGATGATGTAACTCTACAAAAGGCCTCCGCTACTACCGCACTGAAGCCTCCAAAGCTGACTTAATCCAAGCCCTTCACCCTAGAGGATGTCATGTCACTTTTGTAGCAACATGCTTATAGAATGGATCTAGAGGGTGCGAGGTACTTACCTCAACCACTTTACCCTCCGGAGCTCTACCAGAAGCCATATCCTTTGGGATATGAGACACCCTCTTCATGTTGTTCAATGGACAAAAAGGCAATCCAAAAGAGCACATCAACCACTTCCTTGGCACGTTAGGAAAATATGTTGGAGATCATGACCATTGCCTCTGAGAATTCTCTAAGTCTCTCACTGACAGACCCTATACATGCTACACCACTATAGCTACTGACACCGTCTAACAAGATATGATCTACTCGTTTTTACCACAAATATTTCCAAAACAAAGAGAGATTCATCATCATCCAACTTCACAACACATGCCAAAAGCGATAGGAGTACCTCCTGGACTTCATTCAAAGTTTCCATGACCTTGCACTCGATTGCTATGATAAGAGAGATGAAGGAGTGCTTGTTGATATTTGCGTCAACAACATTAACTCGAAATATCTGGTCCATTTGGAAAATATTGACATTAACTAATTTTCTCACCTCCTCGAGTCCGCTAAGAGTATCGCCCTTTCAGTTCGGGCCTTCGAACCATTAAGTAAATGGAGAAAAAAGAAGCCAATAGCAGCACAATCATGTGCTGCTTCTAAGAGACCACCAAGGCCTCCTCCATAGAAGAAGGCCCTCCTACCTCTACTGTCGTGTTTTGACGAGGAGCTCTATGCAATCTTGGAGCCATTAATCTACAATTAAGTGATCTTGCCATTTTTTCCTTGATAACTGCCATTCGAGTAAGACATAAGGGACCAGATGTATTACCTCTATCATCGTTATGTAAGTCATCCCACCTCTACATGCAACATCGTTTGTCGGATGCTCCATGAAAAGACCAAGGTTAAGCTCTCTAGAAAAGTCAATGTATCAACTCTGATCCTCTTCCTTGGCATAAAGGAAAAAGAAACGTGCGCCATGGTAAACCACAACTTTTACAAAATAGAAGAGGACAGCTTCGATGAGGAAATCCGTGTAAGGGCAAATGATCCAAAGCCTCTTGAAGCTATTTGGGAAGCTTCTGAAAATTGTGACAAGGCCTTCTGAAGTCGCTACTCTATACCATTTCACTTTGGAGAGCCAATGCCACCTCTAGTTGGGTATGGAGAAGACTTTGAAATTGGAGAAACTTTCACGAAAACTCCCACGGCCAAGAGAAAATTGGTACCCAAAGAAAAGCTAAAATTGGCCCTCAATAATATGCTAAGAAGAGTTGGACCATCCGTTGGGCCCTTCACTATCATGCTTCAGAGGGAGTATCTAGTGACACAAGGAAAGCTCCCAGTAAGATGATGCTTGAAGGGCCTTGGTCGACATCGGTTCCTCCATCAATGTCATCCTATTGTCTATTCTTATTGCCGCTAGAGTTCCTCTAAGTCATATTGACGAAAGAGAGACCTTCATCATCAAATTCGGCAATGTCTCTAAGATCTTAACCGATGTGAGGTATCATCTTCTCCTTAGAAGACCTTGGTTGAATAAACATCGAATCATTTACTCCACATTTCATCAATTCATAAAAGCAAGCCTTGGCAACAAAGTTATTTGCATTCTAGCTAATCAATCTCCATTTGATCAAAGGGAGGTGGATTACATTGATGGAAGGTTTTATGACAACTTCATTAGCTCTGAAGGTAATAAGGTCTCTAAGGCTGTTGGCATCCCGCTGCCTTCATGGCTGGACATCAAGGAGCTCGACGACAAAGAGTGGTGCATGATTTCTAAGAAGAAAAGAAAGAAGCAAGTGGCCACTTGATGCATCAAAAGTGCACTTAAAAACTAAAAAAAAAAATTGAATTTTCAAAAACTAGGACACATGGCAGCTTCTCTACCCTCAAATCGCTCGGCTAGAAGCGCCAAAGCTGTCAGATTAGTCCACATGTCACACTCTCATTTGGTGAAAGAGTCGCCAGACAGTGGGCCCCCATGAGTCGAAAGGAGTCTCAAATTTGAGGTGCATTCACTATGGCTTCAGCTATGAGCACTCTTCTTCACCGCCATCCGATGAGCTTGCTAGGACTCCATCCAACGGCTCATAGGAATTCTGTTTACTTATCATGCATTAAGTCCATCCTAGCCATTGTTTCAGTCTTAGTTTGCGTGATCTATGTCTTAGAAGCGTGCGTCCCATGTGTGCTTTACACTTATATTTTGTCTGAAAATCAACATTCTCAAGAGAGCAAATTTGGATGGAGAAAAAAAGAAGAAGGAGAATAATAAAAAAATGATCAAATGGCATCTCTTATCTGAATTATTTTCAAAAAAAATGAATATTAAAATTAATTAAATAAATACCCACTTGTAATCAATAGTTTCCAATTCTTGGCCTATAAATACCGTACTTCATAGTCTGGTTCTACATCCCAAAATTTTTTTAAAAATACTATTTAGTTTTTTAGTTTTTAGTTCAAGTTTAAGTTTTTGAAAAGTATTTCTCAATTTATGTTGTTAAAATTATATTCAATAATATTTATAATATTTTATTTTAAATATGTCTTTTTAATTTCTTTTTTTAGTTGAGGTGAGAAGGGAAAATTCTAGTAAAATTACTTTAAATATTTTTAATTTTTCTTATATTTTTAAGCAGTTATAATGCAAAAATATTTTCTAAAAAACTTAAGTGTTTAGTATTTTCTTAGCTAGAACTCTGCCAAAATTTTAGTTTTGATTTTTTAACAACATGAACTAGCACGGATAATGCTTAGGGGGACCTTGATTATCGTGGACAGAGTGGCTTGGTAAATGCTTAATTTATTATTTTGGTTGTTATTTTACTTAAGTAATACTAAAATATTGCTCGTTTTTTAAGTTAAGTTTTTGCTACAAAAATAACACTGTAAATACTTGACAATGTTTAATTTATTGTCGACATAGGATGACATAATATATTCTTAAACCAATTAATAAATAATTAAAAAAACTAACATTTATTCAAGTTAATTACCAGAATGGAACCTTTGATCTTTGGCACTATTATAATTACTATTTTATCCCTTTTAATTTACTATTATTAGTGTTGTTAGTTTGAATTAATTGCACATATTATTGAAATTATATTTCAATATAAACTGTATTTCTTATTATTAAAATTCTAAAATAATGAAATTCTAAAATGAAAAAATGCTGTAAAAATATATAAATATTGTAAATATTTTTTAAATAATTAATATTAATCCTTATATTTTTCTGCTTAAAATAAATAAAAGATTAATATAATAAATATACTAGACTTTAGCATTATATTTCCCTATAGGTTCGACCTCGAATTTATCGAGTTTTACTACTTAGACAACCTTATACTTGAGGTTATATCGGATTGCACTTTTTAAGACCGAACACTAAGCAAGAGCTTGACTCAATCTCTTTTACTATCTCAACCATCTTCTCGACATGATCACTTGGAGTACAATCCGCTGAATTTGTCAATCTGAGGCTCAGCACATCCTCTTACAAACTGCCAATTTTACAGAGATTGTCTAACCAAAATAGCCTCTAAATTTACTAAGGCTTTAGAAACCTAATGCTCCCAGTTTACAAGATTTTGAAAGTTTAAGCACAATACTCATAACTTCTCAAAATGCTTAGAATATAATTTGGAATGAACTAGGATTTGATTAAGCACACAATGAGGATTTTTAGTAAGTTTGGCTCAAGAATGATCAAAAGCTTCTTGAACACTTAGAGATTGATAAATGAGGCTATTTATAGGCTAAAACCCGAAACTAGTCGTGTATAGTCGTTTGAGGCACATTTGTAACAACTAGAAAACTAGCTGTTAGGAAGTTCGGTAGACCATCATACACATGGCTCAATCGATCGAGCTACTACTCAAACTAGCCTATTTTGGCTAGGGCCGTCAACTGGCCTATATTTGGCCCAGTTGACTAGGCTTGGTCAACAAGCTTGGTGCCAAAATTCCTATTTTAGACATACTATTTATGAGTTAATTTTATTAAAAACTGATTTTGAAAACAATTTAGAACAAACTCTAAGTCTTGAAAATGATTAACAACTTATGAAAAAAATTTGGAATAGTTTTTGTAGGACTTGAAAATGTTTTTCATAGATTTAAGACAGCAATGAGATACTTTAAAAATCAATGTAAATCAATGTCAAGTTCGAAAAATAATTTGTGAAAAATTAATTCTTTGAGCCAATTAAATTTGATAAAAATATCATGCATGCTCTAACATTGTACAAGCTTAAAGTGAAAATAAAAAACTTTTTTCATGCTTGTTGATATCATTCTTCAATCTTTAAGATGTTGGTTTGATCCATCTTCATATAAATTTCTTCCAAACGATGAATTTCTTTTAAATATCCTAAAATGCTAAAACATTACTTCTAAATAGCACTGCATACTCAAGATAAATTATTAGCAGTTAAGCAATTAAATGTTTGTTGTTATCAAAACAAAAATAAGCATTTCATTTGAAATCTTGGAACTAACACCCGCGGGATAATAGGCGTGCTAAATCTCGATGGAATGGCCACTACAACCTATCCCACGAAGCTGTGACTTACCTAACGAAACTCTTCTCTTTCGACTTAGCTTTCTCTATGGATATTGGGACCGGTAATGAAACCGGAATATAAAAAGTACAAGAATCTTTCAACTTATCCCACCCGTCAGAGGGACCTTCTAGAGAAATCTCCATGGAAGAGTTCCCTCAACTCCAAATGCTTCGATGTAGGGAGTCGACAGGAATGGACTTCGATGGCGACGGGTTAGTAATGTTTAATTCATATCAGGATCGCAAGGTATTAAAAATATTATGCGATCCAAATGTTGCCCTTGCTTTCTTCACTAGATGTTGCAGAGAATCACCTTTCAACATCTTTTTCTGCCTGTGATAGCACAGCATACTCCACGCAACCATTCTCATCAACAAACATGCAATGGAGTAAAGTCTTCTTCATAAGGTTAGCCATGGCTTGGGAACCCAGGTCTCTTATCTTCTCCGGGACTCTCGGGTGTTGGAGTCTTTGGCTTCACAAATAGAGTACGACTGAAAAAGGCAATGCAAACAAGCTGATCTTGCCAAAACTTAACATAATCTTCCATCATGCAGCTAGAGCAAGACCGAGAGGGAAGCATTAAGTCCTGACTCCGTCCAAGGATGTCCTGCATTGCGCGACTGAGAAAGAATAACTCTTTCTGTGCATACCTAGTGGGTACACCAGGTTTGTCTTGATCAAGTCCAAATTGCTATTTGAACCTATAATGATTGTACACTGCTACCAAATCAATGCCATCACCACTATACCTTAGCAGCCGAGAGGTCATGGCTAAGAAATAGTCATAGAAATCCTTAAGGCCGAACAGTGCTTTTAGAATCATCTTCTAGAACGAACAATGCTGCCGATGTAAAATCCTCTGTCGCACTAGGCATATAGAAATAGTTTGCGTCAAATGCCACTAGCAAAGAATTATATAGGCAAAATCTGGACTCTTCCATCTAGTCCAACATCAAAAGCAAGTCGTGAAAAGTAAGCTTCTTGTGGAACCATGCACAACACGCTGGAATTACTATACCCGAAAATGCCAAATCTCCTCAATTAGCTGCAATTTGCCCTGACGTAGCTGTCCAGAGCATAACCCAGAAACGCTCCTACCAAAAAGCTTGAAGAAACCTAGTAGAAATATAGGTCTCCAAAATATAATCCTCTGCTTTGTGGACTTCCAACTAGTGAAGTGATTCCAATTGAACATGCAAATGGCCTAAGAAAAGTGAAGCTAATGGGAACAAAATGCCCCATCTTCACCGCCAAAGGAAAATATTGGGTCTGAACTATGTTTTCTGAAGCCTTTGGTAGTACATATCTATTCAGCCAAAATGCCACAAAAGCACTGTTTGGGACTTCTTACTCACAGCTTCTACTAGAACGAAACACCATTCTTGGTCTTGCCAAAGAAGAAACGGGTCCATGAAATGAAACTCGACCATTTATTTCCTCGACATCACGTGGTACCTAAATTCCACTATGCTAGTATCTCATATTTGTCTGCGCTTAGCTCTAAGATGGATAATGATTTACCTACTACCTGGAGTTGAAGCAACACAACAACATCATTGATACCAATAGAGAACTCTCCCCATTTGGCACCAAAACTGCATGTCTCCTCGTTCCAACAACGAAGCAAGTGCTTCAAACCCGTAGTACCATAGGGTTATCTCGAAGAAACCTACAACGTCAATGAAGGGTAAAACTCTAGCCAATGATAGATGTTGAGGGTGAGCTCAACGCCGCCGCCAAGGAGGCAAACTTCGGTGGTCGGCTAAATAGCTCGGTAGAGCTTTCAGGGAGCAAACTGCTGACCTCGATGACAATGTGCGCTCTATCCGAGGTTCTTCTCAGAGCCCCCGAGGCCGCATCCTAGTAGACTGACACCTCAGGCTATGCACTAGCTTGGATAGGATTAATTTCACTCACAAGCAGACTGCTACTTGCCACCACAGGCCAACAAACGGCAAATAACTCGCCATCTGATGGAAGCCAATCCATCGATAGAGGGACATGACACTTGTCACCTGCTGCCTGACACACCTTGATGTGACATTCAGTTGTGGACAAAACCCATCTAACACTCGGTCCAAGTAGTAGCCTATAAATAGGACGTATTTATTACATTCTAGAGAGAGAGACTCCTTCTCACCTAACAAGCTCTCGTCCTCTGCCGAGCAACTCCTGCCTTGAGCATCAGAGAGCCCTTGTCCATTGACTTGACACCTTTTTCTCTCACCTTTGAAGTGTCCCTCCTCTTGTTGCAAGTACACCTGACCTGGCAGAGGTGAGCCGGAAACAGCTAGACCGTGCACTACCGCACATGGTGTTGATCCGACAACGAACCAAGGTAAGCATCAACATTTTGGCGCTAGAAGGAGGGTGCCTACACCTTCACTCAGACACTTGCCACTTTACCCCCTAGAACCGAGATGGTGACTCGAGGGAATGCCAAAGACGATGCTGCCCGACAGGAGCGGTTAGAAGATGCAAGATATCGATAGCTGAATACAGGTAGGCCTAGGGGTCGTCCCCAGGCCATAAGGTCCCAGTCCGGGGGACAAGGAAGCACAGCTAGGCCGAACAAGCAGAGGATCCAGTTGCTCAGGATCTGATCCGAGAGCTTACGAATGTAGTTTGGATTCTAACTCAGCAGCTCGCGCAGCAGGCTCAATATCAGGCTGCACCAGCTCTGCCACCTCCAGCCCCGACTGACTAGGTTGGAGGTCGGGTAGGACGGGATACAGTCGACCATGGAGAAGTTGATTCTGAGCGCTCGAGAGGCTCCACACGTGGTGCCTTAGTCAATAGCAGATTGGTCTAAGAAGGCTGTCTCGGCCCTCAAGCAGCACGGGTTCCATCACCTCAAGGCTCTTAAGCTTCGGTATTTGATCAGCTAGGACGCCAGGGAGAAGCGCGTCAAAATCGCCAGCCTAGGGCCGACGACCGCGGGGAGGGCCGAGTACCTTATAGGGTCGAACTACCCAAAGACATGAATAGTCGCCAGTTTCGGGCACTACAGTGCCAAATCGATGAAATCCAAAACAACCTCTTCGGCCTGGACGAGGTAGGAGCTCTGGAACCGCCATTCCCAGACATCATAATGCGAGCCTCCATGCCGCCTAAATGCAAGGTTCCACAAATCAAGGCTTACGATGGGACCACAGACGCGAATTAGCATGTTGAACTATTTTGAGGACACATGCTCCTCCAGAATGCTAGGATGCGGCAATGTGCAAGGCCTTTTTGCTGACCCTAACTAGACCTGCTCGGCAATGGTTCCGAAGACTTGAACTAGCCTCTATTTCTTCTTTTCAGTAGCTTGTTGACGCCTTCGCAGCCGCCTCCTCTACGACAAAAATGTAGAGGAAAGAGATCACGTATTTGTATGTCGTCAAGCAAGGGGACAACAACATTCGAAACTATATTAACCGGTTTACCCAGGCAACATTGGAGGTCAAACATGTCGAAGATTAGACCCTCAAGCATATTTTTGTGGGGGGCCTCCGAGACGAAAAAATGACTTGGTCACTGGCCTTCGAGCAGCCGAGCACGTTTTCACAGATGCTCAGCTATGCCTAAAGGTATGCTGATGCTGCGGAATACATGAAAAGCAACAAGAAGGAGGCCAGCCCCAATGGGAGCAAGAAGGACAAGAAGTAGAAGAAGGCATCGGAGCAAAACAATGCCGAGCAGAATAAGAAGCAAAAGAAAGAAAGAAACCCGAGAAGCCAAAGACGCCAGCCAGTAAATTTCAAAGCTACACGCCATTAGTGGCGACCATCGATGAGGTGCTCACCCAAGTAAGCGACCGGAACCTGCTGGTACCACCACCCAAGCTTAGGGGCAGCAAGGTGAAGTGGGATCAAGTGAAGTACTACGAGTTCCATAAAGATGTGGGGCATAACACCCGTGAATGCATCCAGCTGAAGGACTAGATTGAAAGGTTGGTCCGGGAAGGATATCTACGAGAATTCATCGAGCAAGTCATAACCCCAGGCTCCACCTTGGGAAGAAACGATCCATCGAGCTGAGATGTACTGAACCACTAACGAATAGACACCAGGAACACCTTGAAACCCCCAAACATCGTTCACATGATCTTCGATGGGCCTGTCATCGGGGACACGTCAAGTGGGCGACGGTCGTATGTCAGAGAAGCTCGGCTGATTGAGCGAGGTGAGTTTATAAACATGTTCGAGTATGTTAACAAAAATATGCCACCAACAAGCTAATCAATAATCACCACATTCACCAAGGAAGAAGCAGACAAGCTGATCTATCCTCACAACGGCTCCCTCGTATGCGAACTGCAAATCGCCAACAACATAGAACAGCGAGTGCTGATTGATAATGACAGCCCAGCCGATATACTCTTTAGGCAAGCTTTTGATAAGCTAAGGATCAGCAATGCCACCTTGGTTTCGGTCCAGACCTCGCTCTACGGCTTCACGGGAGAATGCGTCCGAGTAGTAGGGAAGGTCAGCCTGCCTATGACTTTCAGAGAAAGAGCTGCTCGAATCACTCGAGTCGTCAACTTTTTAGTCTTCGACAAGCCCTCTCAGTACATCATCATTATCGGCCACTCGATGCTAAACGCGTTGAAGGCTGTGGTCTCCACGTATCATCTAGCCATGAAATTTCCAATGGACGACGAAGTCGGAGTAATTCGCTCATCCTAGAAGGATTTTTGAGCTCGTTATGCCAATGCTGTAAGAGCTGCGATAGCTCAACATCTAATTGTCTCGGCTATCTATGCGGTCAACGAGGTGAATCTGCCTGCTGACCTTGTGTCCAAGATGTTGTTTGATCTCGACCCCAGACTGTCTAAGGAAGAGGTAAGAGCCACCCCGGTCAAAGACTTAATGCCGTTCCCTTTAGACCCTATGAGGCCTCAACGCACCATCCAACTCGGATCCCAATTGAGACCTGAGATCCTGGCAGACCTAGAGGGGGCTTTTCGTCGAATATTGGGACGTGTTCGCGTGGTCTTTTAAAGACATGCTCGACATTGACCCGAGCGTGATCTGTCATTGGCTCAATGTCCAAGCCGACCACAGGCAAGTGATATAGAAGAGGAGAGCTTTCAACCTAGAAAGGTACGCAGCTATAAACAAAAAAGTCCAAAAACTCCTCAAGACAGGTTTTAACAGAGAGGTCAAATATCTAGAGTGGTTGGCAAATGTCATCCTCGTCAAAAAGGGGAATGAAAAATGGTAGGTCTGTATTGATTACATTGACCTGAACAAGGCTTGCCTGAAAGATTGCTTTCTGCTTCCCCAGATAGACCAGCTTGTCGATGCTACTGCCGGCCATGAGCTCCTGAGCTTATGACGCCTACTCTGGGTATAATCAGATAGGGATGGCCTAGGAGGATCAAGCAAAGATAGCTTTTGTTACCGACCAGGGGTTATACTATTACGTGGTGATGCCATTTGGACTGAAGAATGCTGAGGCTACCTATCAACGTCGAGTCAATAAGATGTTTGCTCGGCTGATCGGTAAAACAATGGAGTCTACGTCGATGACACGTTGGTAAAGTTTGTCCGAGCGGAGGACCACATGGCCAATCTCTAAGCAAGCTTTGACGTTCTCTGGGAATATAGGATGAAACTCAACCAGACGAAGTGTGTGTTTGGGGTAAGCTCGGGCAAATTTTTTGGATTTTTGGTCAACCGACGAGGTATTGAGGTCAACCCGACCAAAGCCCAGGAGGTTATCGACATGCATTCTCTTCGGACTGTAAAAGACATGCAAAAGCTCACCGGCATGGTCGCAGCTCTCTTGAGATTTCTCTCGGGCTACCGACAAGTGTCATCCATTTTTTAATGCACTTAAGAGGAGGTTTGAGTGGAACAGGGAGTGTGAAGAAGCTTTCTAAAACCTGAAGAAGTATTTAGCCACGCCCCCACTCCTATCCAAACCTTTGCCTGATGAGATTTTAATCGCCTATCTAGCCGTGTTCGAGAAGGTCGTAAGCTGGGTCCTAGTCTGAGATGAAAATGGAGCTCAAAAGCTTGTCTATTATACTAGCCATGCGTTCCAGGGTGCTGAGGAGTGGTACCCTCCACTTGAGAAGTTAGCCTTTGCCTTGATCACTTCAGGTCGCAAGCTGCGGTCATATTTTCAAGGCCACACAATAAAGGTCCTGACTAAGTTCACTCTCCAGCAAGTTCTTCAGAGCCCAGAGATATCAGGTCGGATGACCAAATGATTGGTAGAACTCGATCAGTACGACGTGCATTTCATACCAAGGATGGCCATCAAAGCCCAAGCTCTTGCAGACTTCATCGCCGAATTCACGGATGCCAGACAAGCCACACCGTTGGCCAAAAAGGCACCTGTGGAAGTGCTAGAAGCCCCCAGCTGCAGCAAAGATTACACCACCTCGGTGCCAGAAGAGAGACTTTATGTCGACGAATCTTCCTGTGTAGAAGGATTGGGTGCCAGGCTCCGAGCTGATATGAATAAGCCTAGATGGATACAGAGTGATATAGGCGCTCCAATTCGACTTCAAGGCCTCGAACAACGAGGCAGAGAATGAAGCGCTTCTAGCTAGACTTTGCATCACCAGAGATCTTGGGGTCGACTGTATAATCATCCACAGAGACTCTATGCTCGTCGTTCAACAAGTCACCGGAGGATTCCAAGCCTAAGCAGACTCAATGGCTGCATATTTACAAGAAGTCAAGCAACTGCTCGGGCAATTTAAATCTTACTCTTTCAAGTAGATCCCCCGGTCGAAGAACTCAGAGGCCGACGCCCTTGCTCGACTAGCTTCGGGCCTCAACGATAGCGACCTTACTTTAGTCCCCATTGAAAGACTAGCTAAGCCGAGCATCCACAAGAAAGTCATAAATGTAGCTAAGGATCACGAGACCACATGGATGGACCCGATCATCCAATACCTGACTACAGTCGAATTGCCCAATGACTGAGAAGAGGCACGTCAGATACGCAACAGCTCGACTCGATATTCGATGATCGACGGAAGATTATATTGACGAGGCTATACCACACTGTATTTAAAGTGTGTGGACCCCAAAGAAGCTGAA